>QEPC01005961.1:108030-142342 GCA_003113815.1 Sphenodon punctatus
TGTCACCTCCCCCACAACC
Organism: Sphenodon punctatus; assembly: GCA_003113815.1. Taxonomy (NCBI): domain Eukaryota; kingdom Metazoa; phylum Chordata; class Lepidosauria; order Sphenodontia; family Sphenodontidae; genus Sphenodon; species Sphenodon punctatus. The sequence continues at coordinate 108,050 of QEPC01005961.1, forward strand.
GGACCCCCCGCCTCAAGGCCAGAGCCGAAGATCAGGTCGAGGGTATGTCCCCCCACGTGGGTCGGGCAGATCACCTCCTGGGACAAGTTCATAGTTGCCATGGCGGCCATGAACTCCCGCTCTGCCCCAACAAGGCCGGCATCGGCGTGGATGTTGAAGTCCCCCTTCATCAAGTAAAGGTAAGTAGTTACTTTTGTGCCAATGTGCAGTATTTTTTTGTTCAACTCCTTTGGATGCCCTCTTCATTTAATAGAAACACTTGTGACTTGGCTATGTTAATCTTACAGCCGGATAGGCTGCCAAATCGTTCCAGTAGTTCTCTACTGGCTGGTACCATTTGTTGGAGATTTGATAAAAACTACATTGTATAATCTGCATATAATGCAATTTTTACTTGCTGATCTTCAAAATATCACTTCTTTGCATTGTTTCATTGTCAGTGCAAGTGGTTCCAGACCAATATCGAATAATAGTGATAACAGGAGGCATCCCTGCCATGTGCCCCTTTGTAATTCAAACTTATTAGCTAATGCTCCATTGACAATAAATTGAGTTAGGATTTTACCTCTTACCCAGTCAAGGAATCTTCCCTTTATTCCCATCTGTTCCATGGTTTTTATCAGTGGTATTCAAGGCGATCAAAGGCCTTATCAGCATCTAAAGGTATTATAGCTGCTGTGGTCTTGTCTGCTTTTATTTTATACATGTACTGCTTTCCTCATGTTACCTATGCCCACTTTCCCGGTCATAAAACCTGATGAGGGGATATCAAGTCTTTAATAGTCTTGTAACCTGGTGGCCATAATTCTTGCTGAATTCAGTCCTCAAAATATTTACAAGGACCTTGGTCAATAACCAGAACATCTTTCCAAGTTCTTCCCAGTCTTGGGACAGAGTTATGTTAGCTTCATAGAAAGTGGGCACCACACTCTTTTGATTGATGAAAGCCCTGAACACCCTTTCCAGCACCGGCAGTAACTCTGAACTGTGTAATTTACAAAACTCTGAGGGATATCCATCTGGGCCAGGGGACTTATTAGTGGACACGATCAAAGGTCTCCCCAATATCTCTTCTACAGTGATTGGGGCATTTAAGTAGACTAAATGGGATTCTTTAATTTTAGGCAAGGTTAGCTCATCTAGGAAATCCTTTTGAGGCTTGTTTTGAGGGTGAATGTTAGGAAATGTGTGCTGTACCTCAATTTACCCCAAACAGGATTGAAGGTTGCCAATAAACAAGCCAAAGTATGTGGGTGCAACTCCCATTTTATTGGATAGACACTTGCCATCTGGACATGGCAGTGTTGCTAGTTATGAACCCCAGTAACCCAACCTAGGATACCTTCTGTGTCTGAGGCCACGGTCTGAGACACAAGCTGGTTCAGAGGAAGGGGTCCAGCAGATGGCTGGGCAGGAGTCTCTGGATCTTTGAGAGCGATGGTAAGGGTCAGAGACCCACGCAGGCTTACTGCAATGCTAGTAGCCGCAAGAGCCAGTGACCAGAGGGGCCTGGGCGTTTCCTTTTTATAGCTTTATTTATTATGAATACATGTTGCAGGGCCCCCTTTGCCAGGTGCAGAAAGAAGCTGGCCATTCATGTCTCGATCACTTGGAGCAGAGCCACCAAAGCTATTTTGGCTTTTAGGGAGTTTTTCTCGCTGCTGCTGAAGCTATCTCCCTTTCTTTCAAACCCTCTGTCTTATAGTGGCTGTCTGGGGTTACATCTAGCAGAAAAATGTGAGTAGTTTACAACTTTATTCTCATGATCCTGGTTGATTTGTGGCAGCCTGAGGCTTATGCATCAAGTTAGCTGAACTGAATTTGTTCAGGCCTCCTCCATCTTGTCTCTGACCATGGCCAAACTGATTGGTACAGCTCAATAGAATTGCACAAATCTTTCATTTCATTACCTTTTACATTAGTTAATCCTGCTTTCTCTGAGATCTCTATTTTACCAACCAAGCCAGCATTTTATCTGGCTTATTTCCTCTTACACCAGACAATTTTATTTTGAATCTTAGCTTTTTAATTGTCTTGTGTTGATAGCTGCTATCAATCCTCTGCCATCCCTCTCCCCCACCCCCTCTTTTTTTGGTCAACTTTTGTATATTTTGGAGGGCTGCCAATTGTAATTCACTATTCTCCCTGCTTTTTTTTCTTTCCATTTATAGGTGACTGCAGAGATGTACAAGCCCCTGATGAATGTCTTCATGGCATCCCAAAACATCAATGGGGAAATGCTATCTACCAATATGCTGGAAATATTCCTTTTTGTATTCTTACTTAATGTTGAGGTCCATTAAAATGGTTTTGTTCAGCATCCATCTATTTTTCTTGTCTTTGAGGTGGGTACTTTCTATTAACTTTACCCATACTGTTATGGTCTGTAAAAGTGGCTTGTATTTGACTCAGAAAACAAGTATTTTTCCCCCCTGCTACTATTTGATTGAATAGGTCAGATGTTTGTTTGAATAAAAAGAATAGTCCCTCAGTGTAGGGTTCTGGGTCCTCCAGACACTTATCAAAGCCTCTTCTATTAATTTCTCTCTAAAATTTTGCTGGATTTGAGTTTATCCAACATAGATAGGGGAGAGCTGAAATCTCCACATAAGTCTGCCAATTGTTTCTTTTTATAACTGGTAGTTTCTTTTGAAGCTTAGTGTATTTTTATTGGGAGCATATATACATACAATTTTATAGGTTATATCCACCTCACCAATAATAATTGGATATCTACCTTTCTTGTCTTAGTTTTTTGATACATTTGAAATTTAATGAATTGGCTATACCGATCAATACTACTATTTTACTATTGGCAAAATATATCTCAAATTGTTTGTTCTAAAATTATCTTAAGTAGCTTTCCTGTCCAGCTTTAATGTCAGTTTTGTTATCCCACAGTACCAGAACATGGACCTTCTTATGACAATTCAGAAATATGTTGACTGAACATATATCTCAGCCATACTTCTTAATTTGGAGAAAATGGTTCTGAATCTTACACTTGTGTTACAACATTGAGTTTTGTAGTGTATTTTTACTCCCATTTTTACCTCATGCAGTTTCCCTTCTTCTCTTCCTACCCCTACAGCTTATTCTGAGCTTGGTCTGCTTCCAATACCAATTTACTAATAATATCAAACTTAGTTTGAACAAATACCAACAAATTAGGACAGTTTAATCAGTTTGGGGTTAACTACCCTGTGGGTGGGGGGTAATGACTGAGATACACGCTCCAATGGTAGTATGCTGCTGCTCAGCCTGTGATTAGTAGTTTAACTTACTATAGTAGAGCCTGTAATGGGTTTTTGCTATAAAGTTTATAAGTAACTTGGCATGCTGCTACATTTTATACAGTCAGAGAAATATCCTTAGATAATACAATTTATAAAGAGTGGGGCTGCCATCTAAGCCCTTAACCAGTTCAAGTGTGCTTCTTGAATAAAGGTAGACTCCACCTTTGATCAGTTCTCTGGTTTTTTTTTAACCTTCTGTGTCTCATTTTCTTAGGATTTAGCCTGGCCTCAATTTTTGTTCCTTTATAGGATTCCAACTGTCAGTCTGAAAAACTGAGCTTGTTTCAGCTAAATTCTCATTCTACTTTAAAGAACGAGGGACTACCTCAGGAACCGCCTCGTCCTCTGCGCCACAGAGCGGCTCCTTTGGTCTGCTGGGGGTGCCTTCTTGGAGGTCCCCTGCATTAAACGGGGGGCCACCATGGAGAGGGCATTCTCGGTGGCCATGCCATGCCTTTGGAACTCCCTCCCGGAGAAAGCTCGCCTGGCCCCAACCCTTTTGACATTTTGGCGAAGTTGTAAAACCTGGCTGTTTGCCCAGGCCATTGGGGAGGGGTTTTTTATCTCCCCTTACCCTTATTGTATGGTGATGCCCCAGTCCTGTTAATTGTTTTTAGACGTATCTTATATTTGTGGTTTTTTTCTGGTTTGTAAGCTGGGCCGAGCAGGGTAGAAATTTGATTAAATAAAGACAATCACGTATCCTGTTCTTGTGGAATTGACTGGTGTTTCTTCCATTGTCTCTTTTATTTACTATTTCCACAGCTAGGTCAGGGTAGAGAAAAATCTCTTCTCTCATACATTAGCTTGCTCTCACACCTTGCTGCAGAGAGGATGGCTTCTTTCTCAGGGAATCTTAGACCCAACCCCAAGGAGAAGGAGGCCCTAAGGGTGGTGGTTTTTGAATGCCTGGTACCCATGTGCAGTGTCCATTTTATGCAGCTCTGGCTTTTGTGGAGAAACTGTTTTAATTTGCAGCACCAAATTACCTAGTGTTCTTTCTATTCAGGCCACCTCCACTATTTTTATATTACTACACTGGCTGTGGCTTGCCAGATCTTCAACCTTGTTAACCAGGAAGGCCACAGTTTTCTCCATCCCCAAGAATTTTTCATCTGTGAATTGTGGAGTCTTCCCACTGACTCTTTTCCAATTCAGAAATCCTCTGGGACAGCATGTCAAACTTCTTATTGTGGTTTTTAGTGACAATTACCTTTACCAATCCCTGTCCTACTCAGCAGTCTCATTGTTGCTTGGCCAGCATTGTAGAGGATTCTTTTTCCCCCTCTGACACTTTCTCCTGCCTCTGCAGGCAATGCTGCTATTTTGGAGGCATCTGATGTTACTTTGTTTAATTTGTGTCTGGCCATAGTGAATGCTAGAGCCATTTAATAAACTACCTGCCCCCTGAACTGAACACTAACTGATCACAACTTGTGTTAAAAGAAAACTGTGGCCCATTTATGCTCTAACCCATGTAGGCTTCTCATTTAATAGGCTGTATTTTCAGCTCCCCCTCTAGTCACTACAGACCACATGATTTTTCAGACTTATTTTATCTCCATGAAGGCAATTCTGAATGTTCCAGGCTTTTACTTGTTCCGTGGAGCCAAATCTTCATTTGTATAAGAAGGCTTGCAATTCACAGAAGACTGCACAAAAAAAAATATCTTCATTTGCCTTTAAAAAGAAATGTGAGTCTAGCTGGGTGCCAAATCTGCACTCTGATACCAGCTTGATTGAGTGTCTCAAATTATTTATTCCAGCCATGTCTCTTTCTGAGTCACGATGGCTAAATCAGGATATATTGAAATCTTGCACCTTATTGCGCAGTTTGTGCTTCCCTCAACTACTGTTTCTTCATGCTGATATCTCCAGACATTTTATAAGTAGTGCTCTCAGTGGTTCCTTGTCTCCTGGCCTTGCTCTGAGGGATTTGTGGGTCCCTACAATTTCCATCTGATGAAGACCAGGAGCCTTCAGGAAAGCCTCCATAATTTTCATAACTAAGTCTTGGGCACCTGATGTCTCCAGACTTTCAGTGACTCCCTGGAATTGGAGCTTACACCCCTGGCTCATGTTTTCCAGATCCTCAAATTTATCCCAGTGCTCCTGAACAGTCTCTTCTGGCATGGTGATTCTGGTGTCTTTATCCAAGCCCCTATCCTCCTAGGATGCCACTCTATTTTCTAGGTGATCCACCCAGTGGATAATGGTAGATCAATGGGGGGGAGGAGGAGGATGGATGGAGACTGAGGTATTTAGTTGGGTCGTAGCTATGTTAAAGGATTTGCATACTCCCTTGAGATCAGCTTGGCTACCCAGCAAAGTGTCAGTGTGAGCTGCTGCCATTTCTTACAAGGTCACTACACCTCCTGCCATTACCACCCCACCAATGCAAGCACCATACATCACAGAGCCCCTGTAAAACCTGGGGAGGGCATATCCAGCTTTGGCTTTGTAATAGTTTCTGTAGATAGCAGGTTCCCCATAATTTTTTACAACCACCATCTTAAAAAGCTTGCACTCTTCAAGAGTAACACCACATTGACACCATTCCTATTGAAATAAAGACAGTTCAAAATAAATGCTTCATTTCAGTATGGTGGTTGAGAAACTACATCTGCACTAACCGTCACGTAGTGAGGCTTGTCATATGTGATGTTGATGAACTTGCTAAACTCTCCACGCACAGGAACACAACACAGTAGCGGCCGCAGGACATAGAAGTCCCCCACAATCTGATGCTTGACAATATCAGTGTACAGGTACAAAGAGTTAAAGCCCCCCATAATGTCAGCAGGGTAGGGAAAATTCTTAACAGAGTAACTGGGGGTTAAACACATAATATAGGCCAGCTGCCCTCAGTGGAAAACTGTGATGCTCTTGAGTTTCAAGGCTGACTTTTCTCCCCACAAAGTTGTAGCGTAAGCACACTTTGGGCAAATTGGTGCAGGTGCTTATAATAATATTATAAACAAAATTATAATAATTATTAGCATTTATATAGCACCAGTGATGTACCTGGTGGTTTACAACAAATAAGATAGACACGGTCCCTGCCCGAGAGCTTACAATCTAAAGTTGTGAATGCCTGAATAACAACAGCAGGGTAGAAGGAGGTAGGTAGGTCCATCTTCTGTTAACGCTGTATCTACCCTTTGAAATCACCACCAACAGTGTCCCAAGTGCAAGGGTATTGTATAGACATTAGACAGTAAAGCCTCTGGATCTCCCTGGGGTGTGGGATGTGGTGCTAACTTTATGGTAAAAGCAGAACTAGTGTTCTGTGGAAAAACTTTTTCAAAAGTTGCTGGGCAGGGTGATGTAAATGTTGCCCATTATTTAACTTTGCAGAGCTGAGAAGTATTTACCCATGTGTTAGATTTATCTGGCGAACTTAGCCACTTCACCAGACAATGCTTGTTCCTCCCTTTTCCCTTTGCGGCTAACACCTTTTCAACCCTGTACACTTTATCCTGCTTAGGGTTGACTTCTTGAACTCTTCAGGATGGAATGTCCCGATGATTGCTTCGTCTTTGTAATCTGTCACCCGTAACAAGGCACGCAGGCCTGCGTACAGACTATCATCCACTATGAATATTTCCTCTGTAAGTGTTTGCCCATAACCCTTCTCTAATGTGCCCTTGAACTCAGAGATCCTCGCATGGTCCCCTTTTCTAAAAGGGGGCACCTCCTTTCTTATCACCAGGTTGTCCCCTCAGAGTTTGTGGAGTTCACACCTACAGGCCTAGTATGTATGGATATGTGGAAGCTGTGATTATAACTCTTTAGGAGCAGAGGTAACACGTCAATATAGGGAAAGGTGTTGTGAGCTGTGCAATACCTCTGGTGTGGTTGATTTTAAAGTTCTGTTAAGACGCTCTAAGTGATGTATGCCATGTTGATTGAGCAGTTTGCTGAAAGTTCTACTTAAAAATTCTTTCCCCTGATCTGTCTAATTTTTCAGGTATCCTCCCTTCCCTGAAAATGGCTGCAAAGGCCCTAGCCACTTCACCTCCCATCTTGTGTTTCAGACCTCAGGCCCAGGAATACTTAGATGGGATGTCTGTGGCCGTTAAAATGTACTTGATGCCCCCGTTATACTTTGAGAAATGTTGCATATCCACCAAATCAGCCTGTCATTGCGTGTCCACCCCCTAAATGAGAGTTTGGTTTCTTTTAAAACACTTACAAAAACACAGTCAAACCTTGTCTACGAAAAAGGTGATTTCATGGCTTTCGGACCAGGATGCCTACACCCTGCACACACCTGTATGTAGCAGCTTAAAACAGAGGATTCATCCGTCCAAAACATCCAGCCTCTCCTGGAGTGTAATAGATCTCTTTTAACAGCGCCTCGTCTGCAAACATGTTTCTAACATTGCCAGCTAAAAAATTAGTTTGAAATGGCTTTTGTTGTCATTTCTAAGTTTTTATTCTTCCTTTCTTTGTGCAAAACTGAATTGCTGCAAGTTCTCAAGACGAGATGATCAAGCAGGAGCCGCAAGATGTGTTTACTCCTACAAGACTTCCCAAATTCAACTGTTCCAAAGCTTTTAGAAAGTCACTGTTTATTTTTTATTTCAACAGGTAAACATTCAGGGCTAGGTGTTTTCATCCAGTAAATAAAACAGATGCATATCAGAAACTGCCCCCCTACAATGTCTGTCTGTGACTTACCGGTGAATCTTCTACTGGAGTGCTGGCTTGAATATCCATAGACTCAAATACAGGTTCCACAATACGTTGCTGGACATTTTTCCTTCTGGTCTCAGCAATCCACCCCCCACCCCACCTCCAGTTGAATTAGCTTTCTTTGGATCAGGGGACCTACACACCCTGGTTTGCACACACATGATAGATTCAAATAGATGGAATCTTAATTATAGTTTTAGACTTATTTCATTGCTCACACACTTATAAACCCAGTCTGTAATGATCCAGCAGCAGTTACTTAGCTAGACAATATCCCACACCCAAAGTGAGTCTTACATGACTTGCAAGTTCAACGGTGGATGTCGTCTGGCAGGAACAAGAGGTAGGTGGCAGCCTGGTCTGGTCAAGTTGTAGGACCACCCCCCCTATGGAGGGGTCCCGGAAAGGGCCAACAGCCCACGGACACCAAGTTAGATGCCAAGCGCTGAGACGATGTTCTGGTCTCTGCTTCAGTCTTTTATAGTGTTTTGGGGGAGAAGATGTTCTTTAGTATGCATATTCCAGGGTGCTTGATTGTGCATTTTGCTTGTTGGTATTCATCTTCTGGGGTCTGGCTGTCATCTCCCTTTCTCATCTGTCTGGAGCCTGGGTGCTAATGGTCATATTAGCAGTTTGTCTGTTAGTCAGGGTGGGCACTTGATAACAGGACATCTTTTTCCCTCCCTTCAGGCAGGGAGCAGATATGCTGATGTGTACTCCTTTGTTGTTTACTGCAGTTGACCATCTGAGTGTCTACCATTTCTTTATCTTATGTCTTTGCTCCAGTACTGAAAGTCTGTTTATAGTTAAAAGCAGGATACCAATGCTATCTGTTCTGGTGCAAAAGGGTGATGGTCGCCTGAATGGTTGCTGCTTGTCAGTCGGCATTTCCCTGCTGGGCAGGAACATCTCCTTCTTCCCCTCCAGGCATGGAAAAGATATACATGCCGATAAGTCTCCTTTGTTGTTGCAGCTGGTCACTGGGTGCTTTCTGTTACGCAAGTTGTATACAAGCACCGTCTTTTCAAGTGCCTTTGTTTAACCCTTCTCGGTTCTTTGTTCCAGGCTGGGTGCAGTTGGTCAACAGGATGATGTAAATCACAGATCTTGCAAGACATGGTGGTATGTGGAGAGTTTGAGAGTCTGTGAAAGTCATGAGAGATTATTTCCCCCACGTAGCCTATCTGCTTACTGGATCAGTACATGTGTTCAAAGCTTTTGGTACAATAGTTACATAAAAAGAATACATTTTATGTATGAATATGATTATTTCGTAACAGTTGTACATACATTTTCAAGAGGGAATATGATTATTTCATAACACGGTGTTTTCTTATGTGTTTCCTGTAAGCGCCTCTGCAAGGCTGTTGGTATACAAAAAGCCAAGATGGTAGCAAAAGCCCCCAGTTTGCCCCTCATTCCCCGCACCGCACGCTATACAGAAAATGGTGACCCTCAAAAGCAGCCGCACAACCCCATGAAGAAAGTTCTAAAAGGATTGGTCGAGGGAGTTCTTAGAGGGGTCACATTCTACAACTCTCCTCACCCTGGAAACAGTACCCCATTGCACCATGTGATCTCTTGGGGTGGGACTAGCATCCTGGAACCCATCCTGATTGGTCAAGGGTGGAGTTCTTAAATGGGTCACAACACCCCTTCTGGGCGGGTGACCTTACCCTGGAAGCAATACCCCATTGGTTCATAGCTATTTGGGATGTGGGCCTAGGGTGATGAAACCCTTTCCTATTGGTTCACACTGGTGGAAGGAGATATTTGAGGGGTCAGATGACCTGCCTCAAAGTACCTTGCTATTAGAAACAGCTATGGCTTAGGCCGTTTTTGGCACCGCAGAAGGCGGGGATGCAATAGACTTCCGCGGCCGGGGGGAAGAGATGAGGGAAACCCCGGTGGGAGGAGTGGAGCTGGAGTGCGGCAGGACACACACACACTGGGAGTTCCCCCACAGAGCTGCAAGACAAGGGGGCGGGGCACACAGAACCGCTGCAATGCTCCTCGCGCATACGGGCGCAGAGGGGGCTGGAGCCAGGACCTTAAAGGGAGAACGTGGTCTTCACAGCAGTGCCGGTGATCAGCACAGCTGTGAGACTGGCCCCCAGCGAGGAGAGAATTGAGAGGAACATTGCATGAATTCAGGAGTGTGTGTGTGTGTGTGCACGGACGGAGTTGTGGAGTGACAGTGAGAGTGGGAGGTTGAGTATTCTGGCTGGGTGGAGCGAGTGTTGTAATAATTGTAGTGCACCCCTTCGTTCCTTTTTATTCCTACCCCGTGTCCCTGTCCCCCCTGTGTGGTGTGAACTGTGTCCCCTTTTCCTTCCCAGACAGTCCTTGGATCTTCCCCACCGGGATCCTCACCCCCATTACTTCCCCCGAGCACATCTGAGGGTGTGTGGGGTGAGGGATTGGGGACTTGTGGAATTGCACATTGTGTCGGGTGACTGAGTGGGGGCTGCACTCAGAGTGTGTTGTCTCCCCCCCCATGATGATCTGGCCTGCTTTCTGCAGAGAGCACTAGGGCCAACTAAGAACCTGAGGGGTTGTTTTTGCATACATAGAGCGCATAGCCCTGGAGTGAGAGTAAACGGGTGGTGGACGTGTCCCTCTCTCGCTCCCCTCATCTTCTATACCTGCTACCTCTCAGTTCCTATCCCTTTTCTGGGTCCCCCACCATAACACTTGCAGGACCAAGGAGGGTGGAACCATAGAGATTCCCCACCCACCCGCCCTAACCTGGATGTGATATCCCACTTCTGGTGGGACTTTCTGGGAACATCACATCCCTTTCGGCTCATGGGGCCCTTACGTGATGACTAGGCAAATGAAGCCCTGCCTGTCTCATTAGTGTTCAAAATGTACCCATGTACTGCTGAGGTTGTAGACTCTCTCTGTCACGTGTCTGTCCAACCTCCTCTAGAAAACCTCCACTTTCAGGGATATTGTAGCTGTCATCATCCTATTTTTATTTTTTATTTAAAAAAAATGTATTTATTTAAAACTTATATCCTGCCCCTCCTGCCCAAAGGCAGCTCGGGGTGGCAAACAACACACGCAGAATTTTTTTTCAACAATACAACATTTAAAAATCTACAAATTTTAAAACAAATCATAAAAACTCATCCTTCCTCTCAAACCCCACCTCCCCACCACCTCGCCAAAAGCCTGGCAGAACAGCCAGGTCTTACACAAATGTCAAAATGACAGGCGGGTGGGGGCCAACCGAGCCTCCTCTGGGAGAGAATTCCACAGCACAGGGGCAGCCACTGAAAAAAATCTCACATCAGTGGCCACCCGTCTCGCCCGGAGAACCTCCAAAAAGGCCCCCACAGACGATCTCAGGGGTCGCACGGGCACATGGGGAGTGAGGTGATCCCGCAGATAGGCAGGACCCAGGCCGTGAAGGGCTTTAAAGGTCAAAACCAGCACCTTGAACCTGGCCTGGTGCTTTATAGGCAGCCAGTGCAGAGCCCGGAGCACAGGTGTCATGTGCTCCCTGCAGCCTGCCCAGGCAGTAAGGAGATGGGCCATGGCATTCTGCACCAGCTGCAGCCTCTGGACCAGCTTCTCGGGCACCCCCCTGTAGAGCGCGCTGCAGTAATCCAGCCTCAAGGTGATGAAGGCATGGATGACAGTGGTGAGGTCAGAGTCTGAGAGATACGGCTGAAGCTGCCGGACAAGATGTAACTGCCGAAACGCACTCCCCGCCACGGCCACAACCTGAGATTCCAGGCTGAGCTGCGAATTGAGGAGCACACCCAGACTCTGTACCTGGGAGGGCGAAACCCCTCCCCCCCTCAACAAGAGGAGATTCAACCTACAACCTGGGTGTTGGACTGGAGGACCCTCGAGGTATTTTCCAACTCTAATATAAATTCATTGAATCCTAATCTGTCAGTCCCAGCCCATATTTGAGTTTCATGACATTTTCCTGCACTTTAACACATTTTGGTCCTCCTTGTGGCCTGGCCTGGCCTGACAGCCGCTGCACATTTAACTCACATATTCGCCAAACACATGGTAAAAAGCAAGACAGGTAAAATCCATGACCAGGCTAAAAACCCATTAAAACTAGACGCACCTCAAAAAGTAAGCCAAAAACATGGAACCACCTAATAGCTGTTAGAAAATTACAATGTGCAGTAAAATTAGCCTTGTTGTCCAGGCAAGGCAGACATGGTCATGGTTGGTTCCATAAAAACACATGGGTTTTGAGGCATGTTCAGTTGTAGATTGTTTGTAGCCTTGCCATGAATCTTACCCTTTTAAAAAAAAAAAAAAAAAAGTGTGTTCCTCAACGTTTTTCTGGCACAATATGACTTGATGGCCACCGCACCATTAAAACCCTCTCTCACTCATGCCCCCATTATGCTGCTGGACACCAAGAGGAAAAGCTAAAACCTATGGAACCATCCAATAACAAATGAAAAGCATTTAAAAAGCGTGACTGACATGATAAAAGCAACCACTTGGAAATGTGTGTATGTGGGGGGTGATGGTGGTCAGGGAGACAGTCCACTCGTCTATCGCAAAATGGGGGCAGACAAGCATAACATGTCAAATTGTTCAAGGCCCGTTGCAGGGCCCCCAAAGAGGTGCAATGCGTGGGCAGCCCATGGCTGACACACAGCTTGGCCAGGACCACTTCCTCCCGATGGTTTTGACGGTAAGAGCTCCACCACAGCTGGATCACAGGCTTCACGTCATGTGGGCGTAGCCATGTGACACTCCTCCCAAACAGACTGCCCGCGCGCCGTGAGGCAGGAATTAAAAATGGGAATAAAACCACTAAAAGGAACGGTCACAAGTCAGACGGTCTGCCATATGAGCAGCTGTATTGGCCCAATCATTTCCCCTGCTCCGCACATGCCCAGGAATCCAGCAGAAGGGCACGCGGGTGCCCTGGGACCAGAAATGGTGCAGCGGCAGCCAGATTGCCGCAATCAGTGGGCGCACATTAAAACCGAGGAAGCCCAGGGCCTTCAAGGAACTCAAGGAATTGGAGTAAATCACAGGCTGCAGCAGCCACTCGTTCAACACAAAGCGCAAGGCAAGGAAAATGGGAAATCACTCTGCAGTAAAGATGGAACACTCCCGAGGGAATCAGCGGGCAAGGCAATGGCCAACGCAGACCATAGATTCTCACCCCCCCCAAGTCCACAGACTTGGAGGTATCCATAAAAAGGGTGACAGAGTCAAAGCAGCAGGAACTATGCTCAAAATAAAGCTGCCGCTACCGCACAGGTGAGGTCTTGGAGCACAGAAACAGACAGAGTAGCAGCAGGAAAATGGACAAGAAGCTCAAGGAAGAAGTGTGTCAGAGGCCCCAGGAGCAATACTGCTGAAGATAGATCCAGCTCCTGCAAAAAGGACCACAGCTGGAGCCCAAAGGGTGGAATGATAGAGCTCTGGGCTGCAAACAGGGGCTCATATCAGGGAGCGAAGCTCGTCAGAACCCCATGTGGAGTGCTCCCGTCTGTAGTACTCTGTGTTTCGACCCTCAGACAACAAATGCATGCAGTGTGTACATTGAGACCTTTCAGCCTATGCTCAGCATAAACTATGCATGAATGAGATGCAAAACGCACCTGTGCACAGACACAGGCCCCTGCTATGGCACTACCACTGATTGAGAGAGTTGTCCTACTGGAGTCCCATCCATTTACTGAATGAGATGCTATTAGGAGGGTTCTCTCTGTCTCCAAGTGGTAGGGTTTTACTCAGCAGCAAGGAGTTCCCAGTGTAAACTAATGTTCTGTCCATCACATTTTAACGCTGAAAACTTTGTTGCTGGATTTTTGGAGGCTCCACCTACAATGTACAAGCCCCTCCCTAGAGCTCTGCCAGCCATAATGTTCCGCCAGCCTTTGGGGCCCCGCAGCAAGGCTTGGCATATGGCCCCCCAAACCTTGGACTGGCCCTGGTGTGAGCTACAAATGCAGACAACACAGAGGATGCTTTCCCACGGGGCAATATGCACAGCATTTGCCTCCAGGAAAAACTCTGGGGAGGCAAATTCTGAGCAGCTTGTGTCTTGTGGGAAAACCAAGCCACGCGGCTTTGTTTTCCGAGACACAAACTGCGCAGCATTTGCCTCCTCGCATCCCGCCCCCCAGGCAAATACTGTGCATTGCCCCATAGGAAAGCACCCTTAAATTAAGCTGTCTGTTTAATCTCCAAACAGCGATCCCAGCCCACTTCCACATCTCAAGACCTGGGTGCTGCTTTATATAGACCAAGCCCTGTGGGGATAGAGGAATCAGTTACACCTGGCCCCCTCTTCTCCACAGTGGCCTTGAAAAATGCTTCATTCATTATAATCAAGCAATACACTCAGCAGAGCAATCACTGCAGCAGCTGAGAGGATTGCTCTCTGTGAGCTGGGATCTGCCTTTGGATCTTGGAACTAGAAGGTGTCCAGTCCCCAGCTGCTCAGAAAAGAAGTGTTCGAAGAAAATGATTCAGACTAGGTCCAATTCTTGTGCTGACCCCCTCCTGGTAGTAGAGCTAACCAATTCAGCCTGTGCTGCTGATCTTTCTGAAGCCTGAGCGGTGCAAGGGAGCCCCCTAAACACAACAAGCTAATCTCCTTTGGACAGAACTATGTTGTGAAACAAGATCCATCCCCCACTGCTCCAGACTCAAACTGTTCCCCTGAAACAATAGCATTTTCTTCTGCTGGGGAAGAACCTATAACCCCCTGCCCCTAACAATTGCGCTGCCACTAACACAGCAAGCTGCTGCTGCTCTCAGCCCCATTGCTGCTTCTCGCTTTCTCTTTAAAAGATAATTTGTTGGAAAAGCGTTTCTTATCAGCCTTTTTCTCTTCCCTACCCAGCTTTGATCCTCTATCAGCCATTTGCAATCCTTGAGCCTACCACCATGGCTTCCTTTTATAGGTCCACCCCTAACAAAGGAACCCACTGGCTGCCCAGGCAAAGCCTATTGAAGAGGCAGGAAATATTCCCCAGCTGAGGTTCTCAAACTGTGACTTCAGCTGAGCTAGCCTAGTTTACATGGATAAGGGTGTGTGTTGTATCTACAAACAGGACCTTTCTGCCAGGTACACTAAATGGTTTTGTAATCTTTTCCTCCTGGGCTCTCTCCCAGCAATGTAAGGTTTGTACTGGATTCAGAAAACAATGCGGGTCATTAGCACCTTGTTAATCCAGCAGGAGAAAGAGCTGGCTAAGGGGAATGAAACTCACATTGAGGTTGGAGACCATGGGTGTCTTTAGACATAACATCAATGGGTGTCTGAATGGGTGTTTTGACCTAGATATGAACACCGGCGGTGTGGCACTGTGTTCATCATCTGGCGCTGCTTAGACACACACATATACTAAAGGCAGATTGAAAGGAATACCATATAATCAAAGGGTCTGTCAATACTGTAACAAAAAAGGTAATGTGGCCCTGGAAACGATGGCACACATATTATTGGACTGCCCAGCTTATTTTAAGTGGAGGTCTTTATATAGAGAGGCCCTTATCACACCCGCAACATTGTATTTTCCTCAGTTGGTGGTTTTTCTCTTGAGGGACCATGATGTTATTGTGTTGCAGAGGGTGTTGCAAAGTTTCTCTCCCTGGTCCCGAAACTTAAATTGATAATCACAAAGGAGTAGACCAAAGGATGTATTGGCTTATTCCACTGTATTATTTGGGGGCTTTTTACTGTAATACAATTTGTACATTTGTAAGTATGTGATTAGAGGGGTATCTATTTTGCTACCCTTTGTTGTTGTTTTATTATTGTATTTGTGTTTTTAAAGTGTTTTTACGATGGCCTTTGGCTAAGTAAATAAAGTAAATAAGTAAGCTTAGACACACAGCCCACCTTGGGGCAAATCAGTGTTTTGCTTGCCACCCGATCTCAACATGCGAGTGATGGCACCTCGTTCCTCATATTGTACCTGCTAACACACTACGCTATATCATTAGACACAACGTTGCCCATGTGTTCAGCCAAAACATTTTTGTTGTGAGCCTCCTCGAGTTGCCTCGGCAAGAGAGTGCAAGATACAAATAAAAAATGAAATGATGAAATGAAATTGTCCTTGTGATGCAATCGTGTTCACATTGCATGTTCAATGGGTGGCCACATTGGTATTGGGATTGTTATGGTGCTTACACGCAATGGTCAAACACATGCTTCAGGGTTTTGACACCCGATCTTTGTTACGTCTCAGGACGACCCTTGACTGATGCATTGCTGGGAAGGGGTGGAGTATCTCTTCTCACTTTAACAAGTTTGGAATAAGCTGGGCTGTCCAAGAAAAAAGACAAGTACCACGGGAGGGTGGGGGAGATAAAACTAAAAGAGGCAGGAGGAGTGCAAGTGTGTTTGTGAGAGATGATTCTTTAGCTGCTGAAAGGGACTGTCCCTGGTGATACCTGGGATTCTCTGGCTGTAAAGTTTTAGTCTTACAATCACGCCCAAGTAAATGAAGCCACTGGAGAATTTTTATTAGGCGGAGTTGTAACTTATTATTAATTATTATTATTATAAACATTTATATAGCGCCGGTCATGTACCTGGCGCTGTACAGAACATAGACATAGACGCAGTCCCTGCCTGTGCCTTACAGTCTAAAAGACAAGGCGTGGGAGACAGGGAGAGGGGACAGTGGGAGAGACAGGGGAGAAGACAAACAAACATTCCGGTGGATGTGAAGTCTCAGGTGCATGTGTTTGGCTTGGTTACAATCAGGTTGGTTGCAGCAGTCTGTAGAGGAGGGCAGACAGTAAGTATATGGGGAACGACTAGCAGGCATTGGGAAAGGCGGCGAGGAACAAATGGGACTTGAGGAGGGATTTGAAGGAGCGGAGGGAGGGGGAAAGGAGGATGTGGGTAGGGAGGGAGTTCCAGGCATGGGGGGCAGCGAGGGAGAAGAGTCGAAGGCGGTTAGGTAAGCAGGAGAAACGAGGGAGAGTGGGAGGGAGTTCCACAGCTATGGTACAGCCACTGAGACTGCCCCCCCTCAACGCTGCCACCCGGGATACCCGGGGGGCTCCAAGGAAGGTGCCCCCAGTCGACCGCAGGGGCTGATCAAGGACCTGGTGGGTGAGATTATCCTGCAGGTAAGTGGGGCCCAGGCTGTTTAGGGCTTTAAAGTTTAAAACCAACTCCTTGAATCGGACCTGGAAGACTATCAGCAGCCAGTGCAAAGAGCAAAGCCCTGGTGTAATGTGCTCATGGCAACCTGTCCCCGTAAGGAGACGGGCCACCGCATTCTGCACCAGCTGCAGTCTCCGGACGTCACCAAGGTAGCCCCATGCACAGCATGTTGCAGCAGTCCAGTCTTGAGGTGATGGACGTGGATCTAGCCACCATCATCCATGCTTTCAAGACATATGGCCGAAGCTGTTGCACCAGATGTAATTGGCAAAATGCTCCCTTCACCACAGCTGCCACCTGGACATCCAGGCGGAACCGTGAGTCAAGGAGCACCCCCAGACTATGAACCTGAGGGACCAACAGAGGGCAGACCCCATCAATAACAGGTGCCACCACTCCCTCAGCCCCTCCCACCAGCATCACCTCAATCTTGTCAGGATTCAGCTTCAGACGGCTTGCCCTCATCCAGTCCCCCACAGCCATCAAACACCGGGTAAGCACCGAGACTGCTGGGCCTGGGTCAGCTGAAAAAGAGAAGTAAAATTGGGCGTCACCAGCATACTGATGGCACTGCACACCAAACCCTCTTATGACCTCACCCAAGGACTGCATGTACACAGACATGAGAGGGAACAAAATAGAAACTTGCAGGACTCCACACATGAGGTCCCGGGGAGAAGATGAATAATCCCCTAGCACCACACGTTGAGTTCTTCCGGCCAGGAAGGAATGGAACCATTCAAGAACAGTACTGCCCACCCCATCTCAGTCCCACAAGCGGGTCACTAACATCTCATGGCCAATGGTATCAAATGCAGCCGAAAGGTCTAACGGGATCAACAGGGTTGATCAACCCTGGTCCAACTCACAGTGAAGGTCATCGATCAAGGCCACATATGCAATCTCAGTGCCAAAAGCTGGACTGCAAGGGGTCCAGAAAACTGACATGTTCCAGATGCCCCTGAAGCTGCGGAGTCACCACCTGTTCAATAACTTTCCCTAAAAAGGGAAGTTAGAGACTAGCCGATAGCTGGCCAGGGAGTCAATGTCCAATGATGGTTTGTTGAGCAGAGGCCACACCACTGCCTCCTTGAGGCAGCCTGGCACTCTGCCCTTCCTAAGAGAGGGATTGACCACCCCAGCCAAGAACGGCCCCAACAACTCCCAGCTGCCCTTGACCAGCCAGGATGGGCATGGGTCCAGTTCACAACAGGTGGCCCTAACCACCCCAAAGACATCCTCTGCATCAGTGGGTGACACCCACTGGAACTGATCCCATAAAAGAGGACAAGGTGGGGCTTCCATTACCTCTGGTTCTCCTACTGCTACAAGCACGGCGTCAAAGTCATGGTGAATTTGAGCGATTTTATGCACAAAAAAGTTGACAAATGTCACAGCGAGCACTGGAAAATTCCTGTTCCATGCGGACAGAGGCTGGGCTGGACAGAGCCCCTCCACCACCCGGAAAAGTTCAGCTGGACGCAACTTTGCGGACGCTATGAGAGCAAGAAAGAACCTCTTCTTTGCTGCCTGCACACCCATGGCATAGGTTCTTAAACTAACTATGCCACAACTGGTCGGCTTCAGCACGATAATGACACCACTGATGCTCCAACCGCCATCCTTCTCGCTTCATCCACCACAGATCCTCCATAAACCAGGGGGATCTGCATTGTCGACAGTGATGGAGCAGACATCTAGGAGCCATTTGGTCAATGGCCTCTGTCAGCAGAGTATTCCAAAGAGCCACAAGGTCATCGAGATAACCGACGTTGAGATCGGAGGGTAACTCCCTGAAAGCATTCCAGAACCTCTCCGGTTCTATAAGTGTCCAGGGGTGAACCAAGAAAACTGGATCTGCACCTTTCCGGGGGCAGACATGTGCCAGGAGACTGGCCTGAAGGAGGTAATGATCCATCCATGACAAGGGCACAGCTGACACCTCCCCCACCAGCCCCCACCTCAAGGCCTGTGCAAAAAATCAGGTCTAGAGTATGCTCCATTGCCCTCCATCATGTGTTGGACCAACAATCGAGACAGTCCCATGGTGGCCATGAACTCATGCTCTGCGCCCCCCCCCCAAGGCTGGTGTTGGCGTGCATGTTGAAGTCCCCCAGGACCACCGTCCTCGAGGACCACAAGACCACCTCCAACACCAGCTCTGCTAGAGTGTGCAGAGATGCTGCCGTACAGGTAGGCGCATGGTATACTAGCAGCAGCCCCAATCTGTCACCCGCCAAATCAATCACAAGATGAAGGCCCTCTATGCCAGACTCAGTTTGCATAGGATACCTCCGCACAGTCCAAGTATAATGGTGGGCTACACGCCCACCTCCCCGTCCCTCCAGCTGTGGCTGATGCTGCACAGAGTAGCCAGCTGGGACAAGGTCAGCCAGAATAGGTCCTGACTCAGCATCCAGCCAGGTTTCCCCAATACACATGAGGTTGGCTGCCTGGTCCAGAATTAACTCCCGGACCATTGACTTATATACAACCGACCTCGCGTTAGCAGCATCAAGCCCAGGCCAGGGGCCCTCAGGGCATCAACCACCTCACCGCCTGCCTGGGATCCAGTGAGAGGGACAGGCATCAGGAACCTTTTCAGCTGTACCTTCCCATCCTCCCTTCCCCTGTTTGTTCTGGCTGCTCAATAAAGTCTGCCTTTTGCTCCTGGACATCAGTGTTGTGTGCGTATCGCAGGGTCTTGGGGCTGGTGTGCTGTGAGGTGGTAAAGGATTACCAGCAGATGCCATGTCCTATTGCCAGGTCTGCAGCTGGAGTAGTGAGTGGGCTGGGCAGAGTTTGTGGGGGATGGGGGCTTCCTGTCTGTGGGTCCCTGACCCAGGGCTTTCCTGGGGCAGAGGGAGTGTGTGTATGTGTGTGTGTGTGTGTGTGTGCATTGCCTGCATGCACTGTTCACCCGTGCGCCAGGCTGTCTGTGTGAAGGCTGCGAAACCCCTGGGGACGCGCAGCTCCACCTTGCAGCCCCCACATGGCTTCTCACTGTCTGTCTGAAAACTCTCTGGGGGAAGGCAGGCCCAGCTCAGGAAACGTCCATGAGCGACCACCTTGGCAAATGCTTTCTGCGGTGTATTGGCCAGATCACACTCATTTGCCAGTGTAGCTAACTGGTGAAGTAAAGGATGCTGGGAATTTGAGAGGGTCAACAAGCATATGGTTGTTTGGTCCTCTTGCTACATTTTTTTGATTTGTAGAATACATTTTACCTGGACCTCTAGGATGATGTTTTTCAGTCGTCTCCATACCTCTTGTACACTTTCGACCCCATGTCTGCTTCTTTTAGTTTCCCTCAAAAAAGTTGAAGTATGCAAAAATAAAGAAGATAGTTCAAGTTAAGCAACCCTATAATGGGTGATATAATTCACTTTTGCATATTTAGCATTCTTCTTCCTTTAAATATATTGTGGTCGGTATTCCCAAGGGGCTCTACTGCTGGTGGTGGTCCTTGAATCAGATATTGTGCTCCACTTAGGGACTCGATCCAATGTGTCTTCTCCTCTCGTGCTTTAAGGATGAATTGCTCCAATAACCATCATTTATAATGTCTAGAAATTATATTTCTGTACCACACCCTGAGGTGGCATATTGACCCAGTCAATAGAAGGGTAATTAAAATAGGAAACTTAATAGTGGGTTTATTTTAGTCATCTGTCTAATCTTCCGTAGCATTTCATAATCATTCTCGCTGTTCTGGTCAGGCAGTCAACTGTATAGCTTCCCATTTCCTATTTAAGCATGGGATTTCTATCCACAGAGATAGATGTATGGTTTTATAATTGCTTTTATGTTCTTCTAAGCCACCGTGAGCTGCCTGTGACAGGAAGAGCAGGATATTAAGTCTTTTAATAAATAAAATAAATAAATAAGTATTCTACGGAAACTGACTCAGTCAGACCGTCCCTGCCACTAGGCATACCTAGGTGGCCACCTAGAGTGGCAGATTGGGGGGGGGGGAGCGGTGGGTGGCAGGGAACTTTAAAAAAAAAACCCAAACAAACTTTCCTTCCTGGCGGTGCGGTGCAGGGGTGGTGGTGGTGGGCACCGGAGCCTCTGCTTCCGCCCCCCCGTGCAGGAGGATGGAAGGGAAGCTACACACAAGTTAATAACAGCCGTTTTAAAGGGGTGGGTGAGTGGTGGGTCATGGGGAGTCCGGGGTCGGGGCCGTTGCACCGCCGCCTCCACGCCGGTTCCGAAGCGCTTCGTCTGCTGCCTTCGGAGCTTGAGGTGTTCGTCCTGCATGCTGCCTGCTTGCTCAATGCTCCACCCTCCTCTCCTTCCTCACAGGAAGTTAAGGAGAGAGCGTGAGGAGGGTGGGGCTCCTACTGGGTGTGGGAACAAGCCAAGCCAAGGCCATTGCCAAAGCTTGAAGTTGCTGCTGCGCTACTCTTGCTTAGTTGCTTGCGCCTTGCTGCCGCAGTGCCGCCTGTGTAGGTGCTCTCCAGGCAGTCAGTTTAAAATTTTGTTTACAAACATTTCCAACTGTATGTCTGCAGCAGCCATGTCTGATGGAAGAAAGTGCCTTTCAGGTGCAGGATACAAAAGAAAGAGGAAAGGAAAGGAGGCATTTCTGTTAAAGCAACAAGGAGCTCTTGTGAAATATTGCAAAAGAAGTGACACGCAGGATGAATCATCTGCAGGGACCAGCGAGCAGCAGATGGATTATTATCATGTAGGCGTCCCCATCCCTGATGAAGAGTGTTGAGCAAGAAGTGATACACAGGTTGAATCGTTTTCAGGGACCAGCCATATAGACATGCCCACCCATGACGAAGATAGCCAAGCAGTTGTGAATGTCTTGGACATAGAGCAGCTGCAGCAGGTCACACTTCCTACTGAGTTTAGTCCACCAAGTCTAGATGATCACGGGCTGTGGATGAATCTGAGCAGTGACCAGAGAGAATACCTTGTACTACATGGCATGGCAAGTGAAAAAATTCAGCTTCCCAAAAGTCGCTTCAAATAGAAGGTTCCATCCTAACCATTACTTTCGTGAACTACCCAATGGCGAGAAAGTGGAGAGACAATGGCTCATGTACTCTAAGACCCAGAATGCTGTGTACTGTTTTTGCTGCAAACTCTTTCTGTCTGATGCTTCATCTGCATCCGCAGCTGCATTATGTTCTGCAACTGGAACAAGGGACTGGAAAAATCTAGCTAGCAAGTTGGCAAGCCATGAGACGGCACCATATCACCATTCAGCATTCTGTACCTGGAAAGAGCTTTGGAAGAGACTACAGCTAAAGGCAACCATTGATAGTCAACATCAAGAGCAGATTTCATCTGAGACCCATTACTGGCAAAGTGTTCTGAAAAGGCTTATTGCCATTGTGCGAGTGCTTGCTACTCAAAAACCTAGCACTGCGTGGGACTTCGGACCAGCTGTTCACTCCAAACAATGGCAACTTCCTGAAAATTGTGGAGTTGATGGGAGAGTTTGATTCCATTCTCAAAGTGCATCTAAGATGAGTAACCAGCCAAACAATTCACACTCACTACCTGGGTCCAAGAATTCAAAACGAGATCATACAGTTACTGGCAACTGAAGTCAACCAAAAAATTGTGTCCCACCTCAATTATGCCAAATATTACTCTGTAATTTTGGACTGTACGCCAGACATCAGCCATACTGAACAAATGACATTAATGGTGCATTTTGTGACAGCCACAGAATCAAGTGAAAATGTTCCTGCAGTGGTGAATGTCCAAGAACATTTCCTTGAATTTATTGACATAGAAGATACCACGGGAGCTGGGATGACAACTGTGCTTCTTCAAAAGCTGGAAGAAATGAGAATTGACATAGCAGATATGAGAGGACATAGCAGATATGAGAGGACAGGGCTATAAATAAATGTTTATAATGTCTATAAATGTTTATAATAAAAATAAATAAATAAATAAATTAATAATAATAATAATAATTAATAAATAAACCTGTACTCCCAAGTCCCCTCTCAGAGAACTCAAAAGTCCTGGGAAATACAATGTTTATCTGTATGTGTCATATGGAACAGTTGTGTGTGTAATGACAAAAAACTAACAAACACAGGAGAGGAAATGGAACAACAGGGAGGGAAACACAGGAGAGGAAATGGAACAACAGGGAGGGAGGCTATTGGGAGTCAAAGGATAGGGTGTCAGCTATGGTAAATCGGTTAAGCAATACGAATGCTCCTCTTGGTATCCCATCAGTCTTCTGAATCAGAAATAGTTACAATAACAAGGTTCTCAGTGAAATAACTAATTCCTCCTGCCATTCCACCCACTTACTTAATCCTGCACACGCTTTGTATTTTTCCCTGTCATTCCAACCATTCCACTTACAGCATCTGGTGCCTTCCTCATCATTTCACAACCTATTGCCTTCCCTATGTACTCCCAAAGATGCAACTGTGTTGTATAATTTCACAATCACTTCATTGGATGTTGGAATGACAATAGTATTTAATTTATTTAGAAATTGGCACTGCTGTTGCCTCCATTCCTTCCAATGGCCATTTCATTTTATTAATTTCAATGCATACCCAAAGTTTTAATTAAACATTTGTATACGACTCTACCCAGCTTCACTGTGCTCTGGGAGGGCGATGGAGACTAGTGGGTAAGACGGACGGTTGAGACCATTGGTTAGTTGTCCCATTCTCCCCAATTGAAATGAAAGGATAGAGGGAAAGAAGGAGGTGAGGGGCTAGCTCATGCCCTCCTGTCCCAGCTTCAGTGTTGCCTCCCTCAACCTGCAAAGAGGAAGAGGATTGGGGCTGAAAGACAAAGGCAAGTGTGGATACATAGAGCCCAAGTTGTAAGTGAGCACAATATGTGAGACTGTACAATGTGTTTACTGTTAACATGGCACGGGAGTTAAGGCAGGAGCCCTAACTTACAATTTCCATGCTTTTTAGTGCATGATTGAATTTGCAAGAGCCTTAACTCTTCTTGTAAACCGGAGGTTTTTTGATTAGGTGATATCCAAGTTTTTTGTTAAATACAATGCAATGGAGAATGCTGAGCAGCATAACCACTATGGGAGCAGGGCTTAGGGGAGGCCAAGGCGGAAGAGCTGCTTCCTTCAGTTTACAAGGTTGTTACTTCCTTCAAATAGCAAGCAAGGAAAAGCTGGATTTTTACGGGTAGCTCCCTGCTTTACTAAGAATACAACTTTGGTTCGGTTTAAGCATTGCAAACTTCCAAAAACTGCTCTCTATGATCTCTCTAGCTCATGGCTTTTACAGGAGTCTTCCACTCTACTCCCCACTGTCAGAGCCCTTTTCCTTGCACAACACTGGCCATTCTGCTTTCTATAAGGACCTCCCCCTGTACAGGACCCTCTGGCTAGTTCACTCCTTGTACAGGGCTCCCTGACTCTGCTGTGCCCATGTAGAGGACTCTCCACCTGGCATAATGCTGCCCATACTGCAGCTCTCCCCCTGTACAAAGCTCCCTTATTCAGTTCTCCTCTGTCCAGGACTCTCTCCCGGCACAATTATGACCATTATTCTGCAGCTCTGTCTCTACAAGACTTCCCAAACTTTACTCCCCTTTGGACAGGGCTCCCTTTCTTGCACAATGCTGCTCACTCTGCAGACCTCCCCCTGTACTGTGTTTCATATTCTGTATCCCCAATAAGTCTGCTCCCTGTGAAGTGCTTTTAACAGAGGTTCTTTTCCCTACCCTCTCCCCGCTCCCTCATAGGATGTCCCTCCCTGGGCTGAGTCTCACTAGCCCTCCCAAGAGGACTACAATTGCCACTCAGCCCAACAGGGCTGTTCTGCACAGGACTCCACCATCTCCCTGCCCTCCTCCTGCAGAGCATCCACAGTATCAGCCCAGAGCACCCGCTTACCCCTAATTCCTTAGTTGGGTTGGGAAAGTCAGAGGGAGATGCGTTGAAAGAAGATTGATTCTGTTCCACCTGTAGCCTTCCGTCCCTGTCTCTGGGATGAAGCTCTGCCCTCTTCCTGCACCTGGGACCATCCCAGACAAACTCCAGTGCTCCGGTCCCAGCCATGCTCCTCCAGTGGGGTGCACCATTGGAACTGCAGCCCGGACACCCCATGTTTTTGAAAGGCTGTCACTGAAATCCATGTGCTCTGTGGTTCTGGGAAGGTTTAGGGGGCAAAATCAGCTATCCCAAACATCACTGCAGAATTATCTAGCTCTGTTGTTTAGCCATCTCAGCGTCCCTGGCCCCCAAGCCAAGGTGCCCGCTATGTGGGATCAGATCAGAATGACCTTCAGCTCTCTCTCTTCTACAGGCCTTGCTCTCCTCCTCTCCCTACCAGATCATCTCTAAACATGGCTAACCAGTCTCCTGGGAGGTGCAGTTCCCTCTCTTCCCCAGCACTGATAGGCTCTAGCAAGCATTGCCTGCTGGGAGTTGTAGTCCCCAATATTCAAGACCGTTTGCTTTTAAACAGTCTCTGCATTACCACAAAGAATTTTCGCATGCACTCCATGCTCAGGATGGTCTCCATAGGCGAACACTGAATTTTCAAGATGTCATAACTTAAAAACTATTAACCAGATTTACAAAAAGTAAACAAGAAGGCACCCCCTGGCAGCCTTCTTGAATTTTCTAAAAGGCTTACACCTCCTCCCAACAAACACAAAACCCCTTTACCCTGCTGAGACCGAGACGGTCTAACTTTTGAAAACACAGGTTTCAAAGTGCAGTTTTCCAACTGTGATATCTCAGCTGTTATCCAACCAATTAGTCTGAAATGTAGAGAGAATGAACCACTTACTCCAGCGATCCATCACCACAAATTTCACAATTCCAACTTTAATCATGTCAATTTTATAAGGAATAGAATGTTGGGGCTTTATAATGTAGAGTACAACATGCCTTAACTTAAAGCTCCTGTGCTTTAATAATAAACTTGCTAGTTTCAAATGAAGCAAAGAATATAGGAGGTTTTCCAGATGGCCATTGGTTCTGGAATTCCTTTTGGTTCTCAGTGGGAGTTGGGCAAGTAATGGGAAATGATAGCACAGCTCCACTTGACACTGCTTTGGGGAACCACATTTGAAGAAGATTCAGAAGAGCAACATGGATGATAAAGGGTTTTGAATGGCAGATGTATGAGGAAAGTTTGAGGAAAGTGGATATGTTCTGCCTAGAGAAAGGAAGATTGATTGCATTTCCTCTGCCACTCCCGCATTGTTTTCAAACGTTGAAAAGGCTCTGTAAGGAGGACAGAGAACTACTGCCTTCCAGTGAAGGCAGGACAATGGGTTTAAGTGGTAAGAAGCTAGGTTCAGGTTAAATATTAGGATCTAATATTTTATAATTAGCTGTATCCATGATTTTATTGTATTTTTATAATGTTGTTTTATATTGGTTTTTAAGATGTCTGTAGGCCGCCCCAAACTGCCTTGGCAGGAGGGTGCAGGTTACAAATTCTTCTAATAAATAAATAAATAAATAAATAAGAAGACTGCCTAGCTGTATGAAGCGAACGAACAGCTCTCTGGCCAAGGTGTGCTCAACGAGAGGCTGGATAAATGTCTCTTACAGACCATTTAGGTCTAGCTAAATCTTGAGTCAGTGCAAGGAGGCTGCATCAGATCCTAGGTTCTCTGACCCCAGCCAATAATATCTGCACTGGAAAGGGGTGGGATTATCAGAATCCAGGGAATCTGATTGGGGCGGGGGGGGGGGGGGCAGAAGGTTAAACAAACTGGCTAACACTTTGCAGATTCCTCCAGCTCAGTGAGAGTGGGGAGAAAAATAATGGGGTGGTAAGGGGGAGTGGAAGAGGAGAACCAACAGGAGGGCGGGAGGTAAGGCAGACAGCCAACCAGGAGGCTGGGGACATGGAGCCTATCAGAAGGCTAGGGGAAGTGGGCAAGCCAGCCCAGGGTGCCCGGAGAGAACAAAGTAACACTGCATGTGCAACGGTGGAATCAGCAGGTGGCATTAAGAAGCCAGGACACAGGTTCAAGACCAGGGTCCTGACAGTTTGCACAATGAGGGTATGCAGACCGGCATTCTCAGCAGCTGCCCCAGAATTATGGGCACCCTGGGCTGGCTTGCCCACTTGCTGGCTTGCCTTCTGATAGGCTCCATGTTCCCAGCCTCCTGGTTGGCTGTCTGCCTATATAAGGTCAGCCAGTAGCCACAGGAAGCTGAGCAGATCCTCTCCTGTTTCCCTTGGCCTGGCTTGGCCTCTGACTGGCTATTGGGTCTCTGTTCCTCTCCCTGATCCATTCTGGGTTTGCCCCTTTGTCTGGCTCAGCTTGTCTCTTCAGATCCTGTCCTGGCCCGGCTTGGTTTGGTATTTCTGCATCTGTCTCACTCTCTGCTTGTCCATCTGGTTGCCCTTCTCATCCTACCTGACTGCCTGATCTGTAGTCCATCTGTTGGTCCCACACTGGTCCATGTGTCGGCCCCTAGCCCGAATCTGATGTCCGGAACCCGATCTCCCAGCACAAACTTGATGAGCAGATGGCACCCAAAAAGGGCACCCCCCATTGACCTCAGAGGCTGTGATGAGACATGAGGGGAGAGGCAATCTGTTAGAGATTTGGGGCCCAGATAGTTCAGGACTTTAGGGGTCCCCAAACTATGACTCTGCATCCAAACTAGGACTTCCCAAATTGTGCCAGATGTGAGTGGATTTTATCTACAAAGTGGGCGGCCAACTCTTCACAGAGGACAACTCAATAATGACTAATTCTGGGTGGAGATAAGCAGGATTCATCAAACCCTTCCTTTCCCGGAAGAGCTCTGCTGGATGGCACTTTGCCGTGGTGGTGGCGGCAGTAGCAAAGAAAGCTTTCTTCTCTGATGCCATAGAGTCAGCCTAGTCCTTCCAAAACAATCTATGCTACCGCAATCAGCCAGCTTTGGAACAAGTCGTTCTCTTTCTTTTCAAAGTAATACATAGCCTTCAACTCCAGTATCCCAGTCAGAACTACAATGCCACCAAATTTCTGTTATCCCTATAATACCATGTTTTACCTCCTGTAGCAGCAATTGGATTTTTATTGCATTTTATAACCCAGACTCCTTGAATTAATATACAGACATGTTGAGCTGTTGCCCTTTACTCTCCTTCAATGCCCCAGCTACATTCGAGTTTTCATTTTAATTGGGAGTCATCCTGATTTTCAAATGATTATTTACAACCATTCACAATGTCATTGTGTTTGCCTTGTGTTCACCATTGTCCCCATCCCCCTTTGAACCTGCTTCAGGTCTTCCTCACAGGGTTAGCAAGCTGATCTCCTAGACTCTTTTGAACCTATCATTGGTTAGGTAAGGCCTGTATTACTGGCTGACAAAAAACCTGGTCATAGAAGGAAGGGCATCACAGACTAGAGGACAGCACCCTGAGTGGTGCTAAGAAGAGATGCAGCTGTGGAGGCTGCTGAAGACAGCATCTAGAGGGAAAATAGGTGTCAGCCTCCACAGCCATTTCAGCTAATTGGGGCTGAGTAGGCCCAAGGGCTCTTGAGAGCTCAGACAGAGAGGCTGCTGTCTGCCTAACTTCTTGCTAAAAAACCCCCCCAACATTACAGTCACCTTTCAGAAACACAGCCAGCTGGAACTACAAAGCAGCCCCTTTCTCATGGCTGAATGGTTACGGTTTAGGTTTTGATTTTCATGGTTGCGGGTTCTAGTCTTTGCGGGTGCAGAGGAAAACAAGGTAGAGTGCATAGGGCACTCTATTTGCTGCCTAATAGAACAGCTAACTTCTTGCTAAAAAACAACACCACCATTACAGTCACAACACAGGGGGAAGAAACACAGCCAGGTTCTTTCTTCCCCCACTTACTTTTGAGCCACACTAAGCAGCTATTTTAAGGCTCAAAGGGCCTTTATGGGGGAAACAAGGATTTGAACTTGGAGTTTCTGAATACAAGGGTATCACTGTTACCACAATGCTGTCCTGAGACTTGAGCGTCCAGCTTTCTGTATCACGGAGAGCCATCGACTATACTTGGCTACCAAAGACGCATGTTGACGTGTGCCATTAGTTCAATAGTTGATTGCTGGAGTTAGACAAACACCCCTTTCTCATGGCTGAATGGTTATGGTTTGGGTTTAGATTTTCATGGTTTTGGGTTCTAGTCTTTGCGGGTGCAGAGGAAAACAAGGCAGAGTGTGTAGGGCACTCTATTTGCTGCTTAATAGAACAGCTAACTTCTTGATAAAAAAACCCAACACCATTACAGTCACCTTTCAGAAGCACAGAGAGGTTCTTTGTTCTCCCTCACTTACATTTGAGCCACACTAAGCAGCTATTTTAAGGCTCAAAAGGCTTTTATGGGAGAAACAAGGATTTGAACCTGGAGTTTTTGAATACAAGGGTATCACTGTTACCACAATGCTATCCTGAGACTTGAAATTCAAGCTTTCTGTATCATGGAGAGCCATCGACTATACTTGGCTACCACAGACGCATGTTGACGTGTGCCATTAGTTCAATAGTTGATTGCTGGAGTTCGACAAACACCCCTTTCTCATGGCTGAATGGTTATGGTTTGGGTTTAGATTTTCATGGTTTTGGATTCTAGTCTTTGCGGGTGCAGAGGAAAACAAGGCAGAGTGCGTAGGGCACTCTATTTGCTGCCTAATATTTGAATCTGCAGTTTCTGAATCCAAGGGTAGCACTCTTACCATGATGCTATCCTGAGACTTGTAGCTCAAGCTTTCTGTAGCACAGACAACTATCGACTGTACTTGGCTACCAAAAACGCATGTTGACGTGTGCCATTAGTTCAATGGTTGATTGCTGGAGTTAGACAAAAAACCCTTTCTCATGGCTGATGGTTAGGGTTTGGGTTTTGATTTTCATGGTTTTGGCTTCTAGTCTTTGCGGGTGCAGAGGAAAACAAGGCAGAGTGCGTAGGGCACTTTATCTGCTTCCTAATAGAACAGCTAACTTCTTGCTAAAAAACAACAACCCCATTACAGTTACCTTTCAGAAACACAGCCAGGTTCTTTCTTCCCCCACTTACTTTTGAGGCACACTAAGCAGCTATTTTAAGGCTCAAAGGGCCTTTATGGGGGAAACAATGATTTGAAGCTGGAGTTTCTGAATTTAAGGGTAGCACTCTTACCACAATGCTATCCTGAGACTTGAGCTTCAAGCTTTCTGTAGCATGGACAGCTATCGAATATATTTGGCTACCAAAAACGCATGTTGACGTGTGCCATTAGTTCAATAGATGTTTGCTGGAGTTATACAAAAAACCCTTTCTCATGGCTGAATGGTTATGGCTTGGGTTTTGATTTTCATGGTTTTGGGTTCTAGTCTTTGCGGGTGCAGAGGAAAACATGGCAGAGTGTGCAGGGCACTCTATTTGCTGCCTAATACAACAGCTAACTTCTTGCTAAAAAAACACAACAGCATTACAGTTACCTTTCAGAAACACAACCAGGTTCTTTTCCCCCACTTACTTTTGAGCCACACAGAACAGCTATTTTAAGGCTCAGAGGGCCTTTATGGGGGAAACACGGATTTGAACCTGGAGTTCCTGAATTTAAGGGTAGCACTCTTACCACAATGCTATCCTAAGACTCGACCTTCAAGTTTTCTGTAGCAAAGACAGCTATCGACTCTACTTGGCTACCAGAGATGCATGTTGACGTGTGCCATTAGTTCAAAAGTTGATTGCTGGAGTTAGACAATAACCCCTTTCTCATGGCTGAATGGTTACGGTTTGGCTTTTGATTTTCATGGTTGTGGTTCTAGTCTTTGTGGGTGCAGAGGAAAACAAGGTAGAGTGCATAGGGCATTCTATTTGCTGCCCAATAGAGCAGCTAACCTCTTGCTAAAAAACAAACAACATCATTACAGTCACAATAGAGGGGGAAGAAACAGAGCCAGGTTCATTCTTCCCCCACTTACTTTTGAGCCACACTAAGCAGCTATTTTAAGGCTCAAAGGGCCTTTATGGGGGAAAAAAGGATTTAAACCTGAAGTTTCTGAATCCAAGGGTAGCGCTGTTACCACAATGCTATCCTGAGACTTGAAATTCAAGCTTTCTGTAGCATGGACAGCTATCGAATATACTTGGCTACCAAAAACGCCTGTTGACGTGTGCCATTAGTTCAATAGTAGATTGCTGGAGTTAGACAAAAACCGCTTTCTCATGGCTGAATGGTTATGGTTTGAGTTTTGATTTTCATGGTTTTGGGTTCTAGTCTTTGTGGGTGCAGAGGAAAACAAGGCAGAGTGCATAGGGCACTCTATTTGTTGCCTAATAGAACAGCTAACTTCTTGCTAAAAAAACCCAAAACCATTACAGTCACCTTTCAGAAGCACAGACAGGTTCTTTGGTCTCCCTCACTTATATTTGAGCCACACTAAGCAGCTGTTTTAAGGCTCAAAGGACCTTTATGGGGGAAACAAGTATTTGAACCTGGAGTTTCTGAATCCAAGGGTAGCACTCTTACCACGATGCTATTCTGAGACTCGTAGCTCAAGCTTTCTGTAGCACAGACAGCTATCGACTGTACTTGGCTACCAGAGATGCATGTTGATATGTGCCATTAGTTTAATAGTTGATTAGTGGAGCTAGAAACTAACCCCTTTCTGATGGCTGAATGGTTATGGTGTGGGTTTTGATTTTCATGGTTGTTGGTTCTAGTCTTTGCGGGTACAGAAAAAACAAGGCAGCGTGTGTAGGGCACTCTATTTGCTGCCTAATAGAATAGCTAACTTCCTGCAAAAAAACCCACACACCATTACAGTCACCTTTCAGAAACACAGCCAGGTTCTTTCTTCCCCCACTTACTTTTGAGCCGCACTATGCAGCTATTTTGAAGCTCAAAGGGCCTTTATGGGGGAAACAATGATTTGAACGCGGAGTTTCTGAATCCAAGGGTAGCACTGTTACCACAATGCTATCCTGAGACTTGTAGCTCAAGCTTTCTGTAGCATGGACAGCTATCGAATATACTTGTTTACCAAAAATGCATGTTGACGTGTGCCATTAGTTCAATTTTTGTTTGCTGGAATTAGACAAAAAACCCTTTCTCATGGCTGAATGGTTATGGCTTGGGTTTTGATTTTCATGGTTTTGGGTTCTAGTCTTTGCGGGTGCAGAGCAAAACATGGCAGAGTGCGTATGGCACTGTATTTGCTGCCTAAAAGAACAGCTAACTTCTTGATAAAAAAGCCAACACCATTACAGTCACCTTTCAGAAGCACAGACAGGATCTTTGATCTCCCTCACTTACATTTGAGCCACACTAAGCAGCTATTTTAAGGCTCAAAGGGCTTTTACAGGGGAAACAAAGATTTGAACAAGAAGTTTTTGAATCCAATGGTAGCACTGTTACCACAATGCTATCCTCCAACTTGAACATCAAGCTTTCTGTAGCATGGTCAGCTATTGAATATACTTGGCTACCAAAAACGCATGTTGACGTGTGCCATTAGTTCAATAGTTGATTGCTGGAGTTAGACAAAAAACCCTTTCTCATGACTGAATGGTTATGGTTTGCCTTTTGATTTTCATGGTTTTGGGTTCTAGTCTTTGCGGGTGCAGAGGAAAACAAGGCAGTGTGCGTAGGGCACTCTATTAGCTGCCTAATAGAACAGCTAACTTCTTGCTAAAAAAACACCACCACCATTACAGTTACCTTTCAGAAACACAGCCAGGTTCTTTCTTCCCCCACTTACTTTTGACCCACACGAAGCAGCTATTTTAAGACTCAAAGGGCCTTTATGGGGGAAACACGGATTTGGACCTGGAGTTTCTGAATTTAAGGGTACCACTGTTACTACAATGCTATCTTGAGACTTGAACTTCAAATTTTCTGTAGCAAAGACAGCTATCGACGCTACTTGGCTACCAGAGATGCATGTTGACATGTGCCATTAGTTCAAAAGTTGATTGCTGGAATTAGACAATAACCCCTTTCTCATGGTTGAATGGTTACGGTTTGGCTTTTGATTTTCATGGTTGTGGTGCTAGTCTTTGCGGGTGCAGAGGAAAACAAGGTAGAGTGCATAGGGAACTCTATTTGCTGCCTAATAGAACAACTAACTTCTTGCTAAAAAACAAACAACACCATTACAGTCACAACAGAGGGGGAAGAAACACAGCCAAGTTCATTCTTCCCCCACTTACTTTTTAGCCACACTAAGCAGCTATTTTAAGGCTCAAAGGTCCTTTATGGGGGAAACAAGAATTTGAACCTGGAGTTTCTGAATCCAAGGGTAGCACTCTTACAACAATGCTATCCTGAAACTTGAAATTCAAGCTTTCTGTAGCATGGACAGCTATCGAATATACTTGGCTACCAAAAACGCATGTTGATGTGTGCCATTAGTTCAACCGTTGATTGCTGGAGTTAGACAAACATCGCTTTCTCATGGCTGAATGGTTATGGTTTGGGTTTTGATTTTCATGGTTTTGGGTTCTAGTCTTTGCGGGTGCAGAGGAAAACAAGGCAGAGTGCATAGGGCACTCTATTTGCTGCCTAATAGAATAGCTAATTTCTTGCTAAAAAACCCAACACCATTAGCGTTACCTTTCAGAAACACAGCCAGGTTTTTTCTTCCCCTACTTACTTTTGAGCCACACTAAGCAGCTATTTTAAGGTTCAAAGGGCCTGTATGAGGGAAACGAAGATTTGAACCTGGAGTTTCTGAATCCAAAGGTAGCACTGTTACCACAATGGTATCCTGAGACTTGAACTTCAAGTTTTCTGTAGCAAAGACAGCTATCGACTATACTTGGCTACCAGAGATGCATGTTAACATGTGCCATTAGTTCAAAAGTTGATTGCTGGAATTAGACGATAACCCCTTTCTCATGGCTGAATGGTTACGGTTTGGCTTTTGATTTTCATGGTTGTGGTTCTAGTCTTTGCGGGTGCAGAGGAAAACAAAGTAGAGTGCTTAGGGCACTCTATTTGCCGCCTAAAAGAACAGCTAACTTCTTGCTAAAAAAACCCAACACTATTACAGTTAGATTTCAGAAACACAGCCAGGTTCTTTCTTCCGCCACTTACTTTTGAGCCACACTAAGCAGCTATTTTAAGGCTCAAAGGGCCTTTATGGGGTAAACAAGGATTTGAAGCTGGAGTTTCTGAATCTAAGGGTAGCACACTTATCACAATGCTATTCTGAGACTTGAACTTCAAGCTTTCTGTAGCATGGACAGCTATCGAATATACTTGGCTAC
>QEPC01005963.1:40942-78308 GCA_003113815.1 Sphenodon punctatus
GGGAAGCGGGGGGAGGGGGGAGGGGAGGGGCCTGGCATGGGGGGGCCATGGGGAGGGGCCTAGCATGGGGGGGGCATGGGGAGGGGAGGGGCTGCAGGGAGTAGGCAGAGGCAGGCTGGGGATGGTTCACTGAGAGGGGGGTGCAGGGAGGGGGGGTTGTGGCTATTGGGGTGCAAGGACTGGGGGCGGGGCAGGGGGTTCTGGCTGGAGCCCCTCACGGTGGGAGTTGGCCCTGGGGAGCCAGTCAGGATTTTTCCCCCCCACCCCTTTCAGGAGAGGCCTCTGATTGGCTGACCTGGAAGAGCAGGGCGGTATCGCTCGTGGTCACTGATTGGCTGAACAGCCTCAGAGGTGACAGTGATTGGGTGATTCTGTTCCCTGGAGGCTCCTGGTTGGCTGCTTTCGTCTCTGAAGAGGTGGAAGGGGCTGTCTCTGGGTGACACTGATTGGCTGATCTGGGTTTGGGCTCCCCCAGGAGCATGGAGAGGCCGCTGGGGCAGGAAGGAGGGATTGGCTCCTCCCCTGCCCAATGCCTGGCATGCGGGAGAGTGGCGGGAAAAGGAGAGAGCTCGAGGCTCAAACCTGGGGAGGGGGAGCTGTGGGTCACAGGGGAGGAGCTGAGGGGTCACTGGGAGGAGCTGAGGGGTCACTGGGGAGGAGCTAGGGGGGCTGTGGGTCTCTGGGGAGGAGCTATGGGGTCACTGGGGAGGAGTTAGGGGGGCTGTGGGTCTCTGGGGAGGAGCTGAGGGGTCACGGGAGCAGCTAGGGGGCTGTGGGTCTCGGGAGGAGCTGAGGCAGTTGGGGTCACTGGGAGGAGCTAAGGGGTCACTGGGAGGAGCTAGGGGGGCTATGGGTCTCGGGAGGAGCTGAGGGGTCACTGGGGAGCAGCTAGGGGGCTGTGGGTCTCTGGGGAGGAGCTGAGGCAGTTGGGGTCTCTGGGGAGGAGCTGAGGGGTCACTGGGAGGAGCTATGGGGCTGTGGGTCACGGGAAGAGCTGAGGCAGTTGGGGTCACTGGGAGGAGCTAAGGAGTCACTGGGAGGGGCTGTGGGTCACTGGGGAGGAGCTGAGGGGTCACGGAGGAGCTAGGGGGCTGTGGGTCACAGGAGAGGAGCTGGGGCAGTTGGAATCGGGCGTCATGGGGAGGAGGAGGCAATCACTTGGGCAGTGCTGTGTTGTCTCGGAGGGAGCTGAAGGGTGTCTTTGGGGGGAGCTGGAGGGCTGCTCTTAGTCTCACCCCTAGCTTCTCCCCAGTGACCCCCAGCTCCTCCACTGTGACCCCCAACTCTCTGGGGAGACGCTGTCCGTGTCAGAGTTACGGTCCCTGGGGAAGGAGCCATGTGTCTTTGGGAGAGAGAGAGAGGCCTCAGGGACCTAGGTTCTCAGAGTGGGGCTGGCAAACCCCTAGCTCCGTTCTCTCACTGAGTTAAGGGGAATTTCCAAACGAATGGGGTGGCGAGGGGGAGAGAGAGTCAGAGAACAAGGGGGGGCAGGGAAGTGAGGGGCCCATGACTACAACAGAGAAGTGGAAGGGGGTGGGTAGGCGCTGCTCTAGGGCCTGGGAACCGGCCAGGCTTGCACCTGGTTGTGCTGTCCGTCCCAGGGAAGAGAGTGGCCTCCAGGGCGAGGTTTGGAGAGGGTGACCTGTGTGGCAGGAGTTGGTGAGTGCAGTGCTGGGGGCACCGGGAGAGGGGGTTGCTGGGAAGGGGAGGCCGGCGGTAGGTACCTGGGTGTGGGCAGGCTGACTCTTGCTGTCTCGCACGCCACCTAACCCCTGGGACGCCTTCAACTCCTCAAGCCTCAACTGAGTCAGTCTGCCCGCTACCGCGCATGCACCAAAAAGCCCGCCGGCTGGCCGCAGCTGCACTCTCTGCACTCCCGCCTGGGGTCCGTGTGGGCGCGAGTGCAGACAGCGCAGCTGCGGGCGGTGGGAGGGGGAAATCCCCGGACAGCTCTATGGTTTAGTTCCCCTTCCATCCCGGACAGCGAAGCTCTCAGAAATACTGGGCTGTCTGGTACAAATCCAGACCTCTGGCCACCTTAGCTGGGGCTTCTGCTGGGACTGATTATTTCATTCCCAATGTATTTGTACCCCACCCCCTCCTGAGGCTCACGGCGTCTGCCAGAGCGCTCGCCTGATCTTTTCCTCAATGAGGGTTTTCCCTCTCTCCCCGGCAGGTGCTAATTTACCAAGTTGCCTAGGGAGGAGCATGAGCCTTGAAGGTGAGGAGTTTGTGATGGATGGGGTGGGAAGGGGAGAGGCAGCCAAGGGAAGGACTGACCGTGGAGAGGTGGATGAGCTTGGCAGCAGAGCGTTGGGGCAGAAGTGAGAGAGGGTCAAGATGAGGGCGGGGAAGGCAGCGAGAAGGAGGTTGCAGCAGTCAAGGCGAGAGCTGACCAGACCATGGTCTAGAGTTGGCAGTGAGAGCGGAAAGGAAGAGCCAGTGACAGCCAGATTTTAGCATGTTAAGCAGAGAGAAGCAACAGGCTTTGACAGCAGACTGAATATATATGAGGAGTCAAAGATGAATCCCAGGTTTTAGTGTTTGGAGGATGGGCTGAATGCTGATGCTGCCAGTAGAGAGAGAGGGGAGAGGATGGTTGTGGAGGGGAGGGGTGAGATGAGGAGTTCAGTCTTGGACACGTTAAGCCTGAGTTGACAGTGAGACACCCCAAGTGGAGATGTCCAAGAGACCATTAGTGACGCAAGACTGGATGAAGGGGGCGGGGGTTGTGGAGGTGGGAAGGTTAGGATTGGCTGTCCTTCACATCCAGGTGGTACGAAAGCCATGAGGTTTGATGAGTTTACCCCCCAGGAATGGAATGTAAAGGGGGAGGAGGGCCCAGGACAGAGCCATGGGGAACGGAAGCGAGACACTGAAGGAGCAGTTAGAGAGATGCCCAGTTGAGAACTATGAACTGCAGGAGTACAGAGAATCCAGGAGGGGTTGGATGATGGTGCCGAAGGCAGCAGCAGAGAGGTTAAGCAGGACACGGGTGGGACTTGGCTACGAGGTCGTCACTGGTGATTTTGGGGAGAGCAGGCTCGTCGGAGAGGATGGAAGCCTGATCGAAGTGGGTCAAGGGAGGAACTGGAAGAGAGGAATGGAAGACAGCCGGTGCAGGCAGCTCATTCAAGGAGCTTGGAAGTGAAGTGAGGAGTGGAAGCAAGCAGGAGTGATTGTGATAGCTGGAGGGGACAGGGTCATGGGTGGATTTTTTTCAGGATAGGGGAGAGAGTGATGTGCTTATAGTGCAGAAGGAAAGGAGCCAGTAGAGAGGGCAAGGATGGTGGACATGCAGCAATGGGGAGACAGCAGTGAGGAGGCGAGAAGGGAAAGAGTGGCGAGGGTTGGTTGGTGGAGGGGTTAGATGGGGAGAGGAAGGAGGTCACTTCATCAAAGGGGGGGTGTGTGAAAAGGAGAGCAGCAAGAGGAGGGAGAAATGGAGGAAGGGTGAGAAACCAGGTCAAGGCAGACGTTGTTGATCTTGTCCTTGCAGAAGAAAGTAGGAGAAGATGGTACAGTCTTGTGGGAGGGAGGCTTGAGAAGGGAAGTGAAAGTCGAGAAGAGACCGCGTGGATTGTGGCAGGGAGACTTGCTCAGGGAGGGGAAGTAGTGTTGGTTAGCTAGGGAAATGGCAGCTTTGAAGGAGGAGAGAATGAACCTGGAGTGGAGCTAGTTAGCAAGTTCATGAGATTTCGTCCCCAGGCATTCAGCAGAGGTAGCGGGCGGCTGGGGAGAGCCAGGGCTGGGGCTGGTAGGACGGATCGTGTGAGGAGAGATGGGGCGGCAGTGAGTCCAGGGTGCAGAGGAGGGATGCGCTGGTGGCGGCAGGCAGAGAGATGAAAGAGCTCCACTCTCCCTTATCTTGGCTAGTCTTCCCAGTCCCCCATCTCCTTGCACCGCAGGAGTCAGACCTTCAGCCTCGTCTTCTTTCTTTCTCCATGAAGCAGAGAGTGGCTGTTTTCCTTCAAAAAGTGCTGAGACTCTCCCCACTGCCGCTGCCCCAAGTTAACCTTTGATGCCAGACTGAAGATCTGCACTTCTGCTTCTCTTCGAGCAAGGGACTCTGAGCTTCCAACTGCTCCTTCGCGATTCCGGAGCCTCCATCCCATCTGGCCACTGTAAGTTTGCACTCACCATCCATCCCTGTGTCTGTTCCAGGAGGGCCCTTGGGCTGCACAGTCCTTTCTCCCAAAGAGCTATGGTACCCAGGTGAGCCCACTAGCCTCCAAGACTAGGCCAGCCCTGTATCTCCTTGCTGCTGATGGAGCATGATGGGAGCTTTGACATCAAGTAAAGACAAGACTGTAAACTCAAGGCAAGCCCGTTGCACATGTGCACGGTGCAGCCTTGCGGCCCCATTGGTCTTTTAGGAGACATGAGCCCTTGCCCACAAAGATGCACCGCCAGCCCCAGCCCAACAATCCCATTTCTCAGCCTTCAACAGAGGGCCAGTCTCCTGGCACACGTCTGTCCCAGAAAGGTGCTGAACCAGTTGGATTGGTTTGCCCCCGGAGACTTATGGAACCGGAGAGGTTATGGAATACTTTCAGGGAGTTTCCTCTGATCTTGACGCCCGTTCACTTGATAACCTCATGACTTTTTGGAACACCTTGCTGATCGAAGCCATTGACCAAACAGCTCCTAGTTGCCCGCTCCCTGAACGCCAACTTCACGGGTCCCCATGGAGGACCTGCGATGGATGAAGCGGGAAGGGCAGCAGTTGGAGTGACAGTGGCGTAGCTCTCGTACTGAAGTCGGCTGACTGCAGCATAGAGTTAGTTTATGAACCTATGCTGTGATTGTACGGGAAGCAAAGAAGAGGTTCTTTGCTGCTGTCATAGCGTCCGCAAACCCGCGTCCAGCTGAGCTTTTCTGGGTAGTGAGGGGGCTGGTCAGTCCATCCTCCCTCCGCCTGGAACTGGAATTTTCCAGTGCTCGTTGTGACATGTTTGTCGACTTTTTTGTGGATAAAATCACCCGGATTCACCATGACTTCGATGCCACGCTTATGGCAGTAGAAGAATCTGAGGTAATGGAAGCCCTGCCTTGTCCTGTTTTATGGGATCAGTTTCAGTGAGTGTCGCCAGCTGATGCAAAGGATGTTAGGGTCACTTGTTGTGAACTTGACCCGTGCCCATCCTGGCTGGTCAAGGCCAGCCAGGAGACGTTGGGGCAATTGTTAGCTGAGTTAGTCAGTTCCTCCCTTAGGGAGGGCAGAGTGCCAGGCTGTCTCAAGGAGGCAGTAGTACGACCTCTGCTCAAGAAACCATCTTTAGACGTTGACTCCCTGGCCAGCTATCGGCCAGTCTCTAACCTTCCCTTTTTAGGGAAGGTTATTGAACAGGTGGTGGCACAGCAGCTTCAGGGGCATCTGGAACATGTCAATTTTCTGGATCCCTTGCAGTCTGGCTTTCAGCCAGGTTTTGGCACTGAGACTGCGCTTGTGGCTGTGGTTGACGACCTCTACCGTGAGTTGGGCCAGGGTCAGTCGACCCTGTAAGATCTCTTGGCTGCATTGGACGCTGCCATTTGATCATGAGATGTTGGTGGCCTGCTGTGGGACTGAGCCGGGGTGGGCGGGACTGATCTCGAATGGTTCCGTTTCTGGCTGGCAGAACTCAGCGTGTGGTACTGGGTGATTGGTCGTCATCTCCCTGGGACCTCACACGTGACGTCCCGCATGGTTCGGTTCTGTCCCCTCTCCTGAGCAACGTGTAAAGGCAGCCTTTGGGTGAGGTCATCAGAGGGAGGGTTACCTCTCTTTTTCAGCTGAGCCAGGCCCGGCAGTCTCGGTGTCTGGCGGGGACTGCAGGATGGCAAGCAGTCTGAAACTGAATCCCGACAAGATGGAGGTGATGCTGGTGGGAAGGGCTGAGGGAGTGGGGGCCTCCATCACTGATAGGCATTGGGCCCTCAAGTTTGGAGTCTGGGAGTGCTCCTTGAGTCTCTGCTCCGCCTGGATGCCCAGGTGGCAGGGGTGGCAAAGGGAGCATTTCTCCAATTACATCTGGTATGACGGCTTTGGCCCTCTGTCTCGAACTCCGACCTAGCCACCATCATCCATGCATTCACCACCTCAAGACTGGACTACTGCAATGTGCTCTACGTGGGGCTACCCTTGATGACGGTCCGGACACTGCAGCTGGTGCAGAATGCGGTGGCGTGCCTCCTTACAGGAACAGGTCGTCATGAGCACATTACACCGGTGCTCTGGTCTCTGCACTGGCTGCCTATAGTTTTCCAGGCCCAATCCAAGGTGTTGGCTTTGACTTATAAAGCCCTATACATTTTGCGCCCTGCCTATCTGCGGGATCACCTCACCCCCCGGGGCCTGGATTGGCCCCTGCGGTCATCCATGACCGCTGTTCTTGGGGTCCCCTGAGTATTTTGGGTAGGGACGATGAGGAGGGCATTCTCCATGGCCGCACTGAGGCTGTGGAACTCCCTCCCGACGGAGGGCCCCAGACCTCCCTCTTTCTGTAGACAATGTAAGAGGTGGGTTCTTGTGTTCTTAACGCTGCCATTCTGTGGTTTATTGTAATTTTATACAGTGGTTTATATGTCATTATTGATCATATTTATATGTTTTAGTATGTTGTGCGCTGCCCGCAGCTGCAGTAGCAGGTGGGGGCGCCCTAGAAATCGAATACAATCAATAACTGCCAGTGAGTCACAGCTCCGGGCTCCTGGAGAGGAGAGGCGGCTGGGATCTGGGCTTTGTTGGGGGGATTATTTGATCATTGATTGACATCAGTAGCGGCCTGGAGTAGTGGGATCACGGGCAATAGTTTCCGTTTCATCGCCCCAAAGTCTGATTCAGCTGGGTCTTGCAGGGGCATCGCTGGGGGTGCCGGGGGTGCCAAGGTGGCTTGACTATCTCAGTATTGGGGCAGGCACCCCACTGGAGAGAACCAAAGCCTGCGGCCTGTCGGTCCTATCCCTGTAGCCCCCGGACCCACAGGCTGCAGCCACAAGGGGCTTCTGGGCTGGGATTTCCTGGGCCCATGACAGCCTGGGAAGGGAGCTGAGGCTTGGGAGAGTGGCGCTCGAGAAGCAGAGCCAGCCCCTGGGGCCGCTTCTGGCCGGCGGGGTGGGAGAGGCACCTTCCATACAGGCTGCAGGGCGGCCGCAGCTGTGTTAGGCACCCGGGCGGGGCCCTGCAGCCTGGATTTTTCATAAGCGGCCCGGGAAAATGGGCAGATCTGGCCCCCCTGCTGGTGGCTCTGCCCGGGCCAAGGCTGCAAAGTGGTGCCGAGGGGAGTGGGGGTGAGTCAGTTTGTGACGGACCCGGCGGGGGTCCCCCCCGCGCCCCGGGAAGGGGGGTGGCGAGAGAAGCCGAGTCGGGAGGAGGAGGAGGAAGTCCGGGCCGGCGGCTCCCCGAGCTGCTGCTGCTGCCGCTGCTGCTTTGCATCCCTTCACGTCAGCCCTGCCTCCTTCCCTTCTTCCTTCCTTCCTTCCTGCTGGAGAGAGAGCGAGAGCGGAGCGGAGCGCGGCGTCGGGAGGAGCCGGAGCAGCCCCGGCCGGCGGGCTCCCCCCTCTCTCCCGGGAGCGCCACGGTGAGTCTCTGCCCCCGGAGCGTCCGGCCCGGCCCGGCCAGCCCTCCCCTCCGGCCGGCCCTTCCCTTCCCTCCCCTCCCCGCCCCGGGGGCTGCAGTAGCCACAGGCCCCGCGCGGCTCCTCGCTCCCGGGCAGGGGGAGCAGCCCCCGGGGCCGGACCGGGCTCCGAGCCGCACGTGGGGGCACCGGCCCCGAAACTTCCCGCTGCAAACTTTGCGGGCGGGAGCAGGAGGGTCGGGTCATCCCTGCCGGCCGGAGCTCGGGGGAAGCGACCCGCTAGCCCGGCTCGGAGCCGGACGGAGCTCGGCCCGGAGCCAGCTGAGAAGTTTGGGACCGGCCGGCTTGTGTCCGACGCCGGGCCGGAGTGAGGCCCCGCGGGGAGGAGCGGGAGGATGCCTCCCCCCGGCGCTGCAAGGAGCGAGGTGGTTGTGCGTTTCGGGGCCACCTGATGCTGCCTGGCAGGGGCTGGGCTGGGCTGGCCGGGACAGCCCGCCTACTGGGGGCTGCTTCCTCTGCCCCCCGGCGTCCCGCAGACCCCGCTCCCCCATTCCCCCGAGCCCCGCTCCTCGCTTTGTCCGGCCCGGCCCGGCCCGGCTACCTGGAGCGCGGCGGGGAGGGGGGAGAACCCGCCTGCAGCACCGGAGAGAGAGACCCGTCTGTGTGTATGGGCGGGGAGCGTTCCTGAACTAACTTCCCTCGGGGAGAGGCTGCAGCTTCTCCCCCGCTCCCGGCGGCCCGAAGCCCAGCAAGGCAGGGAGCCTACCCAGAAACCAGGGTAACTGCCTGGGGGAGCTAGGGAGAGAGAGCGAGTTCTGAGCAAACTCACCCCCAGCTTCCCCACAGCCTGCCCTGGAGGCCGGAGAGATGGAGTCACCCCCAGGGACAGGGTTAAACAAAACAAAAAGAAACTCTGTGGCCGCCACCAGTGCTGCTGTTTTCAGCAGAGAAGCCCCAAAGGGAGGCTGAATCGTTCTGAGGTGGAGGGGGAACTAGGTAGAGGACAGTCAGTGCCAGAATGGGTCGGAGCAGCATCCTGTCTCCGACGGCAGCCAGTCTCGGTCCCCCAACAGGTCCCAATGGGGCGTCTGGTCTCTGCTGCTCGCTC
Source organism: Sphenodon punctatus (assembly GCA_003113815.1). NCBI lineage: Eukaryota > Metazoa > Chordata > Lepidosauria > Sphenodontia > Sphenodontidae > Sphenodon > Sphenodon punctatus. The sequence goes on from QEPC01005963.1 coordinate 49,610, forward strand.
CCAGCTCCCCACTCGGAGGTGACATCCCCCCAGCCTACTTGGCTAATTAGTACCCAGTAACGGACCTGCCCTCCAAGAAGTATCCAATCTGTGTTTCAACCCAGCTCTGGCAACCAGTTCCACAAGTGAATTGCACCCTGCCTGGAAAAAGTCCTCCCTGTTGTTTGTTTTAGATCAGCTGCCTCTTAGTTCCATGGACTGTCCTTAGTTCTAGGAGCATTTGAGAGGGCTTGTGATTTGCAGCCCGGTGCAATGGGGACGCGGTAGGCAGGAGGAATGACAGAGCCGTCCTGCTTGAATGGATAACTAGAAACTCTGGTGGTGCTAATAAGTAGGGGCTGGATTGTGTGTTTATGTGTCGGAGTATTTCAGTGCAGGTGACACGCACATTCCATGTGGGGGGGGGGGCGGTGTTAAGTACAATAGAGTATTTTCATACTGACTTGATGGATTGCTACTTTTCAAGGTGAGAAGGGACCATTCTGATGCCCGGGCCTGCTCCCCTTCAGAGCTTCCTCCAGTGACTTCTGCATCAAACCCCAAACTTGGCCTTAGAGAAAGAGATCCATCGTGATTAAACTGAATGTTGGGATTGAATCCTGGTTCGATGACCTGCTTGGCACATGCCTAACCCGAGAAGTCAGTAGGAATCCTGCTGTGGATTTCACCCCTTTGCTGCAGTAGAAGAACCAGTTTCTGGTCTGGCATTTCCTAACTTGGCCCACTTCTGTGCATTGAACTGAAATACAATCTGGTCCTGCTGTGCCCCCCCCCATTCATCCCAAGATTGGGGCCACAGAGATTAAGGCAGCAGTTTTTAAAAAGGGGGGGGAGGGGGCAGGTCTATGTCATTTTGTGATGATTGCACCCGCGAGGAGGTGGGCAATCCCTCGCCAGCTAGTCTTGCTGCCTCCCATCCCCCCGGCCCATGTATCTCATTCCCCCGTTCTGCCAGTGTAGCTTGCGCTTGGCGCAGCAGAGACACCATCCTTTCTTATCCGGAAAGCACTAAGCACAGTGGGCCTCAACCTGCTTGGGCCTCTGGGTTGACTTCACTACAGAGGGTTTTATTCATAATAATATGATGATCTAAAAATATCTAGGTGTTGGCTCTTCAGGAGACACTTATTTGTTCAAGCAGGGGAATTCGGCTGCCGAGCTCATCAGCTGGCACATATTTGAAATAGCTGCCATTGTTTCTTTTATTTGTCTTTTTCTGGCGGAGAGCCAACGTCTCTGTCTGCCCAGTATCCCATCCTTGTGGGTATAGAAAAACAGAATTTGGGGGGCTGGAAGGGTCCTTAAATGGCCATCTTGTTCACCCCATGCCCCTTTCAGTAGATGTTTGACTGATTTATTTATTTATTTTATCATAAGAACATAAGTGCCATACTGGGTCAGACCAATGGTCCATCTAGCCCAGCATCCTGTTGCCGATAGTGGCCAATCACGGTGGCTTGGGAGACGCACCCAACCGGTCACAATGGGGGAATCCATTCCCTGTTGTTTTCCCCCAGCTCCTGTCATGTTCCCTGATCCTGTCTGGCTAATAGCTACTAATGGAACTATCTTCCAGTAACTTGTCCAAACCTCTTTTAAACTCAGCTCTAGTGCTGGCCCTTACCACAGCCTCTGGCAGTAGATTCCCCAACGCAATTATACGCTGAGTGAAACAATATTTTCTTTTATTTGCTTTAAACTTGCCGCCCATGAGTTTCATGGAATGTCCCCTAGTTCTAGTACTAGCTGAGAGGATCAATAACTGCTCCTTGTTTATTAGTTCCACCCCACTCATGATTTTATAGACCTCTATCCTATCTCCTCTCAGTCGTCTCTTCTCCAAGCTGAAGAGCCCCAACCTACCAAGCCTCTCCTCATACGGGAGCCCTTCCATGCCCTTGATCATTTTTGTTGCCCTTCTCTGCACCTTTTCTAGTTCANTTCCCTTGCAAATAATTCCGAACATTCTGTTTGCTTTTTTGACTGCTGCCGCGCACTGCGCTGTGGATTTCATTGTATTGTCCACAACCTCCCCCAGATCCTTTTCCTGAGTGGTAACTCCTAGCTAAGTACCCAGTATTGTGTACGCAGTTTGGATTATTTTTCCCAACAGCATCACTTTGCACTTGTCCACATTAAATCTCATCTGCCATTTAGATGCCCAGGCACCCAGTGTTGTAAGATCCTGTTGCAGTTCCTCACAGTCTGCTCATGTTTTAACTACCTTGAATAACTTGGTGTCGTCTGCAACTTTGATCACCTCACTCTTAGCACCCTTTTCCAGATCATTAATGAATACATTAAACAGCACCGGTCCCAATACAGATCCCTGAGGCGCACCCCGTTTTACATCTCTCCATTATGAAAACTGACCATTTAGTCCCACTCTTTGCTTCCTATCCTTTAACCAGTTTCTGATCCATAGTAAGACACTAACTCCTATCCCATGACTTCTTAATTTTCTCAAGAGTCTTTCATGAGGGGCCTTATCAAATGCTTTCTGGAAATCCAGGTACGCTATATCTCCTGGGTCTCCCCTGTCCACATGCTTATTTACACCCTCAAAGAATTCCAACAGGTTAGTGAGGCATGACTTACCTTTGCTAAATCCATGTTGACTCTTCCCCATTAAGCCATGTTTGTCAACATGCCCTGTATTATTATTATTATTATTATTATTTATTAATTATTAAAAAAACAACTTCCAGTGATGGAAATTCTGTAACCTCCCTTGTTAATTTTCCCTTTGCTGAGCTATTCTAACTGAGACTCAATGTAACTCTTTGCTCCTGCAGTGTAAGCCACAGTTTGAGAATGTTGATTCCCACCCTGCATGTTTGAAAATTCTTATCATGTCTCCCTCTCCAAGCTAAACCTGTCCGGATACTTAAGCCTTCTCTCATGGGTCTTGTATCCCAACCCCGCAATGTCTTCACCAAGTCCCAGAGCAGGAGGCACTACCCCACGTCTGGGGGATGGTGCCTCTGTTTATGCATCTCAAGATGGCATTTGCCATTGGTCCATTTTTAGTTAGGGAGCCGCGAGCTAGAAGCCCAGGGTCTTTTGTTCATCAGGTCAAGTAGCTGCCAGGTGACACCTTGGAGCTTTCATCATTCCCTTCATTCTGGTCTGCTCCGTTTCCCTGGACAGCCCTGGTTACCCATTGCTCCTCCCTCCCTCCCGCTGTCCTGCTTCAGCCTGTCCCGTGGCAATCCAGGAGAGAAACCTGGTCGAAAGGAGCCCTGCAACGGGACCGAGGTTGGTTTGGGTTTATATCTTATTTCTAGAATTAACAAAAATATTGAAGCCTCTTCTCTCCTAAAATTTTTGGAAGACTCTATAAAGGCCAAGAGAGTCAGACTAGGAACCTCTCTTTGCTTCATTCAAGCAGAAGGAAATTGAATATTAAAAGAGGAGCGCTTGGCTCCCAGCTGCTTGTCTCTTACTTGAGTTTAAAAAACAAAGTTTTAAATGGTCTGAATTAACGTCCATCCCATTGATCTTTACTGCTCCAGTTTCTCTTCCTTTGTGCTCATGAGGTCACACTTCTGCTGGCTCTCCAGCGCTCTAGAGAGCGATCCAGGGACACACACGTTAGCAGGGAAATACCTTTTAAAATGATACCTCCGAGCACACATTTCCCTACTTTTGTCCTTGCTGTGGGGACAGAGAGTGTCTCAGAAATGTTTCCAAAGGTGGGTAGAGATGGGAGAACATAGGAAGTTCTTCTGTTTGTGTTCTGGAGAGCTCTGAGTGACGATCTGGTCCTGGGTGAGAGAGTGTCTGCCAGACGGGGGTTTCCACAGAGCCACAAGACGCGGAAAAGCAGACGCCCACTCTGCAACTCCTCTGCCTTTCCCATCGAGCTCAATGGAGGCAGTGGGGGGGACCCCCCTGGCTCAGTGGGAACTGATACCAGAAAGGGAGCTATGGTAGAGAGAAGTCTCAGAGCTGTACACTGAAGCAGATTGACTAATGCTGGGATGGTAAATCCTGTCTCTTGTTCCCTGGGTTCCAGAGGGAACCATATTCCCACACAGGTTCTCTCCAACACAAGGCAAGCAGCTGGCCCAGTAACCAATTACTACGTGCAGGGGCTACTCCTGGCATCAAGACTGGTAGCTAAAGGAAGGTTACTCGCTGCCGGAGTGGAGGAGAGTTTGAGGGGGGGGGGCGGGGGGGAAGGAAAGGCTTTTTTCCTTAACTGCAGTATTGACAAGTTAAACTAGTTACAGCAATAAATATATTTTCAGTTTGAACCCCAGGGACATGGGGAGTAGCTCTCCTGGGGAGAGATGGTTCAGCTGCGCTGGGGACTCGCACTGCCCGGGGCAGCTGCTGCCAGGAGGCAGAAAGATTGTGGACCCTCTTCCAGGTTCTGCAGCAGGGCCCATTCCAAGCGAGCCTCGCCCCGGGGGGGGCGTGTTCCCTGGGTTTCCCCCATTGGCAGCAGCAGTGGGGGAAACACAAGGAACCCTGATTCCTGATTACCGCTAATGCTGCCACGCAAAGCGAGTCCGTTCAGCTCAAGCTCCTTGCTCTGTTGTGAACGCACCCTGTTGTGTGACAAGACACATCTGGAGCAGGCAGGCAAATCTCACGAGCAACGCCCTCCCTTCAGAACCATGGAACCTGGGAAACATGGTGAGATGAAAGGGCTATGCCAGACAGCTGGTGGGGCCTGAAAGGGCAGGGACGGGGCTGGGGATTACACTAGGCGAGCTGGCAATGGGATATCGCATGCCCCTTGGTGGGTTTCCTTAGGAGAAGTATCCAGACTTCTGCTAAGGAAACCCACCCAGGGGCCTGCGACGGGAAGGAGGCCAGGGTTCAGACGGAGAGCTGCATCTGGTTGGGGGCTTCCACACTTTGAGAAGGACAAATGCAAAGTGATGCACATAGGGGAAAATAACCCAAATTATATGTAGACAATGCTGGGCTCTAAATGAGGAGTTACCGCTCAGGAAAAGGACCTTGGAGTCATTGTGAACACTACATTGAAATCCTCAGCTCAGTGTGCGGCGTTGGTCAAAAAAGCGAACAATGTTAGGAATTATTCAGAAAGGGATAGAGAATAAAACAGAAAATATGGTAATGCCTTTATATAAATCTGTGTTGTGGCCGCACCTGGAATACTGCGGGCCGTTCTGGTCGCCCCATCTCAAAAGAGACACAGCAGAACTAGGAAAGGGGCAGAGAAGGGCAACAAAAATGATCCAGGGTCTGGAACGGCTCCCGTACAAGGAGAGGCTGGATGAGTTGGGGCTCTTCAGCTTGGGGAAGAGACGGCTGAGAGAGGGCAGGTTAGAAGTTTTATAAAATCATGAGTGGGGTGGAACAAATAAATAGGGTTCTATACCCTTTCAAATGGTACTAGGACTTGGGAACACTCCATGAAACTAACTGGCAGCAGATTTAAAACCAATAAAAGTATATATTTTTTCACTCCGTGCACAATTAAGTTGTGGAGTTTGTTGCCAGAAGATGTAATGGCTGGTAGTATACCTGGGTTTAAAAGAGGGTTGGATAAGTCCATGAATGGTGGTTAGCTGGGGGCCGTAACGTACGATTGTCAGGAGCTGGGAGTTGAACAGCAAGGAATGAATGGCCGCATTATGAGCTGTTGGGGGCTTCCCCCCAACTGACCAAGGGTGACTGCGTCGGAGACAGATGCTGGACCATTGGCCTGACCCAGTACGGTGGGACTGATGTTCTTAAGGACGTTGACCAGTTAGAGGGGAGAGGTTCCGACCCAAGGGCTTGCAATGCCAGAACTACGAGGAAAGATAGACGAAACTGGGTGTGTTTGGCCTAGAGAAGACCAGGCTGAGCAAAAACCCGATCAGTTTTAAAATATGTAAAAGGCTGTTGTAAGCAGGCTGGGAACCAGTTGTTTTCTGTGGCCACTAAGGGCAGAACAAGAAGGAATGGGCTCAAAGTGAGCAAGGAAATATTTAGAGGAACTATCAAGAAAAAATTTCTAAACTTAAGAATAATTGTTCAGTGGAAGAAATAAACTGAATGAAGAGTCATGGAGACCTTGTCATTGGAAGTTGGGTTCAGTAACCTCTGTCACGAATGGTTTAAGTGTAACTGGTCTATTTTTAAGCACTAGGGAATGAAGTAGATGACTGTCCAAGGTCCTATGAAGTGCCATACAGGGTCAGACCGGTGGTCCATCAGTCCCAGCATCCTGTCTCCGACAGTGGCCAGCTCCAGTAGTTCAAGAGAAGTACAAGTCCAGGTCATGGAGGTGTGACTCGTCTCCTGCTGACCACTCCCAACTACTGGGAGCCAGGGGTTTAAGTTCCAGTTAGTAAGTATTTATGGCTCTATCCTATAAGAATTTATCTAGTTTCTGTTTGAAGCTAGTTCTGGTGCCGGCTTTCACTGCCTCTTCTGACAACAAGTTCCACAGCCGTATTATCCGCTGAGTGAAAAAGTCCTTCCTTTTGTTTGTTTTAAATCTGCTGCCATTTAACTTCAGAGTGTCCCCTTGTTCTCTTATTATGTGAAAGGGCAAACAACAGTTCCCTATTGACTTTTTCCATGTCACTCATGATTTTATAAACTGCTATCGCCTCTTCTCCAAACTAAACAGCCCCGACCTGTTGAGTCTCTCCTCGTACGGAAGTCGATCCATCCCTTCTAGCCTCCTTGTTGCCCTTTTCTGAACCCTTTCCAGTTCTATTATATCTTTCTTGAGAGGGGGCGACCAGAAGTGCACACAGGATTCAAGGGGAGGTCATACATTGACATTATGATACTTTCCTTTTTATTTTCTGTTTCTTTTGCAATAATGCTTAGCATTCGGTTTGCTTGTTTGACGGCTGCCACACACGGAGCCAATGTCTTCAAGGAACTATCCACAATGACTCGCAAGATCCTTAACTGGTTACACCCAGATCAGAACCGAGCGTCGTGTGTGTAAAGTGAGGATTATTTTTCCCTAGGTGCATCACCTTGCACTTATCAACATTGAATTTCATTTGTCATTTTATTGCCCATTCACCTAGTCGTGCGAGACCCCTCTGTCGTTCCTCTCAGTCTGCCTGGGTCTTAACGAGCTTGAATAATTTGGTGTCCTCTGCGAATTTTAGCCACCTCACTTTTTACCCATTTTCCCCAGATCATTAATTAAGATGTTAAAGAATCCTGCTCCCAGTACTGACCCCCGAGGCACCCCCGCTCTCTACCTCTCGCCAACTTGAAAAATGTCCATTTATTCCTACCCTTTGTTTCCTTTCTGTTAACCGGCAACCTGTCCATGACAGGACTCTTCCTCTTATCCCATGACTGCTTAGTTTGCTCAACATTCTGGTGAGGGACCTTGTTAAATGCTTATTGGAAATCCAAATATACTATATCAACCAGATCACTATCCACATGTTTGTTGACATTCTAATAATATGAAATTCTAATAGATTAGTGAGGTGTGACTTCCCTTTGCTAAAGCCATGCTGGTTTTTACTCATCAAATCATGCCTGTCAATATGCCTAGTAATTCTGTTTTTAACAATGCTCTCCACCAGTTTGCCTGGTACTGATGTCAGTCCCCTATGCTGAGTGACTTTATTGTCTGAGATCTATATTGCAGCATCAGGTCTTCCGCTCTACAGAGCAGTGTTTAATTCACTTTCTGGTCGGAAGGTGGCTCGGGGTGCTGACCTTACCTGATAGATACAGGACTGCAAATTCTAAGGGTGAGGGAAGAATTTCACATCAGCTGAAAGTCACCTATTCCCTTGTGCAACATTGCTTGTCTCTTCTGATTATTCTTTTTGACAATTCTTGGAGGACGTTTTTACTGATTTGCAAAATGTTAATAATTAAAACAACCTTGTTGGGAGATGTTCGCTTTCAGACTCTACATTATATTGTCGAGAGAAAATACTCAAGCGGGCATAAGAGATGTTGGTATTGCTCCCTTCAAAGGTTACGCAGTCAAGGGTATTAATGTCAGACAGATCATTGGTTTTTATTCCAACAATAGAGAAAACGGAGAACACAGTCTCTCTCTTCCTGGTCCTCCTTGGCCAAGGCCAGGGCCCTGTGTGTCTTTCCCCTCTGGAGCTGCAAGGCACGCCAGTGGCCAAGATTATACACTGCAAAGACTCTTCCTCCAGGATTCCCCCTGCGCTCGAGCCATTTCTGCTCTTTACCTTATCCTGGGTCCTGCTGCTTTGGTGATCGGGCTGCTAAGCTTCATTAAAAGTTCCATTTTCTGTACTCTTCAACTTCTTTATAAATCCATAGAGCTATAACATTTTAGTGTAGGAATAAACTTTCCCTTTTCTCTCTTTCAGATGACCAAGATGGTGCAAAAGATGACTTTATCTTTGATTCTTTTTTTCCCCATAATTAACCGCTTCCCCAGTTAATGACCAAACTCTGCTTTGCAGACTACAAGCTCCCAAACTATGGATCTCAACCTCGAGTGAGGCATGTGGATGGGGCCACAATCCTACGGATATAGGATCTATTTTGCAAGTCTGTTGGTGCCACAGGATTCTACAGAAGTCTCACTGGAGTCACCCAGGCAAAAAGTGTAGATATTATTATTATTATTAAGTATTTATCTAGAGACAGCGTTATGCCTGGCACTGTCTATATGATCATTCATTAGAGACAGGTTTCTGTGCCAAGGGGCTTACAATCCAGGAGAGGAGGAGAGACCGAAACATTGACCAAGTTGAGAAGTCACGGGTCCGCATGCTTAGCTTAGCTACAACAGATGTAATCACTGGGTTAGCATGTGTGATCATAGGAGATTTTGAGGTTTCATTTCTCTTTGGATGAAAGCTCTGAGGATTTTTAGTCTGGACTCTGTAGAAGAAGGGCAGCGCTCTCATTGGCTTGATAGAAGGAAATGATTCCGATCAGGCCTTACAGTTGAAGGCACAGGACCTGGCAAACACGTGAGTTTGCTTTGATGGTTGGACAGTTCGCAGCAGCAGGTCAGCCTGTTGGTCATGTCTTTGCTGTAGTTTGTTTCATGCAAACCTGTAACCCCTCTTGTAGACAAAGAGAATTGTTCTTTCACATGCTGCAATCTGACTTCAGCGTTCTCTGTACCTTCTGAAACCGCCGGGGCCACTTCTCCTCTTGGCTTCGCTAGATCTTTGGGGTCCCCCTAGTTCTCTCAAGTGTTTCTCTAGCGGCAGCATTATGCCTGGTACCATAGCTATAATCATTCATTCGAGAGAGGTTCCTGTGCCAAGGGGCTTACAATCCAGGGGAGACCGAAACATTGACCAAGGTGAGAAGGCACAGGCCCACGTGCTTAGTTTAGTGACTGGATTAAGAAGAAAATCCAGATTTGATGATGGCTAGAGAATGGGATTTCAGTCTTTAAACTGAAGTGTTTGAGTCAGTCCAGCCTCTTCCCTTTGCGTCTCCGGGAGCAGCAGTGCTGGTTTCTGTTGGAGACTAGAAGGGTCTGTTTTTTACCTACATCTGTTCCTCCTGGGACCGAGACTTGCCAGGGCTCGGCAAGCCTGGATTCCTGCTCCTTGGTGCTTGCTGGGCCCCCGGTAACCTGCCGGCGGCTGCTTGGCCAGCACCTCCGTGTCAGGGAGACCTAGAACTGACAGGTGAATGAGACAATCTCTTGTTTAAAAATAGATGGTGTTTTACGTCTCCATTGTGTGAATGACTGGCAGCGTGAAGCCTCCTTCTTGCAACTGCGTTCCTGCGCCCAGCCCAGCCCAGCCCAGCCTGGGAGAACTGACTGGTGGCTGGCTCATCCATCTCAAGGCTTGGCCAAATGTCCAGGCTTTTGCCGATGGCAGCTGGAGGCCCGGCAGCCTTGTCACCCTGTCACAACTCACGTTCTTAGGTGATCTGAGGGGGGAGGAGGGAGAGCTAGAATTACAGAAGGAAGAGCGTGCTTGGTCTAAATTTATCTTTCCTGTCTCTCTCAGCAACTAACTAGTGTGCGTGTGTGCGTGCGTGTGCGCGCACGCGCGTGCTCCGAGGCTCCAGATTATTTTCTCTCGTCGTTGCTTTATTCCTTCCCACGGACTCTCATGTATTCCTTGTGTCTGTTTCCCATCCTGGACTGGCTAACTCTCCCCTTTCCCCTCTTTGAGCTTTTCCTTTTCATGCCAGCTCCTTAGTGCCCAGGCTGCTGTTTAGCCCCTGTTGTTGGGATCCAGAAGGCTGTGCCTGGCCAGGCCTAGGAGGCTGCTTCACTCCGTCTGGAGGGGAGTCCGCGGGAGCAGTCTCCAGCAGGCCAACTCTTCTTCTGTCGATGTTGGGGGGGAAAAACACTCTTGAGATGAAGGAGGTTTCCTTTCCATGAGTTTGCAACTGACAACACCGGAAATAAAAGGGGCGAGCTAGAGGAGGGCGTTTGGATGTCTTCCCTTGGGGAGGTCTTTGTTTAAAGTTTAATATGCTGCTTTCTCTCTCTATCAAATGGTAGAAGATGGATGTGAGCTCTCCTCTAACTTGCTGTCACTTAGATGCTTTATCTTTCTGGTTGCCAAGCGCTCTCCTCCTTCCTCCGCCTCTCCCCTTTCCTAGCACAGCTCCATTAAGGCTGGGTTGCACCTGCTGCTTTCCAGGTTGCAGACACCGACCACAACTCAAGCTTGCTCACAAAAACAGGGCTGGATGAGCAGGATATCTGTCCTCCCTAGCAGGACACACGTCTTCCCTCTCCTTATCCAGACTGCCCCAAGTACCCCACCAACAAGACACTGAGCTGTGTCTCTGGATTTGCAGGGTGGGCAGCTACCTTGCTAAGACCCGGTCTGGAAGAAGTACTGAATGAGGCTCTTTTGGAGGGGAGGTGAAGCGTTTGGAGAAGATGGTCAGACTAGTCTCAATGAGCAGGGACTGTTTGACTTCTGGTCACTTCTAACAGAGGCTTGGCCATGTTTGGTTTTCCTTCCTTTGTGGAATTTGAGAAGAGCTGATTATGAAAGAGAGGCTGCGATGCCGTTGTGTTACGATGCAAACAGTAGACATTGTCTGAAACACGTAGCGATTTTCTGTTATTGAGACTTAACCTGGACCTGCTTCTTCAGCCGTCCTGCTGCTTTCATCTTGTTGCAGTCAGTCGTGTGCCCTTCTCGGGGGTCAGGCTGCGTCTTCTGGTTCAGAACCCGACTTGCAACCCTGGCCGGTGAAAGGACTTGGCTCCCCTGATTGCAACCGTTACATGATCTTAGAGACTCAGAACTTTAGACACTTGTTGACTGTGGAGAAATTACTTAGTAAATGACAGTTCTTGATGGCAGAATTAACAGAGCCTCTTTGGTCATGGATTTAATTCCTTACCCTTCCCAATTTTATTCTTCGACCATTGAGCAGACTCCATAGAATCCCATTGGGAGACTATTGGAGTCCGTTGACCAAAGGCGGTTTGCTTTGGCTTATTAAAGAGTGTTTGAGGAGTTACTTTATCACAGGGCAGGCGGGAAAGGATACCTACAAGGATCTAGTTCTGCAATTAGGATAGTCTGTATTTGTGAGGGCCCCTTTACAAACCGTGCACACAATCAGAGTAATTAGAGAATTGTATGTAAACATGAGCTGCAAAGTAGTGTTAGTGGTTTGGGTAATGCCAAGTCTAAGTAGTCTTTGGTATCGGCCAAACTTTAAATGAAACCACATCTAGAGCTATCTCGACTGGAGAGGCCTCGCAAACACGTTATAATGCATTACACGAATTTTTAAATGATAAGACTACAAATGAATAAAAAGCTTCTCGGCCCCAGCAGCGACTATAAAGTAATCAACTGGCTTTTCCATTACATACAACAACATCATCATGAGTTTCCTAAAGGTTTTTCTGAATGTTGAATTGCTGCTTCCCATCCCTCTTGGGCAGAGCTGTGGTATTCCGCGGGTCTCTTTAAAATCTCTGAGGCGCCGAAAGGAGAGAATCGGCCGTAAAATGCATGAAGGGCAGCTGGCTCAGTATGGCGTCCAGATGCACCAGCAGCAGTAAGAGGATTAGGGAGCCGTGCGAGGCAGAATTGCTAGTCCCATTTTCCCCTTGCCCCAGTGACGCTCAGAACACGGGTCTGTTCAGGACTAGTGTAACAGGCACCTCGCATAACAGGTCACTGGAGTATGTAGCCCTCATGCCACCAGCACAGCCCCCATCCACACAGCAGCCCGGAACAGCCAAGGGGAGTGGAATCTTCCATCAAACTACAGAGAGCTACTTGCTGAAGTAAGGGATGGGGGGGCGCTCAAGCTTTTTTCCTTCAATGCTCTCAATGTCTAGCTCTGACCCAGGTTTTCTTTGCTGTCACGGCAGCTGCAGAGACAGCTCATGCCACTGCAAGAGGTGTTTTCTCTGTGCTGGTGTGTAGCACAACACGGACTGTGGCGGCCCGCTATCGGAGCACCGCCTTAGAACGGAATTTGCATTAGAACGAGGATGCTTAAATCTGGCATCTTTGCTCTATTGAACCGTCATGCTGTGATTGCAGTTGCGTACTGCACTTTTGTGAGGTCCAGCCAGGCTAGGACTCAGGTCAATGGGGCCTCCTTGACCTCCGTGCCACAGCACAACCCCTTCTCCTCCAGCATGTTACAGGCTTGCTTGGCTGTGCTCCAGGCAACACGCCCCCCACCTCCCATTGGCTGGCCTACAGATTAAAAGAGCACGACAGGAAGTGGGAGGCGTCTGACCGCCCCAGCCCTGCCTCTATGTCTGTCTGCCTTGGGCTTCTCACCTCCAGCCTTTCCCTCGCCCTGCCCTGCTTCATTCCCATCAGTGCTTGGATTGACTCTCTGAGGTGACTGCCATCCTGGCCTTGGACCCCTGGAATTAACCTTGACCCCACCTCTGTATTACTGACGATTCTGGGCTGACCTCAGTAGCTGTGTCATGCCCAGTTTGGCTTCCTGATTACAACTCTGAGAGACCCCATGACAGTGCCCCCTGTGAGTACCCTGACCCCAGTCTGACTCCTGTTGGGAGATGAGCCTTGTGCTGCGTTACAACAGACGTGACGCTCTAACAACGTGCGTTGCAAGGCTGCGCAGTGGTCAGTATTGCTTAGGAGTAGCCTTTATGTTGAGTAACCCAGAATCCCCTTGGAGCTGCTGGAAACTCCTTGTCTTGGACCATCTGAGCTCCAAGCAACGCTGGCAGCACTTCTCCACCTACAACTTGGAACAAAGAGTATTTCAACAATGAACCTTCCAAGTGTTGCTAACTGCAGGGTTCTTGTCATAGCGGTTTGCACTTGCTCAGTGGAAGGCTTCAGAACAGGTCTGGCTGGTGGCCCACGGAGCCACTTTGTTCCAAGAAACATTGGTTTGCTGTCCGTGCAAATCAATAGGGACAGTAAAACTCAATGTCGTTTGCTATTGGTGGCATTAGAAGGTTTATTCAAATGATGTGGCTCCACCACTTCCCTTGAGAGACTGTCGGTCAAATTGCTCTCTCCGTCAAGAAGAGCTTCCCAGTATTCAGCCTACACTTGGTTTTGTGTCATTTCAACTTGGTACTTTTAGTTCTGTCTTTTGGGTTCTGATACACAGACCCGATCCCCCTCAACATCTTCCTCTGTATGGTTTGGAATAACATGAAATCTAGCAGCAAACTGTCCTTGCCGCGTCTCTTGGTGAGCTCCCAGGCCATTTTATCAGCTCTTTTACTCAAAGTTGTGAGCTATTGCGGGGTGCGCGGGGCCACTCTTGAATCGTTCCGTTTATTCCTGCTGGGGAGGCCACAGCAGGTGGTGATGGGAGACTGTTCATCATCCCCTCGGGACTTCCCCTGTGGGGACCCGCAGGCTTCCCGCTTGTTCAGCGTGCATCTCCGGCCACGGGGTGAGATCATCCGCAGGTTTGGAATGAGGTGACACCCAGCTCTACCTCTCTCTCTTTCATCCAAAGCTAAATGTCAGGCGTTCCAGAACATCCCTTTCTCTGTGCCGCTCAGCAACCTGTTCTGCTGGTCTCCTCGGGCCCATTCCAGCCAAAGGGTTTCGGACGCTCAAGCCCCATTTCCTGTCGTAGCTACTGTTTGGACCCCGAAAGCCTTTCCTGGGGCTTTATGGGTGCAGGGAATATTTGCACCATGGGCCGGGCAGAGTTCAGTCCTGGGACTTTGGCACATGTCACAACTTAGTTTCACCTCTACATTTCCAAACTAACCAGAACAGAGCAAAATAAGATCTACTCAGCGGCTTTTTCTTTGTCTTTCAGACAGAGCCTGGATAGATTTCTCACTGACATCTTTTCAGTAGAGGATAATTTTGGGGTTTTTCTCAGGTTTCCGTGTCTTCTGGTTTTCCAAGCAGATGCATCCAACCTTTCTTTTCCAAGGCGTTTGTTCTGTAGCTCCCGCTATTTATTATCTTTCACCCGCCAGCCCAAAAGAGGCATTTTCCATATCACTCACTCTGGCTTCAGTGGTTTGCATGTCACCTGCCAGAGTTTCACACTTTTTATCTGTGTTGTGTTAGGTGCGGTGCTGGAGGTTTTTTCTGCCACTTTTATGATGAAGTTCAGTGTTGGGAAATGCACTCCCTTTTGTATTCCCAAAATGCTGTTTATAAGGGCAGGGAGGTGGAAGATTAAAACCACTGTCTTTGCCGGCCTCCGGCTTTGGCTGAAACAAGTTTCTTTCTGAAGAATGCCCTTTGTGTGCAGATTTTCATATAACTTTAGTGTTCAAATCTGATAGAATAATGTCCAAGGAATGTATAAAAGACCATCTTCGCAGACCGTTGCAACCTATACAAACCTAATTTATTAAACAAAAAAATCCAAGGCTTTGAGATTTGGAGATCATGGCAACTTTGTGCCTAGAGAAAACCAAGAGAGGGAAGAAAAGGCCATAGGGCATGTTACCCGAGCAAGAGTGTAGAGTCCAAAAGACACCCATTGTTCATTCCCAGTGAGCAAACCAGTATGAATTGTAAGCTCTTTGGGATAGCATCCTCCAGTGCATCCGTATAGTACCGTGCTCTGCCTGGGCTGGGTGTGGAGGATGGGGGCTGCTGTAATGTGGTTCAACGTCACATGGCACCTCTGGGCCCAAATTGGCTTCTCAAAGCTGGGGAAATGCAGATGTGATGAAGAACCGTGGAATGCGGCAAATGGATTTGGCGAACCTCATTAATTCCCAGTTACCTCCCATGTCTTTCCTGGACTTTCTACTGCTTTTCTCCCACTCTGGTGTCTGCCAAGGCTGCCTGCAGTAAGGGCACCGTTAGTAGGCGGCTCCCAGTGATGGAGCATTTTGGGGGAGAAGCAGACTTGAGCAAGCCACCCTCTCCTGTCAGACCTGTGTTACACCTATCCCTGGCAGATACTGGGGGAGCAGGGGGCTGTTCGTTTTCAGCACTGTAGCTTGGTCTGGCCATTGCGGCACCATTCCGCTGACTAGAGAAGACTGTAGACTCCGGGGATCTGTGTGGAGCTGGAAAGGGAGGGTAAATGTCGGATCTATTGACTGTAAAAGCGTACGGCTGCCTTCCAGGGCAACACGCAGCTTCAGGGCTGTTGGATTTTATTTAGGATGGCAGCAAAAATTGTTCATTTTGCTTATGCTTTAACTTCTTCAGAACACAAGATGCTCATTGGTTAGTGAAAGCCAGCTGGGAGAGATTAGGGCCTTTGCTGGCTGGGGTTCTCAGTACCTCCCTCCGGGACAGCAGGTTACTGGTTGCCCTTAAAACTGCAGTTGTCCGGCCCCTGCTCAAAAAACTATGGCTTGATGCTGACTCCTTAAACAACTATTGCCTGGTCTCTAACTCCCCTTTTTAGGGAAGATTATTGAACAGGTGGTCACCCGGCACCTTAAGGGGTATCTTGACACAATTGGATTCCTGGATTCATGTTAGTCTGACTTCCGTCCTGGGTATGGCACTGAGACTGCACTTGGGGCGTTGGTCGACGATCTACACCAAGCGATCGACAAAGGAAATCATTCCCTGCTGATCCCTTTAGACCTTTCAGCAGCCTTTGATACGGTTGATCATGCGGTGTTGACGACAGGACCGTGGGACCTGGCAGGGTGTGCGGGACAGCTCGAGTGGTTCCGCTCATTCATGTCAGGGAGGTTCCAGGAGGTATTGATGAGCGATCGTTCATCGCCCTCCCATCCCCGCTCCTGTGGGATCCTGCACGGTTCCATCTTGTCTCCCCTCCTGTTCAGTGTCTGTCTAAGGCCGCTGGATGAGATCGTGCATAGATTTGGGGTGCGCTACTGTGAGGAGCAGAGAGTGGGAGGAATAAGAGGGAAACGCTCACCCCTGGGTGTCGCAGCGGCAGCCCTTAGCGAAAACAAACCCTCAGGGTCGAAGGGTGGAGTATATCCGAGAACTGGATCTTGCCACGATCATCACAGGGTACGGTAACCAGGGCGACTGCCAGAAGACTCCCTTGCCCGGGGAGGAGAGCTGCACAGTATCAGGGGGGTGACAGGCACAGGGATTCCAGGATCCCGCAGAGGACCCGGCGGTGACAAACAGGCACCGGTAATCACACGGTAAAGGCAGGGAGGGACAGACACTTGAACACACACACGCACACACACACACCCCGATTCCACTGTAGATCAGTAAGCTACACCAGGCCAGTCTTTCAGCATGTACTGATCACCGGCAAGGAGCTAGGCTTGGTGTCTTCCATATAGGCCCCGCCCTGGCGCAAGCCTACTGGCGCAGGTGCTCTAAGCGCTGCAGCGGCCGGCCCCAGCATTGCTGTTGCCAGGAGCCGCCTGCCTGTTGCCTTGCTCTCCCGCTGTGTCCAGCAAGTCCTGCGGAAGGACGGGTGCGTCCGGGCTGCCCGTGGCTACTGCTGGGGATCCCAAGGAGTCGGAGGTCCCTTCTGTGCCCTTCCAGCTGTCCCCTGCACCCCAGACTTCCGCTGCTGCTCCCTGTGCCCCCAAAAGGTACGGCGCAGGGCCCTGACAGCTGCCATCAATATGCGGAAGACACCCAGATCTATTTCTCTTTTTCATCCAACCCAGTTCCTGCAGTGTCGGTGCTTACTCAGTGCCTGGCTTGCAGTCTTGGGGGGCTCCTGGATCCTGAGCTGCATCTGGAACATCAGGTCATGACGGTGACCAGGAGTGCCTTCCACCAACACCATCTGGTCCCTTTCTCTCGAATGCAGATCTGACCACCCTCCATACCTTCATTACCTCGAAGCTGGGCTACTGCAACGTGCTCTGCATGGGGCTGCCCTTGAAGACTGCTCGGGGGCTACAGCTCCTGCAGAACATGGTGACCCACCTCTTGGTGGGGGTAGGTCACCGGGAGCCCATTACACCAGCGCTTCAGAGCCGGCGCTGGCTGCCAGTAGCCTTCTGGGCACAATTCAGGGTGCTGGTTTTGACTATAGATATGTAGGGCCCAGGTCATTCAGGGCTTTAAAGGACCATCTTCCTCCTTATGTTCCTCCGTGGCCCTTAAGATCACCCGAGAGCACCTCTTGCAAGTTCCACCTTTGGCCCAGGTCCATGCGGACCTGGTCACGCAGAGAGTCATTCTCGGTGGCTGCTCCATGACTTGGGATCTCCCGTCCCTTGGAGGCTCATCTTCTAGGCCCTATTAACCTGGGCATCTTCCAAAGGCAGTGTAAGCCATATTTATTTGCCACACATTCAACAGGCAGGGGTAGATCCTGGAGTGGGGGTTTTATATACGCATTTTATGGGTTTTATTTTGTATTTGTTTGATGATGATGTTAGCTGCCCTGAGCCTTCAAGGATAGGGCACGATAAAAACCTAACTAAATTAGCTTAGAGGTGGGGGTGGCTACGTGCACGTAGGCGATGCTCTTGCCACCCTTCGCTTCTGCCAGGTTAGGTTGGCCAGGCCTCCCCTGGAGTAGGCAGGGTCACGGGGCGGGGTGAGGTGGGCCTCCCCAGAGACCAGTCCAGTGTGCCAGCAAGAATCCAGAGGGTAATGACACTTGTGGTCAAGGCCGGTCAGAAGTCAAGATCCAAGGAAGCTGTCCAACAAACCGCACAAACGCAGGAACTGGAATAAGACGGGATCGGGCTCAAACCAGGAAAAGGGAACTGAGGGACGAGAGAAAGCCGGGTGGGATCAAAGGCAGCAGATTGGACTGAACAAAGCAGGAAGTGGGACATTGCTCTGAAGCTGGGCAGCCTTATAAGGGGAAGGGAGCCAATCAGGAGCCGGTGGGGTGTGGCCTCAGCCATGGGCAGAGAACCTGGCTGGAAGGGGACAGCCAGGCCTGAGCACCATGGTCACCACTGTCTCGGAGCCACCAGGGCCATGAGTTCAAGTCCCAGATTCTCACGCTGCTGCTCTCCTGGTCGCTGCCCCCTTCTTCCCCTGCCCTGCTGAATGGGCTCAGCCCCAAGGTGCAGTTGGGGGGTTGTGGGAGTTCCAGTGATTTGTTTTGCTGCTCTACTGGGCGAGAGCCATTTCCTTCCCCACCTCTGTGCTGGGGGCGTTGTTCTACCCACCACGGTGCATGCGACAGTGCTGTTTGCAAATGCCAGCAGGGTATTCCTGCTCTCCTCCCCTTCCCCCAACAGCCACCCCCATGTGCCCATCTCCAGCCAGCCACATAAGCGTCTGGGCACGGGCTCTGCCCTAGGAGGGTGGCGTGAATTTGCCTCCTGTTTATCCGTGTTTCTGATAACAGCTGGTGTGTTCGACTAGATGCCCCTCCCGCCACAGGTTTGGGGCTGGCTCTGTGCTCTTTAGGGGATTGAAAGTGTCCCAGCGGGCTGGGGGCATGCTGGCTCGCTGGGACGCTGAAGCAGTGAGCTCAGTCTCTGCTTTCAGTTTCCTTTCCCTGCGCTCCACCACTAAGAGACTTTTCCCACCATCTAGATAATTCCAAAGGCTTTTGTTTCTGTCCTGGGCCTGGCTTTGAGTTACAGATTGGGGGTTAGCAATCTGACTGGCCAGTGCTGTCTCTGAACTGTTCAGGCTCTGGAATTAGCAGTTCATCGGGGAGCCAGAACATGAGCCTCCCCTCCCTCCTCCTAGCCTCCATTGAGCTCAGTGCAACGACCATGGGGAGCAGAACAGCAGCTGATTTCAGAAGAAGGTCCTAGAACTGATAGCTAAGGGTTTCCTGACTAATAGAGGGCGGAATAATCCAGCCTGCTTAAACGGAAAGTGCACAGAGATTATTACGGCAGCACTTGTATTTAGTGACTTATTTCCGTTTTTAACCCACCCTTTTCCAAAGGCTCGGGGTGGTTTGCTGTGTGTGTGCTGTAAAAATACAAAGTGCGTAAAACTCCCGTTAAAACCAATCCCCCACATCCTACCCCTTTCTGCTAGAGCCCTGTACAAAGAAACCGGCCTTACACTTGGGGGGGGGGGTGTCTAAATTTAAATAAATAAATAATACACTGCCTCTGGGAAATGCTCAGGCTCTGGCAAGCTTCCAGGGGAAGGGAGCTGCAGAGCAGCCACCAAGAATGCTCCTCTGTGCTTCCTTGCCATAGGGACGTGGTGCCCCCAGCTGATCTTGGGGAGCAAGATGGAACCTAGGAGGAGAGGGGGTGGTCTCTTGTAGACCACAGCTGAGATCAGTTTGCAGTTGTGCTGGTGCAAGACAAGCATGTAGCAAAAGACGTCTCTACCCTGAAGGGCTTGCAGTCTAATTCGGTCTTGATGCCATGTCAGGTCCATCTGTACTTTGACAGAGCCTGGAAGTTGGCCCAATAACAGACATCATCGGAACTGCTTTGTCTTCAGTCTAATTGGACCAAAGCTGGAAAGAGAAACCGAGAAGACGAATGTCTTGCCCAGGTTCCCCAAGCACAAGGAGCCGAGCCCAGGTCTCCTGGCTCCGTGCAATGTACCCTGTCCAGTAGACCGGTAGCCTATGCAGGGACATTTCTCTAGCTAGCTCAGTTGTAAGTCACGTTGGAAAGCATGCGATGGTGTTTTTCATCACAAGCTGGAATCTGAAGAGGAGAAGGAGCATGTAAGCTAGTGGGACCATCCGGAGGTGGGGTGGGGTGAGGTGCCCTTCGCAGACTGCTTGGCAGAAGGTGCCTGCAGAGGCCTGGCTGCTCCTTGCTGGGAAGGCTCCTCCCAAAAGCATGAAGATGGGGCACAGAGGATCGATGGGGCAGTCTCTTATCCCAAGCTTGTTTGATGAGCTTCCTGGAGTGGTTCTGTAAGATTTTTTTTTTTCTTTTGGAATTCTGATGATGCAGATTTAGGGGGGAGGGATGGCAGTTTCTGAGGCCGGCTGCAAATTGCTCTATGTACACAAGTTGAGTCACAGAGGGCTTTGCCATGGCTGTGCTGACTTGGTGGGGAGTCACTGCTCCCTGCCAAGCCATTGTTTCGCAGGTGGAAAGACTGAACCCGGTTAGCAAAGCCATTGGCTATTGCCTTGAACTCTCTGCTGGCAAATCCTTTTGCCTATTGGCACGGTCCACGCTCCCCTGTTCTTTTCAGTGCAGGGTGTCGCTTTTGGGGTAGGGTGAGAGCCAGACTGGAGTTGTGAAGGGCTGTTTGGGGAGGTGCGCGGTCTCTACAAGCCTGCAGTCGAGAGCAAAGAATGAGCCTGTCACAAGATGTATTCAGGGGCCAGGCCCCCAGGTTAGGGAGCTCTAGCCAAGAGCAGGCAGGCCTTTGAGCTCCCAGGTCCGTTAGCCTCGACTTGTATAGCCTTCTTTCCTCGCAATAATTCTTCCGTTAGTGACTGAGGGAAAGAATCTCTCTTAATTTGAAGGTGGTTTTGTGCCTCTCAAGGAAGAAAGGGTCTCTGAGAGCCCCTTGGTGCCTTAGTACGGGGATGTGGGATTCCTGAGAGAAGGGTTTTTTAGACGTGGCCCAGCCTCTCTTTTGGGGAGCTGGCAAAGGCCAGATTTATTTTCTGCTGGGTTGAGAATTAACTCTCCTTTCTTCCTTTTTCCTCTGCCTCCCTGGAAAAAGAGAAAATGTAAAAAAGAAGAAAGGCTGGCCATTGTGGCTGTGATTGGCGCGTTCTGTGAATGAGGGGTCATTGCGTGGGGCTGCTTCTTTTCAAACACACCGTATTCAGCCTAGAAGCATTCTTTCCTTTCAAAGCCGAGCTCTCGCTCTCCCTCTTCCCCCGCCTTTATTTTTCATCCCTTTTCTTTATTTTTGCAGTCTTTTCATTCGGGCTGCTTTCTCCACCCCCTTGGGGCTCTGGGTTTTTCTTTCCTCCTTCCTCTATTCAGTTCCTTTTTTCTTTTCTGCCTCTTTTTGAACAGCAGCACTTCTATTTTCAGAGCAGGAAGGGAGTGTTCAGCAGAGAAGCCATTTCAGCCAGGAGGAACTTGAAAGTCTCTCTCTCTGTTTATTTCACTTAAAAGCAGAAATTGTTTTGCAAGGGAAAGGGAGATTTGTATTGGGAGTTTTTTGAAGTGAACCTAGTAAGACAGCAGTGCTGTCTTGCTTGCCCTGGGATAACTCCCCCTCTCTCCCTCCCCTAAAAACAACAAAAACCAAATGTTCCCGAAATCATTTACAAATGATCAGAACTCCATTAATGTACATAAGCGTCTGTAGCTTTGTAGAGGCTCTGCTTTGCTCCTCCCAGCTAGGTTTGCAAGTCTGATCAAAAGAGGAACAGCCCCCCCCCCCGGGTGCTCCCCATCCCCCCCCCCCCCACACACACACACCCCTGCAAGCTAACACTTCCACCTTTGACATCCTCCTAATTAGTTGTGTTTGGTTTTACCCTCGGTGCTCCTGCCCCCAAAGGGTGCATTGGGAGAGCTCGCCAGGAGTGGGGTGGAATGGGTCTGCCTGGCTTGGGCCTGCCGTTGTGCTGCTGGGGTGCAGGCTCATGCTGCACTGGTGAGTCTGTCATGTCTGTTCAGTCGGATGGACATGACCTCGGAGCATTGGGGTCGCTGCCTCCTTTAAAGGTAGATCCGTAACCATCTGTTCAGAGAGCAGACTGTTCACAAGGTCGTCTATGTGCATTGAACTCGCACCCTACAGATGTGTGGCTTTTGAGGTTAGCTTGATACCTGGGCCTAGTCTATTGGAATTCGGGAATGCTTCATCAGGCAAGGTCCAAGAGAATGCCGCTAATCCCAACCGGGGCCTTCTAGACCCGTTCCGTGGTGTCGGTATCCCTTCCGAGCGTAACCTCTCCCCCGCCGTGGCCTGCAGGAGAGGCAGCGGTCGGGACCCTCAG
Source organism: Sphenodon punctatus (assembly GCA_003113815.1). NCBI lineage: Eukaryota > Metazoa > Chordata > Lepidosauria > Sphenodontia > Sphenodontidae > Sphenodon > Sphenodon punctatus. The sequence goes on from QEPC01005963.1 coordinate 71,714, forward strand.
GCAGCCCACACCATGAGCTCTGGCTAAACCAGGGACCCCACGTAGACTGGTGGAAACTCCAGAAACTGCTGAGCTTTCACTTCAAACTGAACTTGTCGGGTTCATGTTTCCAGCTCCTGCCGTAGAGGCTGCTAAGGGGTCTGATTCATTTTCACCAGACAGCAGAACCGTGGCAGGCTCATCACGCGAGCCAGCTAAGGGGAGCAAAGCTTCTCCAGTCTGTCCAGGTGTGAGCAGCTTGGGATCGGCACACACCACTGGGACCTCAGCAGCAAGCAAAGGCTGGTGTTTCCTTGGAAACTGGCCCTGCAGGGAGAGAAGCCAGAGGAGCAGCAGTGGGACAGGGATCTGTTGGATGGATCTGGCCAGGGAGGGAGGGAGAACCTGGCCAGGCCTGTCAGAGCAGCGATCATGACTATGGCGATAGGCTGGGCAGCTGACAGAGTAATTGACTAATTGAGTGGGCTGACCCTGCGGGCGGGGGGATATGGAGCTGCGTGCGGGCTGTGGACAATGAGGCAGGTGTTCTGGCTCCGTCTGCGCATGGTAACCTAATGCGGAGACTCCCCTTCTCTAAGGTCTAGTGCCCAGCCAGGCAACCCTGTGCAGCACAAGAGGGCTGGGCTGGATCCAACCCAGCTTCCCCCCATATCTTCTCCATCAGCTGAGCTTTCCTTTTGGAGCCCTGATGTCCATGCCCAGAGGTGGATCGAGGCCCGGTCGCTGAGAGGGGCAGGACAGAGCAGGCAAGGGGTCTTGGGGGACTGTCCTGATGAAATAGAGGAGTTGGGAAACCTGGTTTAGGTGGCAAAAGGAAGCTAATTCTTACAGCATTGGTGGATTCAAACGGAAACTAGATAAGTTCTTAGAGGATAGAGCCATAAATGCTTAATAGTCGGGACTTAAACCCCTGGTAGTTGGGAGTGGTCAGCAGAAGATGGGTCACACCTCCATGGCCTGGACTTGTACTTCTCTTGAGCTTCTGTAGCTGGCCACTGTCAGAGACAGGATACTGGGCTCGATGGACCATGGGTCTGACTGAGTATGGCACTGACTCTGTTTTTAGGGCATAGCTACATTGATGGATTGGCACACAACTTGGGAATGAGAGCTAGCGGACGTGCCAGCGTGTCCACTTGGGTGGAAGCTGATCCTGGACTTCCACTGTGTGATTATCTATTTTGGTTTGATTTCTCAAGGCAGGGCAGCTTGGTGGTGGCACCGAGCTAATCAAGTTGGGTTCGGGGGGGGGGGGCATTCTAAGTGAGATTGGAAGAAGCGTCCCCCAGAAATAGAGAGAGGACATTGGCGGAAATAAAGAGAGAGGAGAGGTTTGGAATACAGAAGGAGATTAGGAGATAGATGAAAGAGAAAAGAGACAGATAACAGAGAGAGAGGGAGAGGGAGGACAAAACGGGAGCGGAGGTAGGTGTTGCTAGGGAAACGGAAAGAATGAGAGAGCAAGAGAGAAGGAGAGAGGAGATGAGGATGGAAATACAGGGGGTGGGGATGGGAGAGCACAGGATTTAAAGAGGCAATGTTTGGAGAAGAGCGAGGGCGACAATGTGGAGCTGCCGGAGAGGAGCCCAGAGCCAGCCAGCAGCCACCACAAATCCACCTCCTCCCGGAACACAGAAGGGTCCCCTCTCCTCCATCCCGAGAAGGCTTTCTTCAGAAACTGAGCTGAAATCTGGCAAGTGGTTTGGTGAAGGGGAGGTCAACTTGCTGCTATCAGGCTGGGTGTGACGGGCTTGGATTGGTGCTGCTTGTGGTTGCCTGTTGGCAAAATCCAAGGGTGGTTTAATTTCCAGGCTCTGGGAAGGGGTAGTCTGAGCTGACGGAAGGACCCCAAGCGCGGGGGTGTCACCAGCGCAGGAAGCCAGCACCGAGCTAGGCCAGAGTACTGTCACACATGGGGTTTGGTCTGATGTGAGGGCAAGGAAGAGACCAAAGCCTCTGGAGTGCCGGGATGCCTGCCAGCAGCGTTCTGTGCAGCGCTAGCGGAGCCTGGGGGGCGAGGGGCAGGGAGGTCACTCGGGGGTTTTGCGGGAGGTAACTTAGAGTGTGTCGGACTGCACTGGAGGAGGCTCCACGCAGAGAGGCAGAGAAACCTACCGTGCCTTCAGCCGGATGTAAGCAGAGAATGCTGCTTGTCTGAAACTGGCTACCTGCTCAGAGAGAACAACCAGACAAGATCTTGGGGGCCTAGGCTGAGAGACGATAGTGACCAGCAGAGAGGAATGTCAGGCTCTGTGTGTTCTGTGGTGGTTCTGGTCTCTTTCTTGGGAATGGAAAGGGTTAAGTTTGCCGAAGGAGGGTGTGTGTAGGGTGCGGGTGCTGGGGAACTGATCATCGGGGAGCTAGAGGTGAACTGCAAGCCTGCTGCAGAAGGGGCAGTCCCTCCTACCACCTTGAGAAGGGGCCACAGCCCTTAGAGCAGGGTCTGTCTCTGGGGAAGGGGGATTCAAGGGTGGTTTGCTGCTCGTCTGGGGTGAAAGTGTGGGAGAGTCCCATGGCAGCTATTGTATCCTGGAGTGAACCTTCCCCCAGGACTGAGACAGTGGCCTGGAGAATGGGCCCTTTGCCCTCAGGAAGGAGCGCCAGGGGGGTGTGTGTGCGCGCATTCTGGCAACTGTCGGAGAAGCAGAAGGGATCCCTCATTCCTGGGAGGCGTGTGCTAGGTGTCTGGGTTCTGTGCACCAGGGAGGGGGTGCTCTGGCAGCTGTCTGAGAAGCAGAAGGGATCCCTCATTCCCGGGAGCCATGTGCTAGGTGTCTGGGTTCTGTGCGCTGGGGAGGGGGTGCTCTGGCAGCTGTCGGTCCTGGGGAGCCGTGTGCTAGGTGTCTGGGTTCCATGCGCCGGGGAGGGGGTGCTCTGGCAGCTGTCGGAGAAGCAGAAGGGATCCCTCATTCCCGGGAGCCGTGTGCTAGGTGTCTGGGTTCTGTGCTTCGCAGCATTTCACACGCGCCTCCCCCTACGTGGCTGTGGCTTGGCCAGCGTGAGCCTGTTCCGCTCTTTGTCAGTACATTTGGTTTGGTTCAGTTCTACAGGTGGTTTCATTGGAGTGCTTGTTTTTCGGGGTTTCCACCTCCGGTTCAGGCAGACACAGGCGGAGTGGCCACCATCTAGCCTTCACTTGAGGACACGTCCGAATCCGGGCCCTTTAAGAACTAAACAAAGAAACCAGGACTTGAGATAAGGAATTGTGAGCAGCTCTGCAAACCTCCCCGGTCTGCATCAGGAATGCAATGTTGACAGTTTCAAAGATCAGCGTGCCACCTGTTTGTTAAGTAAACCAAGGAAGATGGAGGAGGCGTTGCCATGCTAGTGTGCAAACCTCCTCTAAGGTAGTGGTGCCACTTTACCTGATGCAGGGAAGACCGCGGCTGGAATATTAGGCTCAGCTCTGGGCACCGCACCTGGGAGACAATTGGGAGGAGAGCAGCTAGGATGATCAGGGGGCTGGGGGAGAAGCCAAGAGAACAGGGGACGTTCAGCCTGGGGAAGAGAAGACTAAGCAGGAGGGACGCAAGAGCCATTTTCCAATATCTAAAAAGAGGCCACACACAGATGTTGAGCATTGGTTCTCGGCTCTCGTGGAGGGGAGAATGAGAGGGAGTGATCGGCGGCGACTGCAACAAGATGGCATATTTCAGTTAGATATTAGGAAAAACGTCCCTAAGAAACGTCAGGCCACGGAATCCGTTGCCCAGGGAAGTTGTGGAAGTTCCTTCCTTGGGTGTTTTCAGAATCCGGCTGGATGAAGCCTCCATCTGCAGCGCTGTAGGCCGAGGATCTCCTGCTTTGGAGCAAGGGCTGGACTAGAACCTTGGGGGCACTTCCTACCCAGAGTTCTGTCATTCCTCACGCCACCCAGGATGGGTCCGTTTGGGGGGTTTCTTGAAATAAAGGACAATTCTGTCCTTAGGGTCATGAAATATCAGGTGGAGGGGAGCAATGCTGATTTTTCTTGTGTAGCGTTGAGTCAGGTTGGCCATCTATGCCGCACAGCTGTTTGATGCTTGTTTTCTGTAATAACAGCCTCCTGGTATTTTTAGGAACCTTTGTCTCAGCTTGGGGGATGGTCTTCTGTTTCCAGCGAGAGATGACCCGATGGCTTAGTGGTTACTCACAGATGAAAGACGCAGTCTTCCTTTCCTTGTGCGTCCATTCCTGCTAGGAAACCTCAGGAGGACTGCCAAAAAACTTTGGTAATCTGTGTCCAGCAACTGAATGTTCTGGTAACTGGACAGACAGACCATGTAGAGCAGAGGTGGGGGAATAGTGACTTGCTCTCCTGCGGCTCTCGGAAGGAATGGCTGCTTGGAGTCGAGGTGTCCACGTGGCTTCCCTGGTTCCGCTGCCCATCCCTCCTCTGTGTGCCGGCAGGGGGGTGGGCGCTCACCGCAGCAGTGCTAAGTGACCCCGATGGCCACGCAGAGGAGGCAGGCAAGGTGTGTGCTTGGTGCTGGGCAGCCTGTGCCAGTAGGTGGTGGAGGCGGGGGAGGTGACCACATCAGGGAATGCAGCCGTGGGAACAGGCTGAGCTCAGTGCAGCTGGGGCCCTGGGGCTCGAGTGACATCTTACGGTGGCTCTCGCTCTCTCGGGGTGCAGCTCTGGATTGGGAGCTTTGCCCACCCCTGCCTCTTCCCCAGCACCTGTGTCTAAATGCTGGCACTAGCCCGCCCTTAGCACAAGCAGCTTGAGCATCACGCTGTGAGATGCTTCTGAAATCGGATTCTCTTGTGCTGAGAAATCTAGACTCCTGGTCCACGTCCGTTCCCCTCTCTGGCAGGGTCTCCCTGAATCCTTTCTTCCGTTGTGTCGCGTGTGGCTGCTTCCTTCTTGTGGAACAACATGTGGTAAAGACGGGTCGGTTCTGTTTGGCTCCTCCTTGGCTCTGTGCTCTGGGGCGCTGTTTACTGAGTGCTGGCCGGCTTTCCCGTTCTCAGCTTTAACATTACGTGTTTGACCTTTAGCTTTACATATTGGTTAGACCTGTCGTCCCGTATCTCTTTGTGACAGTGCTCATCTCAAGGGGGGTTTCCACTTCATGGCCTTAGATAATGCAAGTATTTAAAACCCCTCCGCTGTCTCCTGGCTGGTCCCACTCGCTCCGGTTCCTCAGACCCCCCCGGTAGCGTGTGCTACGTCGCTTTCTTCTCATCTCTTCTGTTGCTCTATTTTAATCACTCGATGCCCCATTTCTTTTCTGTACCTGATTTCTCCTCTCACGCTGAGCCTCTTTTCCCCCAGTTGTTGTACTCTGCCTGGTGACCTTCTCCTAACCTCTCTGTTCTTGCAAGATGCCAGCACACAAAGCCTTTATGGAGACAGTTTCATTTATCTTTGGAGACTTCCTATTTCCCCTTCCGTCCTTTCCCTCTATTGTTCTAGCTAACTGCCCCTCACCCTGTCCTCCCTTCCCAAAGCTCCTAGAACAAAGTCCTTCCCCCGACACCCCGCAAGAGTTGCCAGGGAGAGTCAGAGAATGGGCCCTCTCACTGTTGCGTCTCTGGAAGCGGCCAGGAAAAGGGCACAAAGACAGGGCGCTCACAATTTTATCTACTCCATTTTTTACCCTAGTTCTGCCATTAGCTTTCGCCACATGCCATGGTAATGAGCTGCACAGGCCAATTGTGTGAAACTGTACTACTTATTCTCCAATTTGGATTCATGCTAGGAGTCTAGAAAGCATGCCTGCTGTCTCCTTCACCTCTTGTTTTGGTGAGGAAGTCTGCTGCGATAGTTACGGTAGAGAAGGTGTAAAAGGTTCAGCATGTGCTTCTGCACCTTGGGGAATCGGGGCCCAAGCGACCATTGCACCGGGCATGTGCACTTGCTTCAGAGGCTTGCTAGAGTTGGGCTAGAGCGCCACTCCAAATATGGGCCTATCGAACCAGCCAGCTCCAAGCGGCCGGGGCACTAGAATTCAACAGCACAGGGAGTGTTTCTAGAACTAGAAAATCATGGTTGCGCAAATACTGCTGTAGCTCTGATCTCCGAGACTATGATCTAGCCCCCCCAACCCCTGTTGTGGGGGAAAAGCCCTTTGACAACATGCTTGGAGGCCTAGCCCTAAAAAGCTAACACCGAGAGTGGCGCTGGCAGGAGGCCCAGCTCCCGGGGCTGCTGTGCGTGTGTGTAATTTCTGTTACAGCAGCGTCTCTTGACCATCACTCCAGCTGGGGATCGGGGCCCTGTGTCATTAGGTACTGTTCGTAACCAAGACCCAAAGAGTTCTCATTTAAGTGAACCCAGAGACTGCGGTCTTGTCTGCTGTGGCCACCTGTTACGACACCAACTGCCTATCACACCATTGTTGGTGGGTGTTCAGGTATCCCAGCATAGATCAGCTTTAAACAACCATTGAAGAGGCTGCTCTAGCATGGCTTGCTGGATATGCAGGCTGCACGAGAGAAAGCAGGAAGTGAAAGTTTTGGTAGGACAGCTGGATTGGAGGTGTGAGGTGATGAGGAGGGGGGTAGATGGGGGGCGGGGGTTCAGCCTTGAAGACAGTTAGGAGCGAAAGCAGATGCTGTGTGCCTGTGTCGGGGTGCGGAGGGACTGGCAGGGTCGGGGTGCGGGGGGACC
>QEPC01005963.1:80977-93994 GCA_003113815.1 Sphenodon punctatus
TTAGCAAGAAAACGCCTTGGAAATAAAGAAGGGGGAAGTGTTGAGGTCCTAGCTATTCACACTCCTCTGCCTCTTCCTGTGCAGGATCATTCCCTCCTGTCTGTGTCCTAGCATCATTGCACTCTGTGTAATCCTACCTATGTGCGCTAGCGTGGTCCCAGGGGCACGTGCAGTGGAGTGAAACTGACTAGCGTCCGACAACTGCAGCCCGTTAGCATCACTCCTGGGAAACTCTTCCCCAGCCTCTCGTGTGAGTTGGAGACAGCAGACGTGCTGCACCACAAAAGCCTTGGCCAGGCAGGAAAATCGTGTTGTCACTGAGCACCTCCTTGTGGTTCCTGCAGCCAGTTCTTGACTGGATCTCTTCCTGTCTCTCTAACTGCTACTTGAGCGTTGCTCGTTGCCTTCCTCCCCTCTCAGTCAGAGTTCCCAGGATCCTTTACACTCTCTCCTTGGGTAAACTCCCTGGAGCCCAGGACCACCTGTAGGTTGAGGACACCCAACTCTACCTCCCCCCACCTCCCCATCCAGCCTTGCATAGCCAGCTGTCTCTCGGACATCTCCACTTGGGTGTTTCCCCATCAATTCAAGCTGGCCGTGGCCAAGACTCAACACCTCATCTCCCGCCCTCCCCACACAAATCCCTGTAGGTGTTAACAAACGTGACCGTAGCCCGCTTTGGCTGGCCAGCCGGCCGGCATCACGTTTGTTGGAGCCCCATCAGAGGTTCATCCGGGATGGCTCCCAGGCGTGGTAGCAACTAGCCCAGGCTCCCTGCCCGATCAATCCAGTGCAGGCTAGAACGTCTGTTACAGCCCGGTGTGGCCTGAGCCAGATCAGGTCCCCCATAGCCGGCTGGCCGCCATCATTTGGCTGCCTGTCATGGGGCGGGGCGGGGGCAGCCAATGCATGTTTGCCCTCCGCAGTGGTCTAGCCGCCGGCACGTTTGTTGCTGGTTGGTCCTGATCCTGACTGTGTTGCCAGCAGTTTCCTGGTCTGGATCGCATTGTGATGGCAGTGCTCCACCATCATGCCTGTTGATACCCAATATTGCCACTGATGATGGCCATGTCCGTCCCGTCCCTCAGGCATGGCACGGAGTCGGGCGTTCATCTTTGACTCCACCCTCTCCTTTACTGCTAAGAGTGGTCGCTTCTTCCCGCATAGCATCGCTCGTAGCCCTCCCTTCTTGCTCCCACCATGGCCAAGATGCTAGTCCTCTCCCACAAGCACCATCCTCGCTGCCCTTCCTGCTCTCACTTCTAATCAATACCCCACTGCCAAGGTCGTCCACTGCTTTTATTCTGCTCGTGCCCAAAATGAGATGAAAGTGTCTTGGCAAATGGGTTTCTCCTTTCTAAGTTAGTTCAGATCCCCCCTAGCAAATCCCATCATTCCCCTCTTGCTCCCACCACCTCAGCCCTTGTGAGCCCAGAAACGTGAAGCTGGTGCCTGCTTTAGCATCCAATGAACAATGCCAATTTCCTACGCCCAGTTGTGTTGCAAATCTTACACTGAATTGGTGTTCTGGAAGGGAAGGTGAGAACTGGGGTGAAGTGCATTTCTCGCTATGTCCAACACCAGGATGAGATATTGGTCCCACTGCAAGTTCTCATTGAGAAACATTTTTTGTTTAAATTAATTGCACAAGCACAAAATGGCTGCTACCATTAACCAAAATGGCGGTGATAGTATCTTTGCCGTTTTGGTTAAGGGCAGCAGATGGTGCATGCTCAGTGGCTTTATTTTTTTCTCACCAAGAACTCGGTGAAGATCTCCTAGTGCTCAGTTTCGACAAGACTGTCGTTTTTGCAAGATCTCATTTCCGTCCTGCCGTATACCAGCTTCGCCCTTTGTCCAGGAGTGTGTCAGCAGGGCTGGTTGGTAGGAACCCGTCCCATCAGCCAAGCGTGTCCCATGTAGAGCTGCAGTGAAGGCTGGGGTTTCGGAGGGGATGGTCTGGTGTCTTTTGTTAGAATTTCCCAGACGCTCAGCCTGCCCCGGAGGAGCTGGAGGGGTCTCCGTCCATAGCCTGGATTGGAAGTAGCGAGGGGACCTCAGGGCAGAGGCCTCCTTGCATCCCCGGCCTGATACGGATGTTGCAAAGGGAGCAATCCGTTTCCTCTCACGGAGAGCAGTATCTTGTGCTGTCCAGTTCTGTGGTCAAGCGGAGAGCAGCCTGAATGGCATCAAGGAGGGGATTCAATTTGCTTGCTTGGGGAGAGCTGGACTCGGTAGGGAACTCGCCGGAGAGTCTGTGCGGAACATGGAGGATACCTCTTGGGAAGAAGCCTCCGAAGGTTGGCGTAGCTCGGTGGCCGGGTAGGAGAGTGGGTTGCACGGTAAGTGGAGCCAATGAGGTGGGTGGGAATGCTGGTTCAAGTGAAGGCCTTTGCCAGACCTCTGTCCCACCCGGGCCTAGTGCCCAGGGGCTTGGACACCGCAGATGCTGCTGCTATGGGCTGTTGGTTCTGTCGCCAGCAGGTAAACGTTCCCTGGGCTCTCCAGCATCTAGCGCTCACAGGGAGGGACCTCTCTTCTGTCAGGAGACAAAGTCCAAGTGTGGCAGCGGGATCCGTGCTGAGGGCGGTGCACGCCATCGCACTCTGGGACCTTGCAGGGGCAGCACTAGCGGGTAGGAGAGTCCCTGACATACCCCAGGCCAACGAGCCCCAGCCTCGGGGGAGCCCACTCGCGGGGCCAGGAGTAAGTGAGCAATAACAGCGTCGGCACAAGGGCCTGGGCGAGCCTTTCCCTTTCCCCTGCTCATGGGCCGAGGGATGAGGCTCGTCGGCCCTGGGAAGAATGGCTAGGCATCCTCGGTGGCTGGAGGCCACGTGCTCTGGCTCAGCCGTAGTGGGAAGGAGAGCAGGCTCTGGCTGAGGAGGGTTGGGAATCGGGGCAGCCCAGCCTCTCCAGCTGTTTCCTGCCCCATCCCCCTCTTCTCTCTCTCTCTCTCCTCTGCTCTCCCTTTGTTTCTCTGCCTCTCCCTCCTCCTCCTTCCCCCTTTCTCTTTCTCTCTCTCTCCTCTCGGCGCTGCCTGGCCTCCCCTGCCCTCGCCCCAGGGTAAGGCAGCAGCATTCTATTCGCTTTGCCGCTCCAGGCCGAATATTATTGAAAATTAGCAAGTGTTGAAATGTTCCCCTCCCTTTGCTGGAGACTTGAGCAAAGCAAACCCGGGCACTTGTTCCCCTCCTGCCAGGACCCCCCCTTCTTGCTCACCAGCTCCATTCCCCCTCTTTGGCGGTGCCGGCAGTGGCGGCGGCGTGGTGTCACTTGGGGGCCAAGCAGGTACGTTTCAGGTGGGGGAGGGGGGCCATGAGAGAGTGCTGTGGGGCGCCACGTCCAGACAGGCCTTGGGGCCGGCAAGAGATCAACGCAGACAGGCCGGGCTGGGGGTCGCGGCAGCAGAACTTTGCCACTTCAGCCAGGGCTAATGAAGCTGTCTGAGTGGGGGGCACTGGGATGATTAGACGGCAGCCCTTTCCTTGGGCCGCCCCCCCACACCCCCGTGTCAACACCAGGTTGGAGCTCTCCCGCCATTTCCACAGGAGCCCTTCTCGTGCGAGGACTGCCCTGCATCGGCTCCTCTCGTTCCGCTGACCGTCCCCAGAGCCTCGGGAAGGGTCACTCCCTCTCCTGGGCTCTGCCGGCACCCTGTGCTCCTGCCTCCCCTTGTTCCAGCAAGGAGCAGCGCCCCACACTAAAGGGCTGAAGCTGGCACAGGCAGGGCCCATTGGCAGCGGGCACCTGGCACGATGAGCACGGCAGGCACTCCGACACGCCCTGCTAGGGAGGGAACAGACCAGTCCTTTGCTCCGAGCCAATGGACTGCTGCACTCATTGGTACCCCCCACCTGCCAACTTGTGCCAACCCTCACCTGGTGAGCTAACTAAGCTCTGAGGAGCCCATGCCCATTGGTGCCCCCTCGTGTCCGCCAGTTGGTGCCAACCCTAGTGAGCTACTCTGAGGCCCCCCTCCCATGCCCATTGGTGTGCCCTCATGCCTGCCAGCCAGTGCCAACCTTGGCACAGTTCTAGAGCTGTTTCTCTGCCCTTTCCTGGCTCTTTTTCCTCTTTGCAAAGCCAGTCCCCTCTGCTGTGCAGGGCTGGGGAGGTCACTGCGGAACCATAGGGTGGGGTAGGAGCTGTTGCCGGGACCAGCGGGCTCCTGTGCCCAGCGACCAGAGCAAGGGTGGGGTGCTGGCTGCCCCACTCCCAGTGGCACTGCTCCGCTAGCTGAGTGCAGAGGGGCGTGGGGAGCTGCTGTGCAGAAGAGGCCACGGCCATTTCCAAACCCCTCCAGCGCTGGGGCCCACGGAGCTTGGTTCGGCTGGATGTCTCCTGTCGCTCTCCCTTCCGGGCATGGGGAGCTTTGCTTTCCTCTGAGTCTGCTGCCCCGTATTCCTGGGGGCTGGTCCCAGCCTGGCCTTCAGTCTCTTTGTATAAGGGAGTGTCAGTCAGCAAAGCAGGCTGCTCTGGATGGAGATCAGCGAGGCACAGGCCTGGCTCTGATTTCTGAGAAGCTCTGAGCCTGGGTTGCAGGGATTCTAGAGTGGAGCCCAGAGTGCTCTGGCGTTGGGGCAGTGTGAACCCTTCCCAGTGGGTCGGACTGGAGGGGGCCATGTTTCCATCGGGCTCTTGTAGCTGAACTCTAAGGAGGAGAGTGGAATGAAGGGGTGAAAGGAGCTACTTTTCGTAAGGAAGTGTCGGTTCCACAGGGTGACACAGGGCAGCTCTCCTCTGAGCAGAGTGGCGTGTCCTCTCCACCCGATTCCTCAAACCGCACAAGCAGGGCAAGGCCGAGCTGCTGCAGCAGGCCCTAAGCAGCACTGCATCTTGTCGGACTGTATTCATGGGCAGGTTTGGGGCCATCCTTGCCAGATGCTTGGGGCCTGCTAGAAGATGGGGCTCGTGCCCTGGGATGGGATTCTGGTTGCCTGGATTGAGAACCAGGCTCTGCTTCAGCCTTTCCCGTCTCCCATGAGGCAAATCCATTTCTCTCTGTCCCTGTCTCTGCAATGGGGATAATAAAGTAGGACGGGGGGTGTAAAAACTTGGGAAGCAAGGGAGCCAGGAGAGAAACAGGCCCCTGCTCCGGCCCATCCGGTGCCTCTAGCCTGTGTCAGCCTGGCTTTGAGAAGCACCTTCCTCCTCAGGAGCTTCCCAAACCTGCTGGTGGTGATTTGGGGGGGGGGGGGGGGGTATGTCTGTTTTGGATGGAGTCCCATAAAATTAACAGCCCCCTATAAACATGGGGGGAGGGGGACAAAATGGGACGCGTTTGTTGCTAGGGACAAAAGGGGTCATTTAATAGAGACGAGGGAAACAAGCCCCTACACTCGCATCCCCTCACCACTCCCAACAGAGCTGGAGAGGCCACAGGAGAGCACCAATGGAGCTCCGGCCCATGGAGGAGGGAGAAGCACCCCCTGGCCCACGTAGCCCAGTGTCTGGGCTCCAGTGCTGCCTCAGAGGAAAGTGCAGGTCCCTGCTGCCACAGGCCTCATCGTACCCCAAGGCAATCTGCCTCCCAGCCCCCAGTAGTCAACTGGCTTTAGCCCCTTTCCAGAGTTTAGAAACTATCCCAAACTGGCCTTCTCCTCCACCTTTGCCCTGTTGCGTTAGTTGAGGTCAGTGGCTGTCGATCCATCCGCGTTCTGTTGCGGGCATCCTTCACGCTGGCCCCTGCCTTCCCCATAGCCGCCTCTAGCATCTCAAGCCACAGGTTTCGGGGTCTTCCTGGTGGTCTCTTTCCTAAAAAAAAAAAAAAAAAATTCATTGCAATTTTTCTGCCTTATTTTAAGTTTATTTGCCGAAAACACAACGTTTTTGTCTTTCAGAAATTAAAATTTGCCACAAATAATGGTTTCGGTTTTAGGAGGCTGTGAATGCTCAGGTTTTGGGAAGCAGAATTGTAGGAGAACTTTGCTTTGAAGCATCGAAATGACCATGTCATTAGTTAGTTTGACACCTGGGGTTTGGCTGTCGGAGAGGTTCAGCCCTCATGACTCTCCTGGGCTTGGGGGTCCCAGGCCTTTCAAACTGAGCCTCCCTCCAGATTGGTGGCTACTTGTGAAAACATCTCGTTTTCTGTGGGCAGGGACCGGTGTTGGCTGGGTTTTCCCTTGAGCGACAGTGTGGGATACAGTCAATGCGGGTCCCGACTGCAGGTCATTTGGGAGCCCATTGTTTATTAGTCCTGGGTCCAAATATTGAGAAGTTGCTCACTGACAGAAGGAGCAATCTTCAAAAGCATCTTGGTGGCTTCAGAGCCAGAGTCTTGTAGAAAGGCTCTGAAGCCCTAGACGGGTTTGGAAATTCTGCCCTTTAGCCCAGGTCCCCGACTGTTCCCTGCAGGGTGGGGCTGAGGCCGGCTAATTGGCCCTCTCTCTCCTTTCCACAGTGACCACAGTCCAGCTCGATGGTATGAGACATGGACCGCTTCACCGACTCTGGCACCCAGACAGATGCGGTGGTGGTGCTGTCCCTGGCGCAGGCGGCCGTCTTGGGCCTGGTATCCGAGAACGAGCTCTTCGGTGCCACCATCAGCCCTGGCGGCTTCTTCCCAGGCTTCACCAATGAGCTCGCAGACACTGCGACCATTCAACCGGAGCAGCCAGAAGGCAGCTGCAGGCCAGAGAACGAAGGCCATGCCCTGGCTGATCCGCAGGAGGAGGAGGTGCTGGAGGCAGAGGCATCGTTCGAGAAACACGCCCGGAGGAGAAAGCGGCCCCCGGTGAGGCTGGTGCCCAAAGTCAAGTATGAGAAAGGGGAGGAGGAGGAAGAGGAGGTGGCGTACGAGGTGTCCGTGCCAGGAGACAACAAGGAGGCTCCGCAGAGCGGCCACCCTGCCGGCCTGGAGGAGTCCAGCTGCGAGAAGACTGTACAGAGCAGCACCATGAAGATGATGGACCTCAGCACTTTCAGCAGAAAGCCCCGGCGCCTCCGACACCTGCGCCGGCACGCACGGCAGGACGTGGCCTTGACTGGCTATGAGCACAGGTTCCACGGACCTGCGCAGGCCAATTACACTGAGCCCAGCCTGGCGGAGGCTGCCCCCAAGAACCCCGGTGGTGCAGAGGCCTTGCGCAGCGAGTGCAGCGGCAGCCTCTTCCAAGGCAGCGCGCCATCCCTGAGCGACGTGGAGGCCCAGGTGCCCGAGTCCCCCCCCGAACAGTTGAAGAGCGAGCAGGGCTTTGTGTGGCAGGAGCCAGTGGAGTTTGAGGCGGAGGCTGCGGGCGCCACCAGCGAGCGCAGCAAGAAGGCGCAGCTGGACCGGCTGGACATCAACGTGCAGATCGATGACTCCTACCTGGTGGAGAAGAGGTGGCAGTGCCGCCTGTGCGAGAAGTCCTACACCTCCAAGTACAACCTGGTGACCCACATCCTGGGCCACAACGGCATCAAGCCCCACTCCTGCCCCCACTGTAACAAGCTCTTCAAGCAGCCCAGCCACCTGCAGACCCACCTGCTGACCCACCAGGGCACCCGCCCCCACAAGTGCCAGGTCTGCCACAAGGCCTTCACCCAGACCAGCCACCTCAAGCGCCACATGCTGCTGCACTCGGACATCAAGCCTTACAGCTGCCACTTCTGCGGGCGCGGATTCGCCTACCCCAGCGAGCTGAAGGCCCACGAGGGCAAGCACGAGAGCGGGCGCTGCCATGTCTGCGTGGAGTGTGGCCTGGACTTCTCCACCCTCACCCAGCTCAAGCGCCACCTGGCCACACACCAGGGCCCCACACTCTACCCCTGCCTGGAGTGCAACAAGTCCTTCCACTACCGCAGCCAGCTGCAGAACCACATGCTCAAGCATCAGAACGTGCGGCCCTTTGTCTGCACCGAATGCGGCATGGAGTTCAGCCAGATCCACCACCTGAAGCAGCACTCGCTCACGCACAAGGTACAGCTGGAGCGGGGGGGCGGCGGGATGGTTTCTGGGCGGGGAGGGATCGTTGGCCTGTGAAGCATGGGGTCCTTGCCTTGGGGGAGGGAGTATAGCTGGGTGGATTGGAGAGTTCTTGAAGAGTAGGTCCATTCATGACTATTAGCCAGGCAGGCTTGGGGGACATAACTTCTTGCTGTTGGGAGTGAACAGCAGGGGCTAGCTCGCCCCATTGCGACCTGTTGGGAACTTCTCCAAGCGACTGAGATTGGCCGCTGTTGGAGACAGGATACTGGGCTCAATGGACTCGGTCTGACCCAGTACAGCAGAGACCATGGCCCCTGGAGCAAGGGGGGTTGATTGCCCTTACTCCTGTTGGCCACAACACCGCTCCTGGCACGGGTGGGCCCACTGGGCAGGAGTCGGCCCATCTTGCATCGATGAGGATTCAGGCTTTGCCCATGCAGGTTCCTGTTCCCATTGATCAGGGGGTGGGGGTGTCACTGGATCCCCACAGCGGGTCCTGGCCAGTGTTCTGGGGCTGGCTCGGCTCCGTGCTCCCTTTTGGGGCAGCCAGTGAGCAGAGACGAAGCAGCTGGTTCCCCCGGCTCGCCCTCCCGCCCCGCAGCCTGGACCCCCAGAAAGGTCGGTCACTAACATGCGTTACCTCCCCGCCCCCCCCCGAAGCCGGCGTTGGCTGCAGCTGGTGGGAGGCCGTTCCCCAGCCCAGCCTAGCGCTGCGTTACTCCAAGGGAGGCAAATGCTCTTGGTCGAGGTGTCCCATCTTGGGCCTTCAGACTGAGGGGAGTCGGGGCTTGGGCAGGAACCGGCTGCCTCGGAGAACTCCCTGCAGCTGCTCGATGCCAGCACGTGTCTCCCTGTGGCAGAACAGCCCCCCTGAAAGGGCAAGTGCCTGGCAGAGCCTGCTGGGACTCTCCTTCCAGCCGTTTGGGGTACGGGATCTCCCCGCTCGGCCTCTCCCCCTCATGCCTTTCCTGTTGCCATCCAGGGGGTGAAGGAGTTCAAGTGTGAGGTGTGTGGCCGGGAGTTCACCCTACAGGCCAACATGAAGCGCCACATGCTCATCCACACCAGCGTCCGCCCCTATCAGTGCCACATCTGCTTCAAGACCTTCGTGCAGAAGCAGACGCTCAAGACCCATATGATTGTGCATTCGCCAGTGAAGCCGTTCAAATGCAAGGTGCCTGCTCAGAGCCTCGTGCTAGCCTAGCTGCCCAGGGCATGAGCCAAAAGGGAGAGCCCAAGGGCTGGCAGTGCAGGGGAACACCGCAGCAGAGGGGCTGTGGATCACCGGCAAAGCAGCCCCCAGCTGGCCTAGCAGGTTGGGATTAAAGGGGATCAGCGGAGCATGGGCTGCAGCGCAGGGGGACAAGGCAGCTCAAGCTGGGAACACTGCTGGTCTGGAGCCGGTGCCAGAGTCCCCTCAGGTTGAGAAGTGCTAAAATTCAGCCAGAATCTACCTCCCGCTCTCTGTCCCTTGGGCCTCAGGAGCGGAGGGGGAGTCCCAGACCTCTTCAGCCAAGCTCTTGAGGCAGAGCAGGAGGGGGGGCGGAGGGGCAGAGAGGCCAGGCTGCTGGGTGGGCAGGCAGAGGAGACAGGCTGTTGGGGGGAGAGGGGGGACAGAGAGGCCAGACTGCTTGTGGGGGGCAGAGGCTAGGCTGTTGGGGGGGCGGAGGGGGCACAGAGGGGCCAGGCTGCTGGGGGGCGGAGGGGACACAGAGGGGACGGGCGGAGGGGGCACAGAGGGGCCAGCAGGCGGGGCTCTCGGAGGCAGGGCCATGGCTAAGAGCTGGCGTGTTCTCCCCAGGTGTGTGGGAAATCGTTCAACCGGATGTACAACCTGCTGGGGCACATGCACTTGCACGCAGGCAGCAAGCCATTCAAGTGCCCCTACTGCTCCAGCAAATTCAACCTCAAGGGCAACCTCAGCCGGCACATGAAGGTCAAACACGGCGTCATGGACATCAGCCTGGACAGCCAAGGTAGGCGGGAGCCCCCCACCCCTGGGATGGGCCGCAGACTGCTCCCCCTGCAGGGTGCTTGCGCACACAGCAACGTGCTCCGTGTGCTGGAAGCCAGTAGCCGAGTCCCGGAGCTTGGCAGGGGAGGCGGCTCTTCCCCCACGTGGACAGAGCAGCGGTGACTGTAAACTTGGGGGGGGCGGGTGCACTGAATTTCTCCTTTCCTCCCCAACTCCCTCCAGCTGTGCTAGACATGGTGAGAGTTTAAACTGGCCCCCGTTCCATTTCAGCCCTCTCTAACCCAGGGGTTGAGGCTCTCTGCAGACTCAAGCAGACCCCTACATCACTTCCTCAGGTTTTCCTGCAGGTTAGAAAGGGGAGCAGCCCCATCCCCAGGGGGATCACCGTCCCAACCTGTCCTGTTTCTCCCCCTCCCAGATCCCATGCTGGAGCTGGCAGATACCGATCGCTCTGAACTCGACGGCCAGCAGGAGCTGGAGGATTACGAGGAGGAGAATTCCTATGACTATGAGGAGGTGGGGAACCCCCCCGACGAGAATGCACTGAAGGAGATGGCCTATTACAACATGTTGTAGCAGGGAGATCCGCTCCGACACCGACAGGCAACCGTGTCTTAGCTGTGAAGAGGGAGGGAGAAGCTGCCCCACCCGGCACTGTCATTCTGAGCCGCCAGCTTCTCCCTGCCCCACTGGGACAACCTGCTTGTGGACGGACGGGGAGCGTCTCCCCAGGGTAGCGCGCTCGCTGGCCAGGATACTTGAAGCCACAGCATTAGTTCTCCTCGTCTACCTCCGTCACCAGCTGCACCGGGGGCTGCAGCAGCCCCCAGTGCAGGAGACGTGGCTGGGTCTGATCTCTCGGCTCAGCAGGGAGCTGGGAGCAGTCGCGCTTGGGCCTGTGCTTGCTCGCGCTCTCTCACCCAGGAGACCCTGAGGCTCACAGCCAGGGTGTAGCCGCTGCGGCTCCCTGGCCAGGCGGTGATTTCTTTGAATTTCTCACTTCAACAGACCTGTATCCCCTCTGCCGGCGAGCTGAGACGCTGCAGAGCACGCCAGCCAGACTGGAACTCAGGGCTCGGCAGCCCAGCTTCCTGCAGCCCCCGCAGCAGACCAAAGAGAGGCCACTGCCCCCCCGGGACCCACTCTGAGTCTGTGACTATGGGGGGCCCCATGGAATGACTAGGCTTCAAGCACGAATGTGTCCCCAATAGGCACGGCTGGGTCTACGCTGCCCTCTAGGAGGTGGTAACAAACCAACCCAGCAGGCTGTTCTACTGCCCCAAGTCACGTACACTGGAGTGAGTCACGCACAGGCCACGCGGGGGCAGCTAGAGGCTGGGCACGGGGCAGTGAGCATCAGAAACCCCTCCCCTTGCTGCTGCCTCTGCTCGTCTGGGCCTGGAGGAGAGGCAGGGGCAGCTGGGTGAAAGCCTGGAGTGCGGAGCCAGGGCAAGGGGGAATGCAGACTGCTCCCCCAAGGGCCTGTTCTGCTGGGGGATCAATCCATGGCAGCGTGGCGCTGGGGCCTCCAGGGAAGTGGATCCTGTCCAACACCCCACCCCGGCGTCCTTGGAGCCAGCCCCTAGACTCTGCCAGAGCTCGGCCAGCCCCCTCCTCCCCCCAATAACTGTGACTTACAGAGCAGCCTCTCCCTACAAACTACCTCGGCCCGCTACCAAAAAGGAATCTTCCCCCCAGCCCAGATCCCCTCGGGCAGGGGGCCGGCCCTCCAGCTCTAGCCCAGCGCGGGGGCTTGACAGCAGGGAGCTTTCCCAGCTGCCCCCTTTCCTGGCGCCAGGCCCACTGTACAGACTGGCCCCGCGCAGCCTGCGACACCCCCATTAAATTATTGCATTGTGTCTGCAGCGAGGCTCGTCCCGCCTGTGCAAAGCCCTACTGTCTCGACTTTCTTGGTTTCATTGAGAGTGTTTAGCAATAATTCTAAATAAATGAATATTCTTTAGCCCAGTGAGCGAGCGAGTGACTGTCGGGCAGGGCGGGCGGGCGGCTCCTCCGCACGGAGCTGCTCTGGCCGGGGGCCTGCATCTCCCCCCGCCCGCCACCCCGGGCTTTCCCTGACATTCTGCAGGGGGGCGCAGAGCCAGCAGGTGGGTGAATAGGGTTTATTAGCTACACGAGGTCAGAGAAGTCACATAAATTACAGCACATGACCCAAGTCTTCACGGAGCCGGGGTGCCGGAGGCCACGGCCAAACCCCACAGCAGCCGCCGCCGCCGGGACACACCTCTAGCCCATCCCAGACCAGCTAGAAATACTTTTTAAAAAGAACCGTAGCAAAACAGGTTAGAAAAGTATTAAAAGTGTTTCCCAGCACATGTCCGGGAGCAAAGAGCCACGGCGTGCGAGCCTGTTAGAAATGAGGTAGCTGCCTGGCTCCGGCTCCGGCTCCGGCGCCCCCCGCAGGCGCCCACACGCTACGGCTTGCCCAGGGCTTTCTCCAAGTTGCTTTTGATGGCGTCCAGGAAGGCGGCGGTGTTCACATAGTGCTCGTCCAGCTTCACGCTGCAAGGAGAGAGCGAGGGGTCAGCCGGAGCTGCACCCCCACCCACCTGCCAAGCCGCTCCCACTCCCGGATTGGGACAGGAAACGGGTGCTGCCCCTGCTGCTCCAGGAGGAGGCGCTAGTGCAGGCCCTAGGCCAGGCTGTGGAGCGAGCCTCCTCGAGTGCCCTGCTCCCAACCAGAAGGCAGCGTCCCACAGCTCCTGTGCTTTCCCCAGTGGGCATCAGACTCACGGCCACCCCCATCCCCCCCCTCGCCCGGGGCAGGCGGGGCCCCAAGCTGACAGGTACAGGACCCCCAGCTTTGCCACCAGACCCTGCCTGGGAGCCAACCAGGCACAGAGACCCCACCACACTCACTTGCTGAGGCCGTGGATACAGCCAGCCAGGTCCTTCGTCATCACCCCACTCTCCACCGTCGCCACGCAGACCGTCTCCAGCATCTGAGCAAACCTGAGAGGGGAGAGTCACAGCCGAGTCAGAGCCCTCGGCTGCCCCGGGGGGGGGGACTCCCGGTTCAGCCAGAGCCCTCAGCTGCGCCGGGGGTGGGTGGGGGGACTCCCAGTTCAGCCAGAGCCCTCAGCTGCCCTGGGGGGGGGGGGGGGGG
>QEPC01005963.1:135622-145817 GCA_003113815.1 Sphenodon punctatus
TTGCTCTGATGTCCAGTCTGGCAGTGACTGCGACACTGTCGGAGACAGGATGCTGGGCTGGACGGACCCTTGCTCTGATGACCAGTCTGGCACCGACTGTGTTGTTCTGTGTCTCCCCGCTGAGTGCTGCTCTCTGTTCCAGCAGGTTGTCTCCGGAGCAGCCCAGAGGGCTGGCCCGCCCCGGAGGAGGTGCTACACTCACCGCCCAGGACGAGGGAGGGAAGAAGCCAGTTTTGCAACCTGACCCGCTGCTGCCCCGAGCGAGCGTTGGACTCGCGGCGCCCCGCTGCACTCCTGTCATTGGGGGAGCCGGGCCATGGCACCGGGGCTGCGGCTCTGTCTGTGCGCCCTGCTCCCTGCTGCGCTCTGGGCAGCCCAGCTGCTGGCAGCCCCCAAGGAGAGCCTGCCCCGAGTCAGTCTGCAGTACGGTGAGTGTGGGGCCCGGCCTGGGATCCCTCCTGCGACACGGCAGAGACCCTTGCTGGGGGCTGAGGCCGGCAGAGCCGGGGGTGAGCTTGCTGGGGTGCTGCAGGGAGCTTGCCCCTAGGACGCAGGGTTGGGGCCGGGCTGGGTGCCGCTTCCACTCCCTCCCTGGGATTCCGGGCAAGTCACAGCAGCTCCCTCCTAGCGCGGCTTCACCCGAGATGCGCCTCCTCGTACTTTCTGCCTTTCCTCTGCCCTTCCCAGCCCGGCAGACTCTGGGACTGGGGGCGGGTTCCCTGGTGAAGGTGCCCGGCTCCTGGTACACTAGGCCTGGCAGGGCCCTGCTGCCCGGGAGATACCCACTCGGCTGCCCACCCACTGCCATCAGTAACGGCGCTGGGCAGCAGAGTCGGTGCCCACAGGCTCTGACGTCCATGGTGCTACCTGAGCCTGCGGGCAGAGCACACACAGGGAGGGGTCGTGCCGAGGCGGGGCGGCACCGATGGGTCTCTGTGCGGCCCCCTGAGAAGCTGCAGGCATCACACAGACCCTTGGGTGCCACCCCAGAAGCTGGACACCATCCCTGACTCCCCTGCACCCTGGCTCTGCAGGGAATTGTGGGATTGCGCTGGAGGC
This sequence comes from Sphenodon punctatus, assembly GCA_003113815.1. Classification (NCBI taxonomy): domain Eukaryota; kingdom Metazoa; phylum Chordata; class Lepidosauria; order Sphenodontia; family Sphenodontidae; genus Sphenodon; species Sphenodon punctatus. Next base: position 136,682 of record QEPC01005963.1, read on the forward strand.
CTCGCAGAGGCACAAGGCTTGGGGGGGAGGAGGGCTGGCGGCCCGTGCTCAAACCCTGGGAGCAGCACAGCTGACGCGAAGGTGGCGGTTCAGGGTGGGGCAATGACCTGCTCATCTCAAGTGCACACCAGACCTACCCACAGATACACCATCCTATTACACCTGGTAGGAAAATTCTACTCTTCCCCCCCCCCCCCGGGCATAAACAACCACATCCTGTGCAATCTGACAGCCACCGAGTCCTCTTGGGGACAGTGCTCGGTGAGGCAGGGAGACAGCTAGGGCTCCTCCAAAGGCTGCCCCGCTGGATGCACTTAGCCCCTGACTGACTCGTTTAGCCCAGTGTCCTGTCTCTGGCAGTGGTCAGTGCCAGATGCTTCTGGGGAAAGGGCATCAGGAACAGGGTGTCCGCAGGGTGATTCAGCCACCATTGTTCACTCTCAACAGCTGGAGGTTTCATGTCCTCACCAACTTGGGCCACAGCCATTGATGAACTTACGGAATCCCTTTTGGAATCCATTTGTACTATCAACCTCATAACATCCCCTAGCCATGAGTTCCACAGGTTAATTGTACATCGTGTGAAAAAGTGACTTCCTTTTCTTTGTTCTAAACCTGCTGCAAGTTAATTTCATTGAGCGCCCCCTTGTTCTAGGGTTATTTGAAGGGGCTAATAACAGCTTCCCAGTTACTCTTCTTCCTCACCGTTAATGGTTCTATATACCTCCCCTGTCGTGCCCACCTCTGTGACTCTCGTCTGAGCTGGGGAGCCCTAACCTACCTGGCCTCTTGTTGTGCAGAACCGCCCTTCCAGACCCTGGACTCTGCACCTTTTCTAGTTCCGCTAGGTCTTTCTTGAGATGCGAGACCAGAACTGCGCCCAATATTCCAGGTGTGGTTGCACCATGTAGAGGCATTAGGATATTTCATCCTTTGTGAAACTGGTTCATTTTGCTCCCTTTCTTCTCCTGTCTTCTAGTAACCAGCCACTGAGCCAGGGAAGGCCTCTCTGTCTTAGCTTTTTTACGATCCTCTGGTGACCAAAAAGACTTGCTCAGTGGCTTTCTGAACCTCCGAGGACACTGGCCAGGCTGGATTGTGTTTATCCCACACTCTCTGCCGACTGCAAACAATGCTAAGGGATTTGTGGGGGGTGGGGAGCTTGCAGGGGGCAGGCGCTGCTGCTCAGAGGGGATGTCCTAGGACCCAGGCAGTCGGGCCAGTCCCTTTAACTTAGGGGACATGTGTGTGTTTTAACCCGTTCCTTTCCAAGCTGCGATCTCAGCAGAACACACACACACACACACACACACACCCCAGTGACACCAAACTAACTAGCCTTGCTGGGAATTGAAATTTCCCACCTGGGCTGGGGCAAGGTAGACTCGCTTGCTGGGGGAGCAGGAACCCAGCCCTGGTTCCTCCCCTGCGTGCTCTGTAGCGCCAGTCCCTGGCTGAGCAGCTGGATCACAAGCCCTTGCCTGCGTCCCACCAGCCTCCCCCAGGGGCTGGTGGATGGTGCATGGGACTGCAATCCTGCTGCCTGTTGAAACACCTTGTGACACCTCCCCACCGTGCTGCTGAGGCTGCAGAACGCCAGCTTCCTGCAAGTCAGAGCACGCCCCGGCGTGGGGAGCTGCACAGCCAGTTGCGGGCAGCCTTTGTGCCAAGGGGAAGCACAGGGCAGAGCCTGGCTCCCCTGCCAATTCCACAGACAGCCCCCACCTGGGAAGCGAAAGGCACAGGGAATGGGCAGGATGCGCCCCCGCCCGCCCCCCCAGGCAGGGAATAGGGGGATTTTGGGGTACGAACTCCAGGGGATGGGGAGGTGGCCCCTGTGGCGTAACGGAACCCACTGGGGTTCACCCCAGCCTCCCGGCACCCCGTTACCCACTTATTCTCTGGTCTCTTCCCGCTGCCACCACCCAGAGTATTTACTTAGATTTCCAGTCTCTTCCTCTAGGGAGAATGAGACCTCTTCTGCTTCTTTAAACAGCCAGGCTCGCAAGCCAGTATAAACCAGTTCCCAATTTCTGCCGCTGAACGTACAGAGGCATATTTGCTAACACACACACACACACACAGATCCTTTAGATCAAAGAAAAGGAATATTACTTTAATGATAATATAAACCCAGCATCACCGGCTGCAACCATGTGAGGCACTTTGAATCCTCGAGCAAAAGCAATTGATCAGACAGTTTAGGCACAGTGGCCTTTTTGTAGCATCTAGTCTAAACTGGTCCCTCCGATGTAACATTCAATCACTCCCAGCTTCAGGGGCGCCTTTGCCTGGCAGCAAAGGGGTTCAGTCCTTAGGTTCGGTTTAGTCCCAACAGGCCAGGAGCCGTTCCCTTAGCTCCGTAGCACAAGGGCAGTGTCCCAGAGTGAACAGAAGACAAGATGGAAGACCCCCCGCCCCCGAGAGGTGTGTCTTTCTTTTTAAAAAACCCCTACCCCTCAATCGTGATTGGTCCTTGGGGGTTACCTGGCTATACCTTGTCCAATCAGGGGATGACCCCTCCAGCCATGCTGGCTGTAGATCCCTTCCCCTGGGATTGCGAAATCCTGCCATGCGGCCGGTTGCGAAATCAGGCCTAGTCAACCTGGAAGCCAGGGTGTCAGTGAAGGTCACCTGGACAGGGCAGGGATGCTCCTGGCAGCTTCTGCCACAGCCCCAGGTGGCAGCGAAGGCGTTCTTGCTTGTTGGGAGGGTGGGGGAGCTGGGGGTTTGGTGTTCATAGAATGACTCAGAACTGGGGGAGGCGGGGGCAGCAGCTCTCTCCTGTGCACCCCGGGGGCCAGGGGGCTGCACCCTTCCAGGCGGGAGGCCCTGGCCTGCCCAATGTATCCCCAGAGCGTCCCTGGGGGGTGGGTCTCCCTGTGCACAGACCCCAGATAGAGTCACCCACCTGTCCCGGAAGGCCCATCCATCACAGCCTAAACCTGGGGACTCCCCCCGCCCCCGAGCTGCTGCAGCCGGGAGAGGCTGCTTTGCACTGCACCCTCCTGCTTGTCTCTGGAGGCGGCCGGGACACCCTTGTGGGTCAGGAGAGAGTCCGGCTGGGCTGGGCTGGCAGGGTGGAGCTGGGCAAGCCCTGGCTACACTTGCCTCCAGCCGGTTTGTCTGGAAGTGGCGGCTCCTGTCCCAGCAGGCCCTGCCGGCTCCATGGGGCTGCTCCTCCTTGAGCTGGTAGCACTGCTCCCAGGGAGATCCCTGGCCCATCCTGCCCCCCTGGCCTCCTCCTTCCTGCATCGCTGCCCCCGGCCAGTTCGGTACACGGCGGCACCGCCGGCAGAACAGACCCTGGGGAGAGAGGTCTGCCCGGCAGCCCCTTGCTGCCCGGCAGCCCCAGAGATAGGACCCGGGGACAAGGCCGACACTGCCTCCAGCAGGCGGCGCTGGGGCTGCGCTCTGTGTGTAGGCTGTGAGGGTCAGAGCCAGGGAGCCGGCTGGCGGTGCCGGACAGGACCACAGAACTGGGTCACGGCCCCTAGGCCTGCGTCCTGGCAGAGGCTCCTTTGGGGACTGGACCCCCCCCCCCCCAAGCGCTCTCCCGCTCCGGCTGCCTGGGGGCTGGTAGGAGTCTCCCAAGTGAAGGGCAGCCGGGCATGGGGAGGGGTTGCTGTGGGCTCATTCAGACACCAAACACCCCCGGCCGGGTTACATCAGTCGGTTGGCCAAGACATTCCTGCTGAGAATTCACGAAACGTCAGTCACTCCTACCCCCGTGACAGTGGCACTGAGGCGAGCCAGCCATCTGCAGAGGGGTCCCTGCCCTGGCTGGGGGGTGCCACTAGCCGAGGGCCCGCCCAGTGATGGGCACAGGATCACACGGATACAGTCCCAGTGCCAACTGAGTCACTGGGAGGGAAAGTGCTTCCGGGCTGGCACCAGGCTCCCAGCCCCAGTGACAGGGGAAAGAGTCACAGCTCGGGACCGGCTAGGAGGCCTAGACCTTCCCCACCCTTTGCTGTATCTCGTGGCACCTTGAGACCAACAGGGTTCAACTGGAGTTATTCAACTGAAGTAACTACTCCACTTCCAAGGCATTCAGACAAACAGCTACACTGAAGTAACTAAATCAGTTCAATGAAACTGAAGTAACTCCTCCGGTTCTGCCAGTCTCCTTCCCTATCCCTTGCTGCTTTGAGGCAAGGATCCTGATGAGCCCAGCCCTGCTCTCAGAGCTGCTTGGGGTGGGGAGAGAGGACGGCTTTGGGGGGGAAGAGCTCCCCACGTCTGTTCAGCAAGAGGCGCCACTGGGGAGTCCGTTTCTGCCTAGCCAGGCTGTGCCCGGAGAGTCGGGACGGACTCTCCGTCTCCCTCACACCGAGGAGGCCACACAAACAATTCAGTCGATTTAACCGTTCCTCCTGCTCCTGAATACCGTCAGGCTACAGCGCGGTTCGTGTGGACAGACGGTGTCGGAGTTTCGCTCCGTGAAGGCTTCACACAGACGGTTCCCAGCCACAAGCCGCGCCTGCCTTGCTGCTGCCCAGGGGCTGGGCCAGGCAGTGCGTCCTGAGGCTGCTGATGCCCCGGGGGGGGGGTTGCGGGGGGCTGCGTGGGATCCACACAGGATCGGCCCCACAGCCGAGCTGATATGCTGCTACCTGAGGAGCCATGGGCTCTGTATGAGCTGGGAGCCACGCTCCCCTTCCTGGGGTCGGGTAGGGCTGTAGCAACCGGTTCTGCTATCCCTGCCCCCCAGGGACTCCTTCCTGTCCTCAGTGCCCTGGGGCTGGGCCGGGGCTGGGGGCAGGCGGGGAGCTGCGACCCCTGGGCAAGAAGGGGCCAGCAGCAGCCCAATGGCAGTTCCCCATGAGTGCTGGCATCTCCGGGGGGGGGGGGCAATTCAAGGGTTAAGGAGGGGGTGGTTCCCCCCCCCCCCCGGGCTGGGCCCCTTGGATGCTGCTGGCACCTGCCCTCTCTGCCCCACACCATGCACTGCCCCCTCCCCACAGCCATGGGGCGGCCAGGCCCCCTCCCTGGTCCCACACAGAGTTGACCTGGGGCATCGCCCGCTGGGTTGCCCGGCTGCCCCTCTGCATGTCGCTGGGGAGCCGCAGCCTCCTCTCTGCGATGCCAGCAGCGCGCAGCCCTCAGGCTCCTGGCCGGCTGCCTGCGCAGCCGCTACCTTCCAGCTCTGCCAGGAGAATGGAGGGGGCAGCGAGCGGGGCATTGTTCATGCCTGGCTGGGCAGGCGCTCTCCCGACTGGGCGCAGGGAGCTGCGGTGCCGAGGGGCAGCCCAGAGATTGCAGACAGGCGGGCTGGGGCCCCCTGGTGCATAAGGGGGGCAGGCTGTGGGGCAGCTCAGACGCGAGTTCTGCAGCTGGGTAGAGTTGGCAACAAATTGCTTGTGGCTCTGCTGAGGGAGGGGAGGGGGCAAGCTGTGGGACTGAGTCCCGGGGAGGGGAGGGGGACAGGCTTTGTAAGACCGTGGGGGTGTCCACAGGGGAAAGGGCTGGGGTAGCTGGGTAGGAGATGTGGGGCTGGGACAGCAAGGGTGGCCGTAGGGAGAGAGCCTTAGCTGAAGGGGGGGAAGCAGAGGATCCCCAAGGGCTGGGGTCCTGGGGGGGAGATTCACGGGGCGGCTGTCAGGAGCAGGCTGGGAAAGAGCGAGCAGTTAGGGGGCTAAGTGAGGGGAGGAGGGATAGCCGGTACCCTGGCAGGGCCCAAAGAGGAGGCAGCCCAGGCACAGAGGGAGAAGGTGGCCAAGCTTGGGTGGTGGGGTCTGGCTTGGAGGATACCCAAGGGGGTAAGGGGTACCGTCTGCACAGGTGTGGGGCAGAAGGGGAGAGAGGAAGGGGGGGGAGTAGCAGGAATGGGTTCTGTGGGGATCTGGAGGCAGCGCAGGGCCGACTCCAGCAAGGGGGTGGGGGGAGTGGAAAGAGCCAGGTTCCGAGGGCACCTGAGGACAGGAGGGAATAGGCCCAGGAGAGGCAATCCGGAAGCACTTGCGGGTGAAGGAGGAGGCAGCTGCAAGGGGGCAGGCTCTGCAGAAGGGCTGCTCTCGGTGCTGGTAAAGCAGGGAGTAGGGGGAGAAGGCTTTGGGCTGAAGGCTGCACTTGAGAAGGGGGTGCCCTGGGCATGGCGGGCGATTCCGGGGACAGTACTCACAGTGGGGATGAGGAGGAGGGTTAGCGTTGCCACCTCTGCGACTTTTGAAGGAACGCTTATGAAAAATACATGTTGCAGGGCCTGCATTGGTGTGCAGGCCCTGCAACATGACTTTTTCATAAGTGTTCCTTACAAAGTCGCAGAGGTGGCAACCCTGTTTGGGATGGAACGGTTGCAGGTTCAGGGGAGGGCAGACGTAGGGGATGTATCAGATGCAGAAGGTGCGTGAGCGGGTACAGGGTATCGGAAATGGGGGGGTAAAGACTGGCGTGTAACTGATGGGCCTAGGTGGGAGTTGGCTGGCTCCTGTCTGTGCCTGCTTGGTTGCAGGGAGAGGGAATGGTCAGCACCAGATGCCACCCTGGCACGTGGCTTCGGATGCTGGCTTCTCTTGGAGCCTCCCTGTCCCCTCCATGGTGGGGATTTGCCTGCTCTGTTTATAGGCACATTGAGTTCCTGTTCTGCTCAACACATGCTCTTTGCCGGGGTGCAGTTCTTGCTGCTCATGTGGCCATCGCACATCGTGCTATCTGGAGCTCTGGATCCTGCCAGGAGCATTTGCTGCCAACTATGAAGTCAGACACTTATTTAGTGGTTTGACTCTGGCAGCAGGGTGGGGAGTCTGCAGAGGCATACGTCAGTAGGCTTTAAAGACTGTTCCTCCTAATTGTACATCATGAGTTGCAGTGTTTTAGCTCAGACGGCCACAATCCTAATTGACAATCAACACCGTCACTTTAAGGATCTGTACCTGGGTTGGTGAATTTCATGGCAAACGTATAGGGTGGCATCAGTATCCCACTCTAAGGCTTTTCCAATGGATTGTGGTCTTTGCCAAGCTATACAGTGCCTACTTTTCTCATAATAGGAGAGCAAGGAAGCATTCACTGAGATAAGGTTAATCCAGATTGAAGAGTAGTGTAAGGAAGTATATGTTGACACATGTATATAACTTGTCACACTCCGTTCCACTGTGTTCTTTTGCTGCCAGGAGTCCAGTTGTGTTGATCTATAAAACTGCATTTATTTTTTCATGATAACAGTTGCATTAGGACTGAAACGAAAGCCTTGTACTTCAGCGTGTAAGAGAAGTATGACCTAATAGAGGTTAGAAAGCCATCTGAAGGGGTAGATTTTTAAATCGTCCCTCGTCATTTCAAGTTTATTGTTTTGGTCACTGTCAGACAGAGGCTACTAGACTAAATGTACCACTGATCTGATCCCCTGTAGCATTTTCTCTGCCATTGGCATGCAAGGTGCTTCAGAAACATAAGATTTCTGTCCTGAGGAGCTTATTATGGTTAGAAGTGAGACTTCAGGAAATCCAATTATGTTTCCTGCAGCTACAGTAATTTGATCCACTTCATGTGTGTATATGCGTAGCATTTTGTGTTTTGCGTGATGTCCATGATGGGACTTTAATAGATTAAATAAGCCTGTTGCCAAGGCTGAAGGACTTCCTAACTTTAAGATGTCTGAAACTGATCCATAATGGTGATAAATTTCTAGTTAAGAGTGAAGTATTAAGAGGAGCCACTCCTATTTGAGACAATCTGGGCAGATAGTATCTTCTCCTGGAGTTAAAAGTGATTGTCTAAAAGTGGGGTGAAATTGCTGTATTATTTTTTTTATTTATTTAATTATTTTGGTGGGTGGAAGTGCTTATTCAGAGATTGTGATTCTGTTGGTGATTTTGGCACTCCAACTAACCTCCCCCCACCCCCATGCTAAATGCAGCAATATTGCATAATAGCCATTCTTGGACCCTTGCTCTTTCTGCAAAGTTGTCATTATTTGTCAGAATTTTGCTGTAGACCAAGGGTAACAAATGGTCCTTGCTGTGTAGCCACCACCTGCAATTAAACATTTAAATCGACTTTCTCCATCCGATGTTTTATTGTTGACTTTCTAAAGCAACATTCTGATTATCCCAAGTGCATCTGAGAACAGGGTGGAGGTTGCACAGTTCAAACCATGAGGCAATTGCTTCTGGCAGCCGTTCTGAATTTGAATAATGTAAACAGCAGCTAGCTGGATAATGCTTGTAACTGGGCACTTCTGGGAAGATGCCCTCTTATCATTGTGACTGTTTGGGATAAACAGTTTCTCTTTGGCAAGATGCATATTGTAATTGCTTTCATGTGGTGCTATATATAGGTTATTGCTATTCTATGCATGGGGAGCAGAATAAGTGTGTTCACCTGTGTGCCTTGTTAGCTTGATTAGCCCATGAACATGTATTACATCCTTGCCTTTTAAATTATGCTTGATGTTCTTAGCTTAAATTAAATTGCTGCATGTGTGATGTGTGAGAACTGCTGATTCACAGTAAACAAAGTTAAACTTCCTAATTAGTACTTCTCCTATTTTTGTTTTCATGAAACAGAGTATTGGGAGAAATAACAGCTGCTAAGTAATTGGCTTTACAGCTGGCTTAGGACCTATGTAGCCGTTTCCTATAAATCTCAAAACTTTTCCCAAAAGTGGCTCTCGCTATTTCCATTTTACAAATGGAGAAACTAAAGCACGGTAAGGGATTGTGGCAGAGCCAAGAATGAAGGCCAGGCCTTTGAGTTCTTAAGTGGAGCTTTAAAAAAGGTGCCATGGATTGAATGGTGTTCATCTGGAGCTGTGATAGTAGATCCATAGTAGATACAGTCCCCCTCACAAGGTCATTGTTCATGATCTTTGTAGAGATGCTGCGTGGGGCTCGGTTAGTAACTGAATTGAAACATAACTCCCATCAGCCATTAACATTTGGGAAATAAAAGCTGAAGGGGGAAGGCTGCTGTCTCAGTGAAGCGGGGTAAGTTTTGCTCCCCATTTAATTGCCAAACAGCCAATAGTGCTAAAACTAACTGCCTAAAAACAATAAAGTTGCTGCCTTTCTTGTTTGCAGGGATAGGCTTTCATATTGCATCTTTCAGTCAAGAAGATGATTTTAGTGCCGTCTGTAAATTATATAGTGGAAGTTACTCATATTCTGTGACAGGAGTCTCCAAGTTTTTGTTC
>QEPC01005963.1:267786-287598 GCA_003113815.1 Sphenodon punctatus
GGGGGGGGGCTGCAAAACTCCCCCCCTCCCCTGGGTCTACCCCCCCATCCCCTGCGAGCGGGGGGGGGGCTGCAAAACTCCCCCCCTCCCCTGGGTCTACCCCCCCAGCCCCTGCGGGGTGGGGCTTGGCTGAGAGGCTACAACTCGGAGGCGAATCGTTGTGGTGCAGAACGAGTCTCTCTGCTTGGTTCTCCGCAGGCTCCGCCAGGGCCCGGGTAGAGGAGCCCGGTGCGCCCGAGGGAGGTGGGTGCCGTGAAAGACAGGAACTGGTTCGGACCCAATTCCCACTCGCGCACAGAGCTGCCATCTCGCCTTTCTGTTTCCCCCCCAATCCATGTCAATAACGCCCGAGTGGCCCCCAGCGTAACATCCCGCGCGTCCGAACGCTTAACAGACGGGGAGGCCGTGCTCCAAAGAGCAGCTTTACAATAGCCGGGAGGGAGCGGCACTGCGGCCACCGCCCCGGTCCCGTCCCGTCCCCTGCTAATGCATCTCCGAGCCACACGCAGGGCCTGGGTTGGTTTCCGTGCCGGCCCAGACAACGCAAAGGAGGGTCGGACTATCTAAAAGCGTCCGAACCGCCCTGCGAGGCACCGGGGGTCTCTCCCTCGCTCCCCCTCAGAAACACGAGGGGGCAGGAAATACTCTCTTCTCTTCTCGCACATGAAACTCTGAGGCAAAAGCGTAGGCTGCGGCCTTGGGCCACTAGAGTGAGCCCTGTGCGGCCCTGACCCTTCGGGCTGAGGGGACGGCCACCAAGCAGGCCGTAGGACGGCCAAAGTCATCTCTTCAGGCGGTTCAGAGGGGGCTTTGGTGAGGCCCCTCAAAACCTCCGGGGTAACTATATGGGGCAGGCGCCCGCGCCCTAATAGTCCCTTTCAAAAAGTGTGACCCCATTTTGCGGCTAAACCGTGAGAATCCCTGAGTTGCTGCCCAGGAGGCGTTGATACCTCGGTGACCGGGAGCATCTTCCAGGAGAGTCGCTGTGTGAGCACATCCAGTCGGAGATTGTAACCCGTCTGCTTTCTAACGGGCTCTTCCACCCCGCTACTCTGGGGGGAGAGATTTCCTCCTGACTCAGCATCCTCGCCTGGGATATTCGGTCCGGCTCTGGGGGCAAGGGCCTGGGCGGTCTGACTGAGAGGTCTGGCAGCTCTGGGAACCAATACTGTCTCGGCCCGTATGGGGCGAGGAGAAGGAGGTCCCGTCCCTCCTGTCTGATGCTCTGAAGTAGCTTTGGAATCGGGGGTGGGCGGGAAGGCACAGCAAGGGCCGGGGGGGCACTAGAGCGTTTCCCCGTGATCCCCCCCCCCCAGGAGAAGCAGGGAGTTTTGGTCAGGGAGGAAGGCCTCACCGTGGGGGGGGCGCTGGCCATGGGGACGGAGACCTGGGGTGCCTCCTTTTCTTGGGGGGTGGGGAGCAGGCCAGGGAGCTTGCTGGCTGTGAAGAGGGCTCTGGGACGTGTCCTCCAGCTCCACGCTCTGGGGGTGAGCAAGTCCCGGTGGCACCTCCCTGTCTAGGGCCCTGGGCAGAGCAGGAGGGGAGGCAGTGCCCCTACGGGGGGGGGGGGGGGCTGTTCCTCTCTGGGCAGCCCCAATGGGGTTTTAGCTGCCATCGCTTGGCCCAGTTTTTCCTGGCGCGCTCCTTGAATACGCAGCAGATGGGACCCCTGCAGGGGTTGTGCTCTGCCCCCAGACAGAGCTGGTGTCTGTCTCTGCCAGAGCACCGATGGAAACCCTTTGCTTCTGGTGCTAACGGGAGTCCGAGCTGCCCGCTGGACGGAGAGTAGCTGGCGGGCTGGGGGTATAGAGACCCATGGGAGGGGGCAGAGGTTTGCAATCCCCCCACACACACACTCTAGAGCGGCACTTGCTATGTCCGGGCTGCGGCGCTAGATGGCACCATGTACCGCTAGTGGGACTTGGCTGAGAGGAGAACGAAGAAGGTCCCGACGGCGAGTGCAGCAAACCCGGACTCCAGTCAAAGCTCTCACCGCTCCGCGGGAAACTCCTACACCCAAGTCCCACTCAGTCCAGGGGCTTCTCTTTGCAGCCGCTGCTGCTGGTCAGTTCCAGGATGATTGAATCTCATGCCTTTCTCTGCTGACGGCCCTTAAATACCTTCCTCACGGCTTCCTAGTGCTGGTGCCTGGGGTCAGGTACACGGGCTTTGGCAGTGACGCCTCCCGACAGAGCGGGCCCGGCTGTCTGCTTTGGGCTCAAGGTCTGGTTTTGAATTTCCCTTTCGTTACAGAGCGGACAATGTATTCTCATTTCACCTCTCTCACGTACACACTTTCCAGTCAATATTGCATCATGTTTACAATTCTTCTCTTCATTCTGAGCGGAATGACACCTAACATGGCTACCAAAGCATTAGCCTACAGTGCTGCCATCATACCCATGGCTGTTTCATGGGGGGTGGCTATGTTGGTTTCCTGATCTTTTGCACACCCGGCCCTAGACTGCCCTGACACTTTGTCCCAGAGATTGTGGCGGGCAGCCAGTCCCCTAGCCGGCGGCAGGGGTCGGTGCGAGCTCATCCCCGGGGAAGAGAGGGTCGGTAGGGTCCATGCCAAGCACACAGACACAGGGCTGGATAACTGGCAGAGTGGGGGCCAAGTACCCCCTTCCCCCAGCTCGAGGACACTACAAAGCACGGATCTTGCCCTCCCCATGCCCTGGCACAGACACTGACCTGGGGGGCTAAACCCACACCAGACTGGACTGGCAGAAGCAGCAAACCCAGCCTGTGCCCTGGGGATTCCCAAATCCCTGTGGAAGGAACCAGACTGGGAGGCAGGCTCAGCTCCGCTTTATTGGGCTTAGGAACGTACAGATCCTCCCCCCGAGCCAGCAGCCTCCGTGGCCTTCCGACCCGGTCCAGACGTTCCTCCCCAGAGGCCTGGCCAGGCTGCAGGGGCAAGCCTTGTTGCCAGTGCCCGTGCAGCAGCCCCAGACAAGCCTGGTCCCTTCACACCTGCTGCCCCTGCTGGGCTGGTGCTCCCTCCGGCTGCTGGGCTCTGGACTGCAGGCAGCGGTGCAGGAAGAAGCTTGCCAGGCTGCGGACCACGAGCTTGCGGAAGCCGTGCTGGTTCAGTCGGTAGAAGTGCAGGAAGTCAATGGTCATGAGCACCAGGATGAGGAGGCCGTAGAGTCCAACGGCCAGCAGTGGCAGCGGGTTCCTGGGGAGCAAAAAGGGGGGTAGGGAGCTGTTACACAGAGTACCCGGCCCTCGGGCTGTAATAATGGGGTAAGCTTCCACCCTCCCTGCTCCCTTGGTCCCCCTGTCTCCATCCTACCCAGGTGCCAGGGGGGGCCTGTGCTGCCAGAGCCAGCTATCCCAGACTGGTACAGAGGGCACATGCCCCACTGCCAGGAGGGGGCCGAGGGCCTGATCTCATGGGTCCAGCACCAAGGTCTCAGGATGACTGCACGGAGGCACATGTTCCGTCCCAGGAGGGATCAGAGCCATGGTCTGTCTCCTGCCTTTGAGCAGTGGTGCCCAGTTCCTCCCAGCCTCCCTAGCCCTGGATCCCCGACCCGGAGGGCACCAGGCAGGTCATATAGCCCAAGGTGCTGCCCTGAGGCAGGATACCCCATAGTTAAAGCACTCTTGACCAATGCCAAACATGACTGCAAACGTTCCTGCTCCCGAGGAAGAAGGGACCCAGGGTTTGCTCTGCCAGAACGGGGGGGACGGGCACCCGCTTCCCTGGCAAGGAAGGGGCAGGCGGCTCACCGGGGTGTGGCTCTGGGGGCCATGTTGGACTGGTTGCTCCTACACAGCGCCTCAAACGCCAGCTGGGTGCAGCAGGATTTCAGGGTGGGGTCTCCGTGCCAGCAGCAGTGGGTGAGAGCAGGCGAGTCGGTGAGGCGTGGGCAGTAGAAGCCAGCGTGGTAGCGCCTGTCAGGGCTCAGGTAGCCCTCGCAGAGGTGCAGGTTACGGGACCAGACTGGGCACAGAATGGGCAGCCTCATCCCCCACTCCTGTTTGGGACTCCCCAAACTAACTCCCATGAACACTGGGCTCCTGCTGCTGCCCCCTCTCCCCCAGGGCCCCTGGAGATGCTGCCGCTCCTGGTCAGACTGGGCCGCAGGCCTCTCAGTCCCATGGAGCAGCTGGATTTTCGAAGGCCTCTCAAATTCTGTGTCCCATTCCCCCCAATGTCTGTATTGCCCCCCTTTCCCCATGACATCTCCCCTACCCTCCCTGCTTGACAAGCTGCCAGCTGTGGCCCTGCCAGGAGGCAGAAGGGGCCATGGGGTGCTCACATGGGTGTCGTCCGTGCCCTAGGGATGCAGGCGGCAGGGGTCTCTCGGGGGGTGTGACCTCCCTGGCATTGCGTTGGGGGGGCGGGGCGGGGCGGGGATTCAGCCTCTATTCAATCAGTAATAGGAGTCCGGCACTGGAGAGCCCAGAGGACTGCAGCCTCCCACCCCGCAGCCTGGCAGACACACCATCGCCAGACACACAACATGCGTGTGCACGGGCTCAGACATTTCTCCCTTTCTCCCACCCGTGCAGGGGTGGGTTGGGGGAGCCGTGCCTGGCTCCGAAGGGCTGGGGGCACTGGGAACCGTACCTGTGGTGGGGAAGCCGGGCAGCAGGCTGAGCAGAAGGGAGAGCAGCATCTTCCTGTCCGCTCTTCGGGCAGAGGCAGCTCCAGCTCTGACTGGGAGGGGAAAGCAAAGAAACCACAGACCTGCCTGGCTTCCACATCCATTACTGGGCACCATAAAGCGCCTCCCTGAGCCATTAGGGCCTCTCTGCGCGGCTCCATAGGTACTGCCCGGGGGAGGGGGGCATTGCTAATGAGTCTCCAGAACTGGGCCCAGCTGGACCGGAGTTACTAAAGGGAAGGGAGCCAAGTCCATCCTGACTGCCCCCTCCCCCCCGCCCGCCCCCAGCGCAGCAGGGTACCGGCGCTGTAACGGGGCCTCTGCCTCCTAGCCCCGATTCTGCCCAGACTGGGGCACAAGATCTCTTTCCCCTCCAGGGGGCAGTGAATGGGATACAGGACCTTTCTCCTCCTGACCTGACCCCATGGCAGCGGTGGACTGGCTGGGGCAAGGGGGCAGTGAATGGGATGCAGGACCTTTCTCCTCCTGACCTGACCCCATGGCAGCGGTGGACTGGCTGGGGCAAGGGGGCAGTGAATGGGATGCAGGACCTTTCCCCTCTAGCGGGGACTGGCTCTGACCTGACCCCATGGCAGCGGTGGACTGACCAGCCAGTGATGCAGAGGATTCCCAGAGACCCCAAGAGCAGGGAAAGCCAGTGATTTTATCCCAACCTGGGGGCAGAGGGGGAGAGGGTTAGGTTCTGCCCAAGAGAGGTGGAAACAGCCCTGCCCATGGGCCCATGGAGACTAGTCCCTCGTCCACACCTAGCAAGGACAGGGCTCACACTCCCCAGTTGCCTGGGGGTCTGTCTCCACAGACTTGCAGCAGACTGGCTCCAGGATCTCCCATGGGGCACATGTGTCCGCGAGGCAGGGAGAGCTCAGGGCCTGCAGCAGGGTTATCACACCCAGAGAGGGAAGAAGTGACACACGCTGGGGTACAGTTCCCTGCTGGGCGGCAGTGAGCGGATCTGAGGGAGGTCTCTACGGTCAGTCTCTGCATCCCGTCCCGCAGGGGAGGGCAGGGCTTGGCTGCCAGCCAGCATCTCCATTAGCTGTTGGGTCAGGAAGTGCTGGCTAATTGCTGCCCAGGCTTGTCCGCAGTGGGGAGAGTCCGGCACCGCCCGTCCCTGGACTAGACCCAGCAGCAGCAGCAGAGGCATGGCCTCAGCCGCACGGGCACTATGTGCACGCGCATTCGTGACCTCTTGCACGGGAAATGCTTGCTCCCTTAGTGCACGTCACCCTGTGCCATGCCCCCCCGCCCCCCCATGTCACCGGCCCTGCAGGACTCTCGCCCATCCCCACTACCCCACCCTGGGACCCATGGGTTTCTGTGAAACTGGCCCGGTGGGACAGCAACCCCACAGAGCACCCTGCTCCAGTGCAGAATTCACCCAACCTAAAACCGCCCCAGCGGACAAATTCACCCAGAGAAAAAGAGTCTGTAATCCAGACCTGCCTGAAACCACAGATGGGAGGGTGACCGGAGTGCAGCGACCCCAGAAAGGGGGGCGATAACCCCACACTACAGGGCAGGGCACAAACCCCATCGACTGCCAATCTAGCGAAGGGGGGTGTGCCCACATTTGGCAAGTGGCGACACCCTGAGCTAACATGCCAGGCCCTCGCCATGCAGAGACTCCAGCCCCAAAGCCCCCTATCGATCCCACCTCCAGCCGTGGGCATCGGGGTGGGGGGAGTGTTTCTGTAGCATCAATTAAGTCTATTTGATTGTAAGCCGTAGGCAGGGACCGCATCCATCTCATTGTTCTGTAAAGCGCCAGGTACACAGCTGGCGCGATACAAGTGATTATAATAATAATAACAACACCCCCCAACTGAAGCCTCCTCTCGCGACGGTTTCCAAGCTCCCCAGGTTCTCTGGCTTTGGGGAGCTTATTCCAGAAGTTCGCTGGAATATCGGATGGTTAAAACATCTAATTTCCTCCCAGCTTGTGCCCCCGAGTCACCTTCAGTTTGGATAAATCTTCCCCTTCTTTGCACGGATCAGTGTGATCACCTCGCACCTTGTTGGGCTCACCAAGCTCCTCTCATCGGATCGGCAGAAGAATCCCTCCCCCCGAAGCGAGCTCTGGAAACTCAGGCCAGTCTCCCTGCCCTGCTAGACCCAGACGCCAGCGCCCTGTCCTGCCCCGGAGCATGAGAAGCCCAGCCCAGCTGCACCCTACCCAGGGCCACAGCCTCCGCCTCCTACCCGCACCTCACTGCGTGGGGAGAGCTCATGCTGGCCCAAGCGCTCAGTCCTAGGGCCACGGGCCTTTGCAGGGTGGAACCCCAGCTCTGCCTGCCTCAGGCTTTCCCGGTGTGCTTGGCCAAGCCCTGGGAACAGCCTTGCCATTGGCTGTGCCAGGGCACTGGGGACCGGAGGCAGCCTAGCAGCGCGCAGCCTTCTGCCCCACAAGGCCTGCCCGCCTCCCTCCTTCCAGCCCAGCGAGGCTCATCCCCATAGCAACTAGAGGGCTGGCGCTGCCTCCAGGTGGGAGGGAGAGGCCATGCCAGGGCTCAGAGCTCCCTGTAGCCAACGCCCTGCTTGGGGGCGGCCCGTGGCAGACCCTTCTCCAAGCCCCATGGCAGCCTGGAGAGGGCACAGGAACGGAGCAGGGTCTGCCGTTTCTGGAATCCCACCAGTGCCTGGCTCTGTCCCTTCGCTACACACACCGTTCCAGGGGAGGGACCTTGCTTGCTCCGTTTCTCACCTTTTCCTCCCCGCCATGGGCCAGAACCCCCCTGACCCCACTCTGCGCTGGGCCCAGGGGGGGCTCTGAGGGGTCATTGTAACCCCCGTGCCTGCACTCCCAGGGGCTGGACAGGGCCTCGCTCAGGCACAGATGCCACTGGGGACTTCATCCCCCTCCCCAGCTGATCCCTCCCTACGACAATCAGGCCTGGCCAGGAGTTTGCTGCTGGAGGTTAGGTGCAGGATTTGTCTTCCACACGATGTGTTATTCTCTTGCACGGGGGAGACGTCTCCAGGAGCGTGTGCCCTGGAGGGGGAGAATAGGCTCGATGGTAAGAAATGTAGAGAGCTGGGTTGCTGGTTGCCGTGAGGACCGTATGGTAAATTGCCTGCCTGGTGTGAAGGTTACAGACCACGTCACACAGACAGAATTTTAGAGAGGGTTGGGGAGGGGCCAGCTGGTGTAGTCCACGTGGGTACCATAGGAGGCTGTAGGAGGGAGGCTCTGGAGGCCTCCAGGTAGGAGATAGAAGCCCAGAACCTCCAGGGTAGCATTCTCAGAAACGCTCCCAGTTCCACGCGCAGGACCCGCTGGACTCACAATGCGTGGACGAGACAATGGTGCAGGGAGGAGACCTCTAGATTCATTAGGACGGGGGAGCCTGTTTGTCATGGGGAACATAGGACACCACAGAAACTCAGGGATATTAGCGGATAGGCTAGGGGAATGCTGCAGCTGGGATATTACAGCGAACAGATTGTGAGCCCCAACCTGGCAGACCCAGCCCAGGGGTGGGGACAGGAAATCCATTCTCCAAAAAAGCAAGTCATTGGTTTCCAAGGTAACAGCGAGGCAGGGCGAGCTCACCCAGGCCAGGTACCTAGAATGACGATGGAAGCAGCCAGGAGGAGGAAGGCGACACTCTCCATCTTGCAAGCGAGGAGAAAACAGCCTAAGGGAGAGGCTGGGAGTAACATGAACTCAGAACTTCACAATTTATCTCCAAGAACTGAACCCGGCTTCGACGTCGCACCGAGATGAACGGGGTTTGTCTAGACTGAGCCTCAGGGTAAGAGGGCAGAGAGGGAACTCAGTGTATTTAGAATGCGTTCTCTTTTGGATTGAATCTTAGACTTGCACATCTTTAATTAACAGCCTTATTCTTAAATGTACTCAATCTATTTCTGGTGCATTTATGTGTTTATTTGGCCTTTGGGGCTTCAGAAAAGGGGGCACTCAATCTAGGTTAACACTTAGACAAACCTGTTCTTTACAAGTCAACATCACCGTGAACCCTTCCAAGCCCCAGGGGGTCAGAGGAGACACTGCGCTACGGCTGAGCAGGGAGGTAAAGGGGAAGCTTCCTGGGGGCACGGGCCACCAAGAGCTCCCTGATCAGGCTGAATGTTTCCTGATGCCTTGGGCACCCACGTGGATACAGGCAACAGGGCTGTGGCTGGTCCAGGGGGCAGTCGGGGGGCAGCCCAGAGAGAGAGGGGGACCCCGAGCCTGGTGACACTATTGTCACGGGACTGGCTCCACCTTAACCAGACAGAACCCGGCTGCTGGCACTCAAAATTAAAAAGGCGTTGGAGCAGTTTTAAAACTAGAATAAAGGGGAAAGTCACCAAGCGCTGAGCAGCACGTGGTTCAGACCAAGGCATCTCCAAAGGATGCCGTTCATTCAGGGAAAGGAGAGTCTCCTAATACAGAGGATTGGAAAGAAGCCAAAGGAGCCCAGGTGCAGAACAGACAAATATAAAGGATTCTAAAATACATGAAGCAGTGACTTAGAATGAGCAGTAGATGAATGAGAATACTTTTATGTCTCTATTCTGCAAATGCTAGGGGGGCAGCCCAGATGGGGGAGAATTGGGGTGTTTGGCGCTAAAGGAAGGTCTAGACATAATGGGATTCTCAGAGACGTGGTGGAACGAGGAGAACCAATGGGACCCAGTGATACCAGGGCACAAAAGAGATCGAAATGACAGACAGCATTGGGTCACGTTTTGTAGGACTACGTTGTGGCTGGGATGGTGGCAAAGAAAGCTTTCCTCTCTGCTTCCAGAGCGACTGCAAAGTCTTGTCCGGCGGAGCTGTTCCGGGCGATGAGGGACCTGGTTGATCTGCTTCATCTCCGCTAGGAAATGGAGCCATTTACTGCCCACCGAGACAGGCAAAATCACTCCTATTCCCCCCAACTTGGACTGCAGGATCCAAGTTGTCTTGTTCTGTTTCTCTGGATCGGTTTCGATTGGTGTCACTCACCAAAGCAGGGAAAGTGCTTGAGGCGATGAGGGCAACATTTCATCAGTCCTGGCTGCTAAAAGCAAGCCAGGCGACGCTGTGACCATTGCTAGTTAGAGTCATCAACATCTCCCTTTGGGGGGGGGGGGCGGCAGGTTGCTGGACGCCCTTAAAACGGCGGTTGTCCAGTCCATTTAAGAAGCCATCTTTGGACGCTGACTCCCCGGCCAGCTCTTGGCCTGTCTCTAACCTTCCCTTTTTAGGAAAGGTTATTGAAGACATGGTTGTGTGGCAGCTCCTGGTTCATTTCAATGCTACCGGATTCCTGGACCCGCTTCCCTCGGGTTTTTGTCCTCAGTACGGCACAGCGGCTGTGCATGTGGCCTTGGTCGATGAGTTGCGCCTGTCAGCAGCAGCCTTTAATACAGTGGCTGACAAGCACCTTGTGGGGGTGCACAGAGCTGCTTTTGAGCAGTTCCGCTCCTTCCTGTCAGGGAGATCCCAGCCGGTGGTCATGGGCAATTGCTCGTTGTCCTCTCACGACCTCCGCTCTGGGGTCCCACAGGGTTCTAGTCTGTCTCCCCTCTTGTTCAATGTGTCTATGAGGAAGCTGGGTAAGTTCATTCAGACATTTAGAGGAAACTGCCATCAATACGCTGATGACACCCAGCTCCACCTCTCCTTTTCATCCGACGCAGGCCCTGCAGTCTTGGTGCTTGCCTGATGCCAGGCTGCTGCTACTGGCGACTGGATGCAGATGAGCTGATTGAGGCTGAATCCTGACAACACCGAGGTGATGATGGTTGGCCGGCCTTGTGACTTGGAGGGGAGCCAGTTGATGTCGCTTGGGACTGCCAATGCTAGATCTGTGGAAGAAGGAGGGGGGTAGTGTTTGTGGGGGATTTGGGGGTGATGCTGGGCTTCCAGCTTCTAAAATCCCTCAGGAAGTTAAGGTCCAGAACAATTCTGTGGGAAGGGAGACTGGTGTGGTTGGGCCAGTCTCTTCTATCTCCTTAGGTCATGCTAGGGGGAACCTGGAGCAAGATAGGATAAGGACAGGAAGACAGGGAACTACGTCTGGCCAAGGTGATCTTTAGGGGCTAGTACAGGGGGCCCCTGGGGTGATATCACTCTCGGCAGAGGGAGATGGCAGTTGTTTACGAAACGATCTTAGTGTCCCCCCCTCGCAGGAGGGAGAGTTCCAGGCTAGGTCGGGCCCAGCAACCACCCCTGTGGGACCTGCTTTAGCAAATTCCAGTCCCAATAAGGACCTTCTACCAATTCGGACTTCACAGGAAGAGGCGTGACTAGGCCAAGAGCCTTGCTGTCGCTTGTCAACCCTTTCCTGGAAGACAGCGGGTTGGAAATCCCGCTGTCTGGATTTTGATTTTCTGTTATTTTTGCGTCAATTTGACCTTATTTTGCTTCAAGAGACCTGGCTGCCTGAAGGTTCCAATGAGATCTTTTTAAGTGGTTTCAAATCATTTACTCTGGGTGCCACCCCTCGCTGGTAGGTGGGAGACCGAGTGGAGGACTTGCTTTGCTGCTCGCGGAGGATATGAATATTTCAATAAAGTCTTTATGCTCATACAGGTCCTACTTTGTATTATACTCCTGGCTGTTACCTGGGGGGAGAGATCTCCCCTTAGGGAATGTTTATATCCTTCTGTCATGCTCAAACTATTATAATTCAGGGATCTGGTCAGAAATGACCAAGCTGATTGCCAAAGCTAAGCCAAAACACCCTAAGGTATCAATATCTGTAGGTGGTGATTTCAGCGCTAGGCTGGGGGATCCCAGCCAGGATGAGACAAATCTTGATGAGACAGGTTACGAGTTTATTGAATTCCCACGAGCCTCACGAGATGTAGGTGTGAATCCCCTGAAGGCAGATATGGAACTGTTAATGGAAAACCTTGAATTGGAAGTGGTGAATGGCAGGGTTAATGGAGATATTGAGGGAAATTTTACTTTCCATGGGATGTATGGATCCAGTGCCATCGATTATTCCCTATTCCCCCCGTGCAGGGTTTAATCATATCGCCAGAATGGAGGGGATTCCAAGAACTGAAACCTGCCACTTTCCAATCTTATTGGAGCTGGATTGGCCAGGAGGGAGGGAGAATAGTGGCCTGGTAGGTTCAGAGATACTTGGAAAACCCAATAAAGTTAAGGTTAAAGTAAACCGGAGATGGTCGAGGTCGTCAAGGAGCCCTTTGATGAATTTATTAACTTGCAGGGTGGTAAGGACTTCTACCTGGCTGGGACTCCTGGGAGCCCTTTGGATCCGAGCTGGTATGAAGCCCTTCTGTGTTTGCTGGACCCCCTGCTTTTCCAGCATTTATCTGTGAAAGACGAGCGTAGGAATGTGGGGAAAGCCCCTCCCTGGCTGGATAAGGAGTGTAGGGAACAAAGAGCTACGCTTAGGAGGCGGGTTAAGAAATTAAAGGTCCACCCCTCGGGCCCTTATCGCAGGATGGTGGGTGCCCAGAGGACGTACTTTAGGCAGTTGCTGAGAGGCAAGAAAGAAGCCTATTACAGAACCCAGCGGCAGGCCCTTCATCAGGCAGCATGAAGAAATAACCGTGCCAAATGTTGGGGTTTTAATCCGCTCTCTCGGCAGGGAGGGGGGTCCCCCTTGTAAGCCCTCTCCAACGATGCGGGTCTGGGACGTGTTCTATGGCTCCCTCTACACTTCCAGGTTTATTATTGGGGATGGGATCCAAACGGACGCCTGGGACAGACTGGAGCATTGGGCGCCAGTTACCCATGAAGAAGTTAAATCTCTTATCAGGGGTCTTAAGGTAGGGAAAGCCCCAGGCCCTAAAGGGATTACACCTGAACTGCTTAAAGCCTCCCCGGACTGGTGGGCGGCTATTCTGGCCCCGCTCTCGACTGAAATTAACGGATCTGGTGTAATCCCCACCTCCTGGTTTAAGAGTATCTTGGTGCCCATATTTAAAAAGGGCGATCCCTA
This sequence comes from Sphenodon punctatus, assembly GCA_003113815.1. NCBI lineage: Eukaryota > Metazoa > Chordata > Lepidosauria > Sphenodontia > Sphenodontidae > Sphenodon > Sphenodon punctatus. The sequence continues at coordinate 280,337 of QEPC01005963.1, forward strand.
GTGCCCTGCAAACTGTCGCCCGATTAGTTTGCTCAGTGTGATAGCGAAACTTTACACTCGGCTGCTGCTAGATAAATTGAGAAGCTGGATTAACCAGCCCAATCTAATTTCGCCTGAGCAGGCTGGGTTTTGTGAGGGGAAGGCTACTTTGGACCACATTATCCTTCTCTCTGCCCTGACTGCGAAACACACCACCTATAGGAGCAAGCTATAGTTAGGATTTATGGACCTCAAAAAAGCTTTTGACTCCATTAGCAGAGAGCGCTTGTGGATAAAATTGCGAGCTTCCACTATGGACCCTAGACTTCTTTATCTGATCATTAGATTACACATGGGAAATTCACTTCAGATAAGGTCCAAGGGATTGCTGTCTGCAGCGGTTATGGTAGATAGGGGAGTGAGGCAGGGGTGTCTACTCGCCCCTGTCCTTTTTAACCTTTACTTGGATGATGTAGTTCAACACCTGAATGCGAGGGATACTTTTGCCCCCCTAGTAGCCTATAGACGGCTTCCGATGCTGCTGTATGCTGACGGTCCTGTACTCCCGGATTGGCCTCATGAGGCAGCTAACCTTCTTTGATGAGTATTGCACCAGGGAGGGATTGGCTGTCAATTATGCCAAATCAAAAGTTTTGGTAGTTGGGCGTAGAGGAAGGAGGGCCAGGCAAATTTGGGTTATGGGGGTCCAAGAAAATGAACAGGTTCAAAGCTTCAAATATCTGGGGGTCACCTTCTCCACCACAACCAATTGGAGGTTACATCTGGCTCTGGTTAAAACCAGGGCTAGGAAATCCCAAGCTGCTATTAAGAGATTTTATTTCCACCAAGAAGGGAAACAGATTGCCCCCGCACTGACCTTTTCCGAGCCAAGGTATTGGCCCAGGCCCTCTGCGCGGCGCCTGCATCACCTTGAGGAGTTGGAGAGCTCGCAGAACTCCTTCTTGGCCTCTATCTTGGGGGTCCCCCAAGGCCTGCCCCAGGTGATTTCCAGAATGGAGACCAATTCAACTACTGCTGCAGCAGACAATCAATTACTGGGCCAAATTGATGTTATCCCCTCCAACTGGGGCCTCCCTTTTGGCTATGGCCCGAGACGCAGGGCTACTGAATCCATGGCTGACTCAGGTGAGCCTGCAAATCCAATGACTGGGGTTCTCTCCGGGGGATTTCCAGAGGGTAAGAGACTTGCGGCTCAGACTCAGGGATCAGCTCCTCCAGACCGAGCAAGTGTCTCTTACGCTACAGAAAGCGGCCCCGGAGATAGTGTTCTTCGGCCAACAAGCCCTAGAACATACTTCTCTCTTTAATTGGCAGGATCTGTCTAGGAGGATTGCCTTCACCAGACTTCGCACGAATCCCTTCCCTTCAGCTGTCGGAGGGGAGGTATAAGGGTACCCCGCACGACCAGAGGGTTTGCCAACTTTGCGAATCTGGCGAGGAAGATACAGTGGTGCATCTCCTTACTTTGAACGGCCCACCCCTAAAATATTTGGGAGATTTTCTCCAGGGTCTGCAGTGGGGGCTCTAGATCCAGTTTTTAAAAAAAGATGCTGGGCCCAGGGGATTCATCACTGACAAGAGCAGTGGCAGATTTCGCACGCGCAGCGCTGATATTAAGGGCATCTATACTGGGGAAAGAAGGGCCCTGTTGCATTCCTGCGCTGGGATTTAGTGAGCACTGATTAAGTTATTCCTCCTTTAGTCATAGGGACGGGAAGGATCACCTGCCCCCCTTATTGATCAACATTGCCCCTGGGAGGCTGTAAGACCCTGGGTTCAGACTCTTGGGGAGTATTGACCTGGAGTCTGTTTAGACCAGGATCTCAACGTTCTGGAGAGCTGCAGCAATTGTTGTATATTGGCCTTGTATAAAGTTGGTTTTGATCTTGTTATTCAGTTCTGCAACTTCTGGGGTCCTTGGACTCTTGTCTTGTTATGGTTTGATTGTAAAAGCCTGTGGCTATACAAATAGACTTGGAGGGGATTGGCAACTCCTGTTATTGATGGAGTCCGGCTCCTTCTAATCAGTCAGGTTCACAGCCCCTGCATTGCCAGGTGGCAGCGGTGGCCAGGAGCGCTTTTCGCCAACCCCATCTGGTGAGGAGGCGGCGACCTTTTCTTTTTGACTCGGACCTGGCCACTGTCATCCCTGCTTCCATTATGTCAAGGCTTGATGACTGCACCACACTCTACGTGGGGCCGCCCTTCATGACTGTTCAGAAGCTGCAGCTGGTGCAGAATGTGGCAGCCCTGCTCCGGTCAGGGACAAACAAGTCGCAGGGAGCACATGACATGGGTGCTCTGGAGTCTGTACTGGCTGCCTCTAGCTTTCCAGGCACAAGGCAAGGTGCCGGCTTTGACCTTTAAACCCCCTCAATGGTCTGGGCCCCACCTATCGGAGACCGCCTGTCCTGCCGTGTCTCATTGTGGCCCCTGCAGTCAGCCAGGAACGCCCTCTCGCGTGCTCCATCTAACACGCTTGTCCAAAGGAGGGATGGAACTCCCTTCCTCTGGAGGATTGTTTGAGCCCGAGACTAAAGGCATCCTCTGGAAACGGTGTAAGACTTTTGTTTAAAGAAGTATTTGGCAGATGGCGCTAGGGGTTGGTTGGGAGGTTGTGGGTCAGGGCTAGGTGGAGGGATGGGGTTGCAGAGGGGTGGTAGGAAATGGTTAGTGGGGTGGTTGGGGGGATTTTATGTTGTTTTATAGGTTTTGTGAGCTGTCCTGAGCCATTTGGGAAGGGTACAAACTGGAAAATAAATAAGTAGGATTGAAATTTTTACAGGAAGTGAAGTGCCCCTCTAGAATCTCTGTGAACAGAAATTCCATGTGTAACGGGGAAGTGGCTAGCGGTGGGGCTAGACTATCACCCCCCTGACCAGGATGGTGAAATCAAGAAACGTTGAGCGAGATTAGACAGGCTACTAAAGTCAGAAACATAATAATAATAGGCGATTCTAATTACCATAATATTGACTGGGTCAATATGTCCTCTGGGCAGGATATGGAGGTAAAGCTTCTAGATACCGTAAATGATTGCTGCTCGGAGCAACGGGTCCTGGAACCAACGAAAGGAGGAGCTACTTTGGATCTAGTCCTAAATGGAGCATAGGACCTGGTGCAAGGGGTAACGGTGGTGGAGCCACTTGGCAATAGCGATCGTAATATAATCAAATTTGTCAGTTACTGGAGGGAGAATGATAAACAAAACTACCACAGTAGCATTTAACTTTCAAAAGCGAGACTATGCTAAAACGAAGCAGCTAGTTAGAAGGAACCTAAAAGGAACAGCTGTGAGGATGAAATGTCTGCAGGAGACATGGAGACTATTAAAAACACCATCTTGGAAGCCCAATTTAAATATATTCCACAATTTTAAAAGGTAGCAAACGTCTGCCTGCATGGAGGTGAAAGACGCTATTAGAGACAAAAGGCATCCTTTAAAAATTTGAAAGCTAGTTCTAATTAGAAAAATGAGAAATAGCATAAACACTGGAAAATTAGATGTAAAACATTAACAAGGCAGGCCAAGAGAACATTTGGAGAGAGACTTGCTAAAGATGCAAAAAATAATTTAAAAAAGTTTTTTTCAAGTACATCAGAAGCGAGAGGCCGGCTAGAGAGTCAGTTGGGACAGTAGATGATCAGGGGGGAAAGGGGGCGCTGGCTCAGGGAGGATAAGGCCATTGCAGAGAAGCTGAATGAATTCTTTGCTTCGGTCTTCATCGATGAGGATGTTGGGGAGATACCCGCACCGGAACTGTTCTTTATAGGTGATGAATCAGAAGAACCGTCACAGATCAACACGACTCTGGAAGAGGTTCTAGACTAGAGCAAATTGCCAAACTCAAATAGTATCAAATCAGTGGGATCAGATGGTATTCACCCCTGAGTTCTGAAGGAACCCAAATATGAAATTGCAAACTTACGACTGGTATTTTGTAATCTAGAGCTAAAATCTGCCACTGTACCCAAGGACTGGAGGGTAGTGAATGTAACACCGGTATTTAAAAAGGGCTCCAGAGGCGATCCTGGGAACTAGAGACTGGGGAGCCGGACGTCTCTGCCGGGCAAAATGGTGGAAACTATTAAGAACAGAATTACTGGGCGTATTGATAAATGTGGGCTTAATGGGGAAGAGTCAACAAGGATTTAGCAAAGGGCCGTTGTGCCTCCCTAGGAATGTTCGGAGGGTGTGAACAAGAATGTGGATAAGGGTGAGCCGGGCAATATAGTGCACCTGGATTTCCAGAAAGCGTTTGATAAGGTCCCACGTTATGATATTTTCTGTTTTATTCTCTATCCTTTTATGAATAATTCCAAACACTGTTTGCTTTTTTGATGCCGTCACACGCTGAGCTGAGGATTTCCGTGTATTGTCCACAATAACTCCAAGCTCCTTTTCCCGAGTGGTTACTCCGAATTTAGATCCCAGCATCGTGTACACAGAGTTTAGATTATTTTTTCCCCTATGTGCATCACTTTGCACTTGTCCACATTAAATCTCATGAGACTCTTGAGGAAATTAAAAATGCATGGGATCGGAGGCAGCGTCCCATGGTGGATCGGTAACTGGTTAAAGGCTGGGAAACAAAGGGCAGGGCTAAATGGTCAGTTTTCACAATGGGGAGAAGTAACTAGTGGAGGCCCCAGGGATCCGTACTGGAACCGGTGTTGTTTAATCTATTCATTCATGATCTGGAAAAAGGAGTAAAGAGCGAGGTGATCAAAGTTGCAGATGACAAAATTATTCAAGGTAGTTAAAACCCAAGTGGATTGTGAAGAATTGCAAGAGGATCTAGAATTGCAGGAGGATCTTGTGAGACTGGGTGCCTGGGCATCTAAACGTCAGATGAAATTGAATGTGGACAAGTGCAAAGTGATGCACGTAGGAAAAAACAATCCAAACTCTATGTACACAAGGCTGGGTTCTAAATTAGGAGTTACTGCTCAGGAAAATGACCTTGGAGTCATTCATTGAAATCCTCAGCTCAGTGTGCGGTAGCCGTCAAAAAAGCAAACATGATGTTTGGAATTATTTGTAAAGGGATAGAGAATAAACTGAAAATATCATAATGCCTCTATATGGAGTGGGCCGTGGCTTAGGTGGTAGAGTGCAGGCTTTGCATGTATAAGGTCCCAAGTTCCATTCCCAGCATCACCAATTCAGGATCTCTGGTACGATGCCTGGGTGAGGCCTCTGCTGGGGACCCTGGAGGGTCTCGGGTAGCACCATGCCTGGGTGAGGCCTCTGCCGGGGACCCTGGAGAGCCGGATTTGAAACCCTGCTGCTATGTCAGGTTATGACAATATTGGGCTAAGATGGACCCTTGGTCTGACTCAGTTAGGCAGCTCCTTATATCCTTATAAATCGATGGTGCGACTGCACCTTGAATAGTGTGCACAGTTCTGTTCACCCCATCTCAAATAAGATACAGTAGAACTAGAAAAGGTACAGAGAAAATGATCCAGGGTCTGGAACGGCTCCCGTATGAGGAGAGGCTGGATAGGTTGGGGCTCTTCAGCTCGGAGAAGAGACATTGGAGATAGAAGTTTATAAAATCATGAGCCGTGTGGAATGAGTTAATAGGGAACGGTTATTTACCCTCCCAAATAGGACTAGAACTAGGCGACACTCCATGAAATTAACGGGCAGCAGAAGAAAGTATTTTTTCCACTCAATGCACAAATAAGGACGTGATCAAGGCCAGACGTTTAGCTGGATTTTAAAAAAAGACTGAACAAGTTTCTGGAGGATCGGTCCATTAGCAGCTATTAGCTGGGTAGGTTTGTGGAAACCTACTGTCGGGAGTGAACACCAGAGAACAGATCACCCCCGTTGTAACCCGTTGGGCACTTCTCCCAAGCGACTGAGACTGGCCACTGTCGGAGACAGGATGCTGGGCTCAATGGAGCATTGGTCTGAGCCAGTACGGCACTAATTGTGTTCTTTATCTTCTCCTGGGGACACAGCCCATCATCCCCACAGCTCAGCGGTCACCGGGCCTCCCTGCGATGCCCCCAACCTGCCCTCAGCCCCAGAGACACATGTCTGAATTCCTGGGGGCTTTGTGGGTTCCATCCCCCAGTTTGGGATTTCCCCATTGGGCTCACCAGGGCTCCATGTTGGGGACGGGGAAGGATTAAGGGTCAAGAGAAGGGTCAGTGTGCCCCTCCCCTGCTCCAAGTCTTGGAGACTGATAAACCAGGCAACAGCACTCTCTAGGTGTGACTGGGTCTGGGGGCTCCTGGCTCTCTAGCCCCCCAGCTGGGCTCTCAGCAGTCATGCTGGCAGGAGTCCACCCCCCACCCCCGTCCAGGTTGGTATTGTTCAACACCACCCCCATCACCAGCCTCCAAACAACACAAAAACCGCGTGCTCCGAAACAGTGGTTTGTTTCCTAAAAGCTCCAGAGAATTCACAGTCTGCAATTCCATCCAGTGTCAGCTACATGCCCCAGGCTGGGGTCTCTCAAGCCCCCGTCCCCGGGCTGGGCAGTAAATACAAGCAGGTGTGCATCTCCCGGGGACCCACCGTGCAGCAGCTTGGCGCACCCAGCCCCAGAAGGGGCCATGCCACAGGGCGGGCAGCATGAACAGGCCCCAGGATCCTGCCAGCTCCCTTGGCCTCTGCACCCCCCAGCCTGGCATTTCAAGCGGTGCAGAGCAGAGCAATCAACAACCAAGCGCCGGCAGCTCCAGTGGGTCCTGCTGCGGCAGCGGCGGCGGCAGCGCCTGGTGGCCAGGTCCGTTGCTCTCTGGGCCGCCAGGGGGCGCTATCCGAAGCGGAGGCGGAAGGTGGCAATCTCCATGGGCTCCAGGTGGATGGCGGTGCTGTTCGGGGAGGTCGTGCCCAGTGGGTACATCAGCGTCAGGGAGGCCGGCTGCATGGAGGCCAGCTCAAGGCCCTGGAAGAGGCTACCCAGAACCAGCTGCGGGAGAGGAGGCAGCGGTGAGGCAGGGGCTCAGCCCCCCCCCCCACTCCCTGGGTGAGCAGCATGGGGCAGATGGGGGCTAACCCCCACCCCACCAGGGCAGCCGCCGGCACGTACCTTGCCCTGGCTAGTAGTACAATTGAACCCCAGGTTCTTGGCCTCCAGGCCGCAGTCAAAGCCCTTGCGGTGCAGGATGAGGGCCATCTCGGCCGAGGGCAGCGAGTCATCCTGGGGAGAAGGAACAGAGGCGCTTGGTTCCCTGGGGAGGGCAGAGGAGCACAATTCCCCCCCAGGAAGGGCAGAGGCACCAGGCCAAGGACACGGCTC
>QEPC01005968.1:12106-24059 GCA_003113815.1 Sphenodon punctatus
TGAATGTTAGACCCCTTGTCTCTCCCTCTGTTCCCCTTCCTAAGTCTCTCCCCCAGCTCCTGTCTCTCAGATTGTAAGCCCAAGGGGCAGGGACCGTGTCTATTTTATTACTTTGTAAAGTGCCAGGTACACTGCTGGCGCTATATAAATGTTTGTTAATAATAATAATAATAATAATAATAATAATAATAATAATTGCTTCACCCATCTTACCCTGGGTATTAAATTTGTCCAAACTATATGAATTCCTGGTAACCTAACCAGTTCTTAACTGCTAACAAATCCTCTTTGATTCGAATTATTCAATTCACCCTTTTCCGAACGGCCAAATCATTTCCCTCTAGATGACTTACTATAATGTGTGGGGACGGGGAGAGCCCTAAACCTTTCAAGGTCGGAAGGAGCTGATCCCACCACATCCCGCTCCTCCCTATCCACCTGATGCTGCCACATTCCCCCAACTCCTAATTGCGCCCCCAGCACAGTCCTTGCAGCTGCTCTGCTTGCCCAAAGCACAAGGCTGTGACCCACGATCCAGACCACTCGTCTTGTCATCCTGGTGGCCCTCCGTCCTACTGGAAAACACAATGATAAGGCCTGACATACCTCTTATACGCTCCTGACCACCGTCTCCCTCCTCTGGTAACCCTGTCGCAGCTGCGGTGGTAGATGCCCCAATCCTAAATGAATGTGATCCAAATTCCATGGGGGGTAGGCCAATCCTCTCTAATACTGAACGAAGGATGGCAGTAAACTGGTGACCTGTCATGTGTACCCCCACTTTGTGTAAAAACAACACACCCTGGCCTGGCCCCTTGGTCGGGTGTCCAAGTAATGCCTTGTCTGCTCCACCGGGCATATAATCTTTGGCCCACACTGAAACAGCTCGACGGCATGCCCCTGCCACCTTTGGTCAGTCTTTGAGCAGCGGAGCCATATCTGTAACCTGGTAGGAGCCCATTCCAGAGCCTCCATCTTCAATTCCCGGTTAGATCTATCCCCCACTGCCCTGGGCACGACCTCGTTGATCCTGAAGCCTCCAAAATATTTTATGGTGTATGCTGTAGTAAACAGCTTTACCTCGAAAGCATCATAGCAAATCCCTGGGAGGGCTCCCACCAATCTGATCAAGATAGGAGTCGTTATTGGTGCCCTTACAACAGGGGGAGCAACTGGGGACCTAGTCCAACTCTTGAGCATATACTTAAGGAAAAATCCCCAATCTGGGGAGGGATAGCCCATCATCTTATTTGCAAAGGACAGGGCCGCCAATTTTCCTGCTATGGTGCCCACTGCTAGTCTCCTTCCTTTTAGCGCCATCACAAACTGCATGGCTTCAGGCTCACTTATAAGGAAACCATTCCTCCAATGCTTTGTTGTCCTGAATGACTGAAACTCCCGCACTGCTCTTTCATATGCTGCCTGGGCTCTAGGGGCCAAGGATCCCTGGACAATGTTCTGCAGTTCTAACTCTCAAGGTGCCACACACCAGGTGGTAGTGGATCTGGGATGGGGCTGGTGTCCGGTGTCAACTCTCAGAACCGGTCCATCTGGAACCGAGAAAGGGCATCGGCTATGCCGCTGTCAATGTCAGTGACATGTCTGACTGTAAAGAGGATGTTGTCCCTCAAACATGTTACTACCAGTGTTCTCACCAATGCCATGACCCTTGGGGACCGCGAGGACTGAGTATTCACCACATGAACTACTGCCATATTGTCGCACCAGAATAAAACTGAGCGAGTGGCAAACTGTTCAGCCCAGAGCAAAACCGCAACTACAATTGGGAAAAGTTCCAAAAAAGTGAGGTCCCTAGTGACGCCTATTCTGTGCCAATCTTCCGGCCATTGGGCTGCGCACCACCGTGTTCGAAAATAGACACCGAAACCTGCACCCCCAGGCGCATCCAACTGCACCTGTAGGTCAGCCCGGAGGAGTCATTGCTCTCTCCAAAAACTGACTCCATTGAAACCTTCCAAGAATTCAAACCATACCTCTAAATCCTGTCTCATTCCCCTGGTGACCCTTACCCAGTGGTGTGGGGCAGGTTCTTCTCCCCGGTGCCACGGCAGGCAAAGTTAAGACTCCCAACTAACGATTGTAATGAGCGGACAGAAATCTTTTGAGCTCCCATGCATTCTGTGATCTTGCCCTTAATGCTCTCCAACTTATCTGCGGGTAACCTAGATAACCGCATTTCTGTATCCAATTCAATACCCAAATAGGTGAGTCTCGTGGCAGGTCCCTCTGTCTTTTCCGGGGCTAGTGGTACTCCTAAATCCCTGGCTACCTCCTGAAACACCCGCAGGGCTGCCGCACAATCCCCAGCCTTAGGGCGGCATATTATCAGAAAATCATCTAAGTATTTGGTCACCTCCCCCACCTGCCACCTCTGTTTGAAAACCCACTCTACTAGGGTACTAAATCGCTCGAAGACAGAACAGGATATCGAGCATCCCATAGGCATGGCATGATCGTAATAATACTGTCCCTCAAACTGGAAGTCCAGGAGGTGAAAGCTCCTCAGGTGCACTGGCAGCAAGCGGAATGCTGATTTAATGTCACACTTTGCCATCAGTGCCCCTTTTCCCATGGCCTTTGCCTTTGCTACTGCCACATCGAATGATGCATATTTGACTGTTGCTAATTCCTTTGGAATTGCATCATTGACAGAGCCTCCTCGGGGATAGGAGAGGTGATGTATCATTCTGAATTCACCCTTGGCCTTCTTTGGAACAACTCCCAGAGGGGACATGACCAGATTATCCATTGGGGGTTTATTAAATGGGCCCGCCACCCTACCTTCTGCCACCTCTTTTGCAATTTTCTTTCTTACTACTTCCTCCATTCTAATATTGACTTCACATTACACACCCACCCTTGCTGCCTAACGGGTCCTGCCAGGATAAGGAAACCCTGTCTAAAACCATTCAACATGTAGTTTACCTCTCCCCCGTCCAGGTGCACCCTAAGCGCCCATTTGAGGCAGTCAATTCTGACCGGCGTCGGGCCCCTTTGCAGGGTGAGTGACCCCGGAAGGTCCTTGTCCTCCCTTTCTATTTCCTCCCCATTGACTGTACCTCCCTTTACCCCCCTTTTGTTTGAGATTGAAGCAGTTGCACACGGCATGTCCCCCACCACAGTTTGAACACCCATGGTGAAATCGGCATGCTGCCCGACTGCATCTGCCCGCCCTGTTGTATTCCCAACATGAGCCAGGCCCCTATTGAGTCCCCCTGCAGCCTTCCACATGAAATGGCTCATTTGCCGGTGCCACCCCGCCTTGGACCAAGGCGTGTCCGTTATCAGATAAGGGGGCGCGTCTATCATGCTTTCTAACCATAGGTCAGGTGCATGCACATCCCAGTGCAGCCCTGGGGTGGTCGCTGCCCTATGATGAAATGCTTGATCATAACGCAGCCAGGCTCCTGGTGGTCCTGTTCCATAGACCCTGCGAACTGTGTCCGCATATTTATGCAGCTCGAGTCCAAGCCCAGGGTCTGCCTGCATAATCACGCCCATATACATGGCAAATGCTGCCGTCCAATTTGACCAGTTCCAGTCTGCTTTAGGGCACCGGAACTTTTCTTTGTCCTTCCCATCTTCCGGTTCAGAGTGGTCCAAAATTGGATCCCTGAACAACAGGGCATAGAGATCAACGTATTCTCCCTGCCAGATCTTTTCTTTTGTGGCTTGCAGTAAATGCTGCCCAAAAGGGGCAGCCACACTCACACTAGCACCCCCAGGAGGGGGTGGGGGTGATGTTGCGGCTGTGGTGCAGCCGTGGCCACTGGCTGCCCCGCTTAGCCCTCATTGCTGGCAGAACACACCCACACACCCACGCTTGTCCCTAGAGTCCTCCCGAGGTCATTCACCCTGGCCTATGCTTCAGCCCCTGAGATTGGTTGAGTGGAGGGTGCCGGCATAACCCACACCCAGGCTCCATTCCATCACATTAACTGAAGCCCATTTAATTGGGTTCCCTGGTAGGAACTCCCCCCCCCCCAACTGGCCCTTGGCTACTTCCGTTGGGGTTCCCTGTTGGGCGCTAATGACCCCTTCCTGGACTGAATTACACCCTAACACGAGTGGATCCCCTACTCTTCGATCTGCCTCTCCCATCTCTGTTTCCCCCAGGTCAACTGGTGTCCCCTTGTGCCTCACCTTGCGCTCCTCTTGGGTGACTAAGCTGTCTCTCGTAATCTGTTCCCAAGGTGTCCCTTATCTGCTCTCCCGTGCCTTGTTCTAGTTCTCTCTGCAGTGCCAGGATCCTTCGCCACATCTCTTCATTGGGTGGTTCAGCCTGGTGTTCTGGCTCCTCCATTCTTCTCATCCTCGCCATAGGTGGGCCGCCTGTGGGGGGATATAACATGCCCTCTGCTCCTGCCAACTCCCCAGGCTGGTTGTTTGCACTGGGGGCGGCCCCAGGGCCCACGGGGTAGCACCAACGCCCCTGCACAGTTGGTGCTGCACCAGTCCGGGCACTCCATATGGGTGTCCAACCCCTGAATCCTGCCCTTCACCTACCAGGGGGAATTCCAGCTCCCCTGAATAAATGGCCTGTATCATAGGGCCCCTGTCTGCCCCATGGCGTACGTTCCTCCTCGTTGATCCCCTGGTGGTTGCTAGCTCGCCTTGAGCCCCGCCTGTGCCATGTAGGGAGGGACTTGCCCCTCCGTCTCCTGCCCTCCCTGCTCCCCCTTGCGTGGGTCTCTCTGTGTGGGTCTGCTCTCTGGGAGGCCCGTCACTGCAGTACCGTGCTGGGAGAGTGATTATCCTCCTCCCCCCCCACACACTCCTTGCTGGCTTGGGACAGGACTACTCACCCCTCCCTCCACTCGAGTTCCTTCCCCCAGACCGTGAGCAAGTTCCCCTGCCTCTCCCAGTGGTGGGTTTTCCATTCCCCCCAACCCTGTACCGGGGGGGCCAGACCCACTACCGCTTTGACCCCCCACCTGGAGAGTGTCCCGGGCCCGCATCCGAGCCTTGCACTTGAGCAGGTGGGCATACATTTCCACCCTGGAGGGGGGAGGGAGGGTCTCCATGCTGCATATCCTCTCCCCTGCTCCGTCTCAGTTGCTGCTCCCTTCTGGCAGCTTTGCCTGCCCATCGCCCTTCTTCTTCCGGGTTCTCCCCATGCTGTCCTCCCAGCTCGCACCAAAGACAGGGCGGAGGACTCAGCAGCAATGCATTATTGCTGCTGAATGTTTGGCCGCCACCCCTGGAATGCCGCTCTCACGCGGCTCACAGGAGGTCCATCCTCCTAAAAGGGGCGGGCCTACAAATCCCCACTCAGTGCCTTGGTGGTGCCTGTGCACCAGGATGGTTGCCACCAGTAACCTTTACCACTCGTAGAGAGGGCTTTCTAGAAAAGCCTATCTGCCACGGCCTCCCACTCTGTACCTCCTCCCACTAACGGAGTGGGAGGGGCGCAACAAGGGGACAACATGAGTGACTCAGCAGAGTATGTGGGACACAGTGGAGACCCATGGATCCCCAGACTTCATAACAGGCTCTTCACTCTTAGGGACCCTCCTTCTGTCCCTCATCAGTATCTTAAGCTGTTTTTAGACATGCGCGGCAGCGCCCGCGCTTGTTTTCCAAAAGACCCGGAAGTTCGCTTTACACGTGACACCGCTGCTGAATACGCACATGCGCGGGCTATGCACATCCATTTCCGGCCGCAAACTGCCCGGGTCGGCGATTGAAGCCAGTCATACGCGGCCAGAAATGGATGCGCATCACCCACGCATGCGCGTATTCGACGACGGCGTCACATGTAAAGTGGACTGCCGGGTCTTTTGGAAAACAAGCGCAGGTGCCACCGCGCATGTCTAAAAACGGCCCTAAGGGGCAGAGATTATCTCTCCACCTCCAGTACTAAAGAGCTGATCAGAGCTGCAGTCCCTCCAGCTGGGCTGGCACTGTGCTGCTACATGTCCCCTGTCAGCCCAGAGCAACATCAGCTCCAGCTGGGGAGAGACACCTGCAGTTTCACACATCCACTTTTGCAAGTTTGAGAGTCCCTCGAGGCCTCCAGTCTCTATTGGGAGTTTCTACTGTATTCATTCAAGAAAATAAATGGATTCCTTCAGCTTCTGCAGTCAGGAAACAAACACAGAGCCATGAGGCCTGTAAACATCAAAGACTCACAATACGACAAGGCCAAGGGATGTACAGAAGGTTAATTCAGCAAATAATCTAAGATTGGGACAGGCGTGACACCAGAATAATTAGTTCAGGGAGCAAATGGAATGTCGAAGACTACTGTTAGGAGAGCAAGCCTTTTGCTATATATTGTACAAAACTGTTCAACTTCTCTGGTGGGTGGGGTGACAGAAGGGGTAGCAAAAATATTTTGAAGGGAGGGGACTCCTGTTACCTTTTGGTGTCACCCCTGGAGGGAGAATGTCTGAGGAGCCAAAGAAGGGTTGCTATTAATGAATATGGCAAGCTAGTGATATGAAATGCCCATCTCCTCTAGGGTGAGAATGTGTGAAGACGACAAAGGGTTATAGCAGAAATGGCTTTGCAACTTTAGCTACGATGGGTACAACCAGTGATGCTATGTCACTCCTCCTCTCAAACGCTTATTTTCAAACTGTGATAGACCAGCAAGTGGAGCTGATAATGAGTCCTGCAGTACGTGCTTAACAGGCACTAGCTAACAGAGGCCTGCAACACCCCATGGAAGATGGTAGGCAGGTACCTATTATTGTCGCCTGTAAATGGGTGGAGGCCTCCACCTCAGTCTTAGCAAAGCACACCCACAGCCACTATTTCCCAAACTTACTCCCTTCCCGAGTCTTCTCTTTACTTTTAATTAATGTGGCACAACCTCAAAGTGGGGTTGTGTTCGCAAACACAAGGCTTTCACTACTACACTTCCCTCCTGACAGCATGATTGGGGCTTTTCCTTGCAGGGTCTTCAGTCCCAAATTCCAGCTCTCTGTTGACAATGATTTTCTGCTGCTTTATGCCACTGATTGTTTACACTGGTGGCTGTTAAGTGCTACCCAATCACTTACACCACTGGTGATGTCTTACACCCACTTTTGTAGACGTGTAAGTGAGCACATGAAATGCCAAGCAGTGGCAAATCAAACCTTGTGCTCCTATGTAGAGCTGAGTTAGGAATAAAAGCTTCCTGCCAGTGCAGCAGCTCCACGTCACCATACAGGGTCCTACAGCCTGACATCTGCTTGCAGACCATTTGACAGAGGGGAGAAATGAGTCAGAAAAATGAGGTGACTTGCCCAAGGTCACCCAGCAAATCAGTGGCAGAGGCAGGAGAAGCAGGCTCAACTGGGCACAAATCCCCAGAACCCACAGACTATAAGACATTGACCCCAAAGAGCCAATGTTTACTGGAACTTAAAAGAATACTGGATTTTTATTTGCTGATATTGTTTACATGTTCAGATAACCCAGATAATCAGCAACCAAAAAGGGGATTCACATATTCATTTATTTGGATACTCATCCGTTATTTGGTTCTGTTATTCTGGTTATTTTTCTGTTTGCTTTACTTTGTTTTGGTAAGAGCATACACAATAATGCTGAAATGGTTTGACTGAAATATCAAAATAAAATATCCAAAATGGGTATCTGTTGCAATGAAAATGAACAGTCATTATTATCCACTTCATCAATTTTAGGTCAAATAATCAAAATTAGACATATTTATTCATTTGCACAAATATTTGTTTTAGTTCTAATATTTACCTTCATATTATTAACCCTCTCCCAGAATCATATAAGGTTTTAAATCAGAAACTGCACCTGATCCTGGGAAGCCACACTCTTAAATTTGTGTCTGGGAGTTTGCACTGCCAGGGAGCCTGCTGCTTCCTTGCTGGTCAGCTGGTGAGCAGGTAAACCTCAAGCTGGAAGGAATCCTACACTGGAGGCAGGGGATCCCCCAGCAGCACAGCAAGCCACCAGTTAGGGCTTGTTCTAGGAGGAAAGGCAGTTGTGTGGGTGACCAATGAACACATGGGGTTTCAGATTCTAGTTTCAGGCCCCCTCTAGATGGGCAACACTTCTCCCTGGCCACTCATGCAAAGACAGGTACCTTAGATTTTGGGATCTGTCCTCTCATGCTTTGGCAATATCTATCTGCTTATCATTTCAATTTCCTGACTAGCCTGAGAGCAGAGTACACAGCTCCCCTGGCCTGGCCTGGCCTGACTTCCAGGAGCTTCGCTTTTGTGCTGTTTCTCTCTTTCCCTGAGAGAATGTGTCACTCAGAGAAGGAAGGCCCCTCTGTCACCTTCCTCAGATGGTCTTTGCTCCCCTCTCAACACACCAACTGCTGTCACATGAAAGATTCATGATTTGAGCATTGGCATAGTGAGAGGATGAGAAATTCCCTGGCAGACCCAAGTAGCTTGTGGTGCTGCCCTCAGCTCGACCTTCCTTTTCATCTGTACTTTCTACAACAAAAAGGCTGGCGGCGATGGGGGAAACACAGGGAGGCTATGAGTCATCACAGGGCTAGTAACTAACCCTTTCAGTTAGAGTTCAACAAATGTGCCAGGCTATGCTGGAGGCCTCCTCAGAATGCACATGCCCTCTGTGTCACTGGGCTGTGTTCTCCATTTTGGGCATAAATATAGGGAGGGAGTGGTTTTTCTGGCAGTCTCCTAGTAATTCCAGTTCCCAATATCCCCCAGTCTCTCCTCTTACCCCATGCCATACCATATTCCAATATGTGCCACCTCCCTCCCTGACTTCAGCCCATAATCACCTCCTCCCTGTGCTGGCTAGCTGATCTAGTCTGAATGTCTCTATCCTGGCATTTCCCCCTCCCTCCCTCTCATCTCTGTCCCTTAGAGACAATCCTGGATGTTCAGGATAGACAGTCAAATCCCACATAGCTTGATGAGTCAGTTTTCACAGGCCTGAGAGGCTAAGTCAGGACTTCTCAACATGGCAGTCACTCTTAGGTTTCAGGGGAGGTATGCACATCATCTCTTTTATAAAAACAGTTCCTTATCCTATAAATTAACTAGAAAGAGCATTGATCTGACAACCTTGGGCAATTCCTGCATTCCTAGGAGCCTGGCTGCAATTTTGATATACAAAGGTGTACAATAAAAATGAAAAATACTGTGAGATAGGGATGTGTGAACGCGGTTCAGAAGTTCGGGGTTTGGCCCAAACTCGGGGTGTTCGACCCATTCACGAACACCCCAAATCTGAACCGACCCCCGCCCGAACTGACCGAACAAAGTTTGGGTTCTGAACACGTTCGGGACGGGGGAGGGGGGCAGGGAGGAACCTGGTTTTCCCTCCTCCCTCCAGGCTGTGCAGGTGGTAGGGGCACTGGGGAGCACCCCCGCCCAGCCTGGGATTTTTTTTTAAACCCCCCCACCCCAGGGATCGCCCTTCCTGGTGGTGCTGGGGCCCCGGGTCTGGTGGTAGTAGCGGTGGCGGCAGCAATGGCAGGTCCGGCGGTGGTGGTGCTCCAGAGCGCTTCAGGCTGCTACTAGGCCTTCCGGGTCAAATCAGAAAGCCTAGTAGCGACCTGAAGCACTCCGGAGTGTCACCACCTCTGGACCCACCGTCGCTGCCACCGCCACTGCCAGACCCCGACTACCTGGTGGTGCTGGGGCCCTGGCCCTGGGTCCGGCGGCGGCAGCGGCAGTGGGTCCAGCAGCGGTGGTGCTCTGTAGCACTTCAGGCCACTACTAGGCCTTCCGGTTTGACCTGGAAGAACTAGTAGTGGCCTGAAGAGCTCTGGAGCACCGCTGCCACTGGACCTGCCACCGCTGCCACTGCCACCACCGTCGGACCCAGGGCCGGAGGCCAGACACCACCAGGTAGGGCGATCCCTGGGGTGGGGAGGTTAAAAAAAAATCCCAGGCTCAGCAGGGGCAGGGGGAGGTGCTCCCATGCACCCCTTCCACCAGCGCAGCCTGGAGGGGGGAGGGAAAACCACCCCCCCACCCAAACGGGTTCAGCCCCCCCAAACGGGTTTGGATGAACCTTGAACGGGCCAAACCCCAAACCCCCAGGGGTTTGTACATCGCTATTGTGGGACAATGATACCCAAATGCTTTCAGTCTTCACCCCTTTCTTTTAAACCTTACATCGACTCTGTTGCCAAATCCTGTCGCTTCTCCCTCCATAACATTGCTAAGATTCACCCTTTTCTCTCTGTCTCCTCTGCCAAAACCCTTGTTCATGCCCTGCTCATCTTTCGCCTTGATTACTGTAACCTCCTTCTCACTGGCTTCCCCCGCTCTCCCCTTTCTCCCCTTATCTACATCCAAAACTCTGCTGCCAGGGTCATCCACCTCGCTCGTCACTTCAACCATTTGCAGTCCCTCCTCTCCTCTCTTCACTGGCTCCCCCTTCCTGAACGAATTCTGCGCAAGCTCCTAGTCTTCACCTATAAAGCTCTTCACAACCTTGCTCCCCCCTTCCTCTCTGCACTAATTTCCCTCTGTACTCCAGTCCGTGAACTCCGCTCCTCCTCTGTCCCCTCTCTCGCCCTCCCACGCCTCCCCTAACTGCCTTCGTCCCTTCTCCCTAGCTACCCCCTACACCTGGAACTCCCTCCCTGCCCACATGCGCCTCGCCCCCTCCCTTTGTACCTTCAAATTCCTCCTCAAGACCCACGTCTTCCACTCTGCCCTCCCTGACTTCTTGCTCCCCTCACCTAACTCCTGCTGATACCCTTCATCTAGTACAATCTGTTACCTCAGGTCTGTGAACTCATATCCTCACCACATGGACCAACCAGCCATCATTCTTGATGTAACTAAGCCAAGCACGTGCACCTGGGACCTCACATCCTCGTGAATGTTACACTCCTCATCTCTCCCTCTGTTCCCCTTCCTTTGTCTCCCACCCCCCATCTCTCAGATTGTAAGCCCTAGGACAGGGACCATGTCTATTCAATTACTTTGTAAAGCACCAGGTATATTGCTCGTGCTATATACATGCTTGTTAATAATAATAATAATTAATAACAAATTAATTAATAAAGGGTTTCTAGATTTAAGAACATGTCTCTAGTCCATATGGGTGTGGAAATCATCCTGAAAATGTGAACTGAATACTGTGTAAACTAATGCATTGACACCAACTGAAACCTGAAGGCAACTTACAATGGAAGCTCTTCGTGGTTCCCAAACGTTCTCCTGTGAGACTCTATTTTTAGACTTAAATATAATCCCATGAACCCAGGCACCAACAAAGACATGTAGGATGTACTGAGTATCACCTAAAGTCATGACCCTACCTGCAGAAGGTGTGACTTTTATTGGGGTTGGGTCATGATCCTCAGTTTGGGAATCTGTGCTCTAAGAGGTGCGAGCTTCCCAATTCAACTCAAAGTACTTGTCACCAGGGATCGGGGTCCCCCTCTCTCTCTAGGCTGTCGCCTGAATGCCAACTAGGCCAGTCGCAATCCAGTTGCCTGTGCCTACATGGGTTCCCATGTGATCAGAAACCCTCACCGCAGTCAGGGAGCTTTCGGAGGTCCGCACCCTGAGAAACACCTCCCCTTGATCTCCCAGCCTGTAACTCAGAGAACTTTCTCTGGCCACCCGTAGTTTGGAAGACTTCACGGTGGGGTTGTCTTATATGAAAAAGGTCCATCTAGGCTCTCACCTAGATAGGGTACCCCTTTAGTGAATCCCCCAAGGCTGAATAAACACACAAGCATGCTAGCCTTGGTTATAAAATATATATTTAGTAGGGGTGGGACCCCGGGGCAATTACCGGATACCGGATTTACCGGTTTACGGTTCTCAAAGAACCGGATTCTCGGATTAAATCCGGTATCCAGTACCGGTTTTATTCCATTGATTTCAATGGGGCACTGTGTCCCCATTGAAATCAATGGAATAAAATTCCTCCCCCCTCCCCCTCCCAGGCTGCGCGGGTGGAAGGGGGGACACCCCCCACCCACCCTGCCCAGCCTGGATTTTTTTTTAAAAAA
>QEPC01005968.1:24652-35561 GCA_003113815.1 Sphenodon punctatus
CCATTCATTTAAATGGCTGCAATGTAAAAAAATCCGGTACCCGGAATCCGGTAACGGGACCGGATTTACCGGGTTGAATCCGATAATGCCGGTACGCCCAGTACCGGCATTATCGGATACCGGATTTACCGGCACGCCCACCCCTAATATTTAGTACATACAAGTATAAGGCTGTTGATCAGATAGTGCAAGTCAATAAATCACATATAAAACCAACGCATTCTAAAATACACTGAAGTTCGCTAACTGTCCTCTTACCCTGAGGCTCAGTCCAGATTGGGTCAGTGCTTCTCGGCCTTGGTGTTGAGGCCGGGCTCAGTTCCTTTAGAGCATTGAAGAGTCTCTAGTTCATGGCTGTGCAGCCTCCCTTGCTAGCTGCTTACCCTTTGCTGGTCAAGATGGAAGAGCGAGTGAAGATCCTCCCTTCTTTGCAGGGGGCTTGGGTCACTTACTCCCTCCTGCTTCTTTTGTTATTCTAAGTTGGTTGCATACCCCACCTGGGCATTACCTTAGCAACAAACTGCTTGTTCTTTCTAACAATGGTTTTTCTGTCCCCCCATCCTGCCAAACCAGTTCAGCAGGGTGGTAAGCCTCACAATCTTCTAATATTTATCTTTAGCTGTCCTTGTTAGCAGCCAAATTGACCCTTAGTACCCCAAATTCTGTGTCCCATTTCCCCAAATAAGTGTGTTGCCCCCTTTTCCCCATGACAGTACTGTGGGCTCTGAATGAGGGTGCAAATCAATGGATGATAGCTGACAGGAGTCCTGTGTTAGGCCTGGATAGCCCCTACTCAGGGTTTTTCATGCAGCAAACCCAAAACACAGGCAGGCACTGTGCCCCTCCCACCACCACCCCTGCCTCATGACTCACAGTCATAGGGAATTCTGGGTCCAGGAAACTCCATCCCCCTCCCCCACTATTTGCTTCCTCATTTTGTTTTTCACCTTTTTAAGTGCTGTTTTTGAGCGCTTCAAAGCAAAACTAACTATAGAAGCCCCAGGGAGAGCGAGACAGGTGAGTGCACTTGCTGCTCTGACCACTGGGACTGCTCTAGGTTCTTTGCCTGCATGGAGGCTGCGTGCAGCCAAATAGATGGGTGCGGACATATGGGCAAACACTGGCCCGGATTGGCCTGGGTCCTTGATGCCCCAGGACTCCACCGTGAGTGGAGGCTCCATGGCACATGGGAGCGTGCATCTTGTGGCCACCTAATAAACAGACAGTGAAGACAGGCTGAACACCCTCCTGGTGTGGGTTATCATCGTATTTATAATTATAAACACCCACAGTGGCCTTGCAGTGGGGTAAGGAACTTGGCCAAATCCAGTCTGCAGCTATTTTTGTATTTGTCCCCATTCTAGTTCCTGGATCTAGTTCCTAGATCCAGTCCCCCTGCTACCCTCAAGCACTGAAACGGTGAGCTCAGGAAAAGGGAGCAGAGATGAGGCCTTGTACTGAAGGCCATGCAGGCATGGCCTTGAGTACAAGGATCCATGGTACGGATCCATGATCTGGCCCATTTCCTTCTTTTTACTACCCTGAGCACACCAGCACCCTCATCCCCATTTCATATCCTGTCCACAGAGCTTGTACTAATTTTCAAAGTGACCCATGGAGGGAAACGGTTCCCTTCTCCTGCCTTAGGATGGAATCAAATGAGACAACAGCCCACTGGCATCTGCGTTCGGTCCGTGCAGCCCTCAATCACATGTTTAGTGCATCCAGCCTAATAAATGAACAGCCCCCTGCCCATATTTTATGTGCTTGCGGCAGCTTCCACCAGTGGCGTTAGCCATCTCCCTCCCAATGGCTGCCTCTCAACTGAGAGGTGCACTAGAGATCTCCCTTCCCTCATCGTCTCCCACCTCTCAACTGAGCGGCACGCTAGAGATCTCCCTTTCATCACAGTCTCCCACCTCTCAGCTGAGAGGCACGCTAGAGATCTCCCTTCCATCACAGTCTCCCACCTCTCAGCTGAGAGGCATGCTAGAGATCTCCCTTCCCTCACAGTCTCCCACCTCTCAGCTGAGAGGTGCGCTAGAGCTCTCCCTTCCCTCACAGTCTCCCACCTCTCAGATGAGAGGTACACTAGAGATCTCCCTTCCCTCACAGTTTCCCACCTCTCAGCTGAGAGGTGGCTGCGGGGGAGGAAGATTGCTGCCAGGCACACTAGGCAGGACTCTTTGTGCTGGCAGATCTGGATGCCAGCAAGGCTATGGGTGAACCTAATTGATGAGACACAAACACATGGGCACCATTAGCCCTGATTGGCCCACAGGGTGGGCCCACAATGTCCCTAGACTCCAGCTTTTTGGTGACCATGTGGAGGCCGCGTGGCAGAAGTCTAATAGACAGGCATGCAGGAACATGCCTGGTGAAGACTAATGTGGGCTATCATCTTGTTTGATACCACCCTTAGAGCCTAGAGTGTGTAGCTGCCGTGTTGGTCCCAAATGTATAAGATGACAATATCTTTTTTTGAACTAACTTCTGGTTGTGAGAGCGTGTCAGCTTTTGAGTTGCAGAGTCTGGCATTTTTCCATGATGCCACAAAATGGATTCTCAGTTTACAACTGTGACTCACCGAGGGGTTAGAAACTGATGTCAAAGGCTGATCTTGACATTGCCAAACTGATCACATATTGCTAAAAGGTAGAGTCTGAGAGAAAGAAGTGAGAGTGTCATGGAAAAGGGGGTGCCCTGCCCAGAACATTCCTAGCATGAAAAAGGTGTTTCTGTTATGGGCAAGCTTGAGAACCCGTGCTTAACTGAGAATTCCTGATTCTTATCTGAGTGTCCAGGTGCTGTAACGCACATGTCACTTCCCAAACCCCATTAGTTCCTATGGCATAGAGAGAAACTGGCCTTTCCCCAAGGGCATATTTGGAACTATTTAAATGCTAATGCAGCACCCAAAATGAAGCCTGCCTGTCATCAGAATGCCAACTAACTAGAGCTGCTGGCATTGCCAGGGAATTACTTGCCTCCTCCGTGTAGCCTCTTCTCTGAGCTTCACCTTCAAAGCACACTGCAGTATCCAGGAGAATGCAGGGCCTCATGCAGGGCTGGCTCGGCCGCTACAGAGAGCGGGTCCCAGAGTGAGGGTGCGGCCTGGGACAGGGGCCTTGTGCTACTAGTAGCTGCAGCAGCCCAGCAGCATGCCACTTCCTCCCCCCTTCTGGAAGTAGCCCCTCCCCACATTGCCCTCTCCTGGAAGTGCTCCCTCCCTGATCACAGGAGCTCCATTTGGAGCCACAGAGCACTGTAGCAGGGTGGGGGGAAGGGGCTCTGCTGCGCAAGGGCCCCACTCTCCCCCTGGAGACCTGCCGTGGTGCAGCATGGCACTCCTGTAGCTCCAGCCAGGATTTCTCTGAAGAGGGAGGGGGAACTTTGGTGGGGAGAGCAGCACAGTGCTGTGTGCTGCTGCAGCTACCAGTTGTGCAGGGCCCCCATTTGGGCCCCTCCCATTCTGGGACATTTTATGGAGCCCCTTTCCCTGCAGGGCCCAGACATTTTATGGGGCCTCTTTCCCCACAAGACCCAGAGCAGTTGCTCTGTGGTAAAGTCGGCCCTGGCCTCATGGCATACAATTCACCAAAATCAGCAATGACCTTCTCTTAGCCAAGTCAAAGGGCCTCTACTCTGTTCTTGTGCTCCTCGATCTCTCTGCCACCTTTGACACTGTTGACCATCGCCTCCTCCTGAATTTGCTACACTCCCTTGGTTTCCAGGACTCTGTTCTTGACTGGTTCTCTTCATATCCTTCGTTATCCTTCATTAAGGTTAATAATAACCTTAACTCTCACTTACACTTTCTATAAGACAAGAAGAGCATAGTAAAGGAAAAGTGATATATTCAAAATTGAACAATGGCTATCCTCTTTTAATACATAATGAATATTTAACCTGTGGAACTCACAGCCACAAGACATCACTGAGGCCAAGTGTTCAGTTTAGTTTAGTAGTGAGTTTAGTAGGTCCAAAAAGAGCAAGAACATTTATGTTGTTAATGAGAACATTCAGTGTTACATTAGAATAGAA
Organism: Sphenodon punctatus; assembly: GCA_003113815.1. Taxonomy (NCBI): domain Eukaryota; kingdom Metazoa; phylum Chordata; class Lepidosauria; order Sphenodontia; family Sphenodontidae; genus Sphenodon; species Sphenodon punctatus. The sequence continues at coordinate 28,697 of QEPC01005968.1, forward strand.
GATTGTTGGCATACTTGTAGGATTGTTGGCCTCCTTGTTGGCATACTTGTAGGAATTAACTTTGACTTTGGGGAGATTATTTCCTTAGGATTAAATTGTGGTTCCGTCATGATCCCTCTGCTAGAGGCAATGAGATGTGGTAGTGCTTGTTCTAGGAGCAAAGAGGGATACTTGGTTTCGCCTTTACATTGAAGGGAGGAGTCTTTCTTTTTACATTTTGAAACAGAGACTTTCCTTCCCAGGCTTGTTCCTGAAACAGCATAGGGGTGGGAAGTTCGGATCTCCCAATATCTGATACTGCCAGTATTTGGCAGTATCGGGGATATCGGATAGATCTGAGAATTCCCCGTACCAGTGCCGGATTTTTACCAGATTTTTTTTACATTGCAGCCATTGAAATCAATGGCCGCAATGTAAAACCAAGAACCACGCATTTTCCTTTTCTGTCCCCTACCAGACTGCGCGGGTGAAAGGGCGGACACCCCCCATCCACCCTGCCCAGCCTGGATTATTTTTTTTTAAAACTGGACCTGCGGGCGAGTCCGGACCGCCACTGCACCGTTGGCTGCCCAGCAGCAGCCAGTGCTATTGCTGAAGGTGGAGGCAGCTCTCCTCTGGGAGCCCTCCTGACTGGGGCAGCACTCTGGGTTACCCCCCCTCCCCATCTGCCTTTTACCTAGGCTGTGGGTGGTGGGGGCGGCAGCAGCGCGGCACGGATCCGGCAGCGACTTCAGCGCTGGCTTCACTTCAGCGCTTCACTAGACCTTCCGGGGAACTTCCAGGTTTCCCTGGAAGGCCTAGTGAAGCGCTGAAGTGAAGCCGGCACTGAAGCCAGACCCGCGCCACACTGCTGCTGCCGCCACCACCTCCCACAGCCCAGATAAAAGTCGGATGGGGTGTGTGTGTTTAACCCAGAGTGCTGCCCCATTTGGGAGGGCTCCGGGAGGAGAGCTGCCTCCACCTTCAGCAATAACCCTGGCTGCCGCTGGGCAGCCAGTGGTGCGGTTGCGGCCCGGACTTGCCCACAGGTCCGGTTTAAAATAAAATAAAATCCAGGCTGGGAAGGGTGTGTCCCCCCTNATTTGCTACACTCCCTTGGTTTCCAGGACTCTGTTCTTGACTGGTTCTCTTCATATCCTTCGTTATCCTTCATTAAGGTTAATAATAACCTTAACTCTCACTTACACTTTCTATAAGACAAGAAGAGCATAGTAAAGGAAAAGTGATATATTCAAAATTGAACAATGGCTATCCTCTTTTAATACATAATGAATATTTAACCTGTGGAACTCACAGCCACAAGACATCACTGAGGCCAAGTGTTCAGTTTAGTTTAGTAGTGAGTTTAGTAGGTCCAAAAAGAGCAAGAACATTTATGTTGTTAATGAGAACATTCAGTGTTACATTAGAATAGAAGATTGTTGGCATACTTGTAGGATTGTTGGCCTCCTTGTTGGCATACTTGTAGGAATTAACTTTGACTTTGGGGAGATTATTTCCTTAGGATTAAATTGTGGTTCCGTCATGATCCCTCTGCTAGAGGCAATGAGATGTGGTAGTGCTTGTTCTAGGAGCAAAGAGGGATACTTGGTTTCGCCTTTACATTGAAGGGAGGAGTCTTTCTTTTTACATTTTGAAACAGAGACTTTCCTTCCCAGGCTTGTTCCTGAAACAGCATAGGGGTGGGAAGTTCGGATCTCCCAATATCTGATACTGCCAGTATTTGGCAGTATCGGGGATATCGGATAGATCTGAGAATTCCCCGTACCAGTGCCGGATTTTTACCAGATTTTTTTTACATTGCAGCCATTGAAATCAATGGCCGCAATGTAAAACCAAGAACCACGCATTTTCCTTTTCTGTCCCCTACCAGACTGCGCGGGTGAAAGGGCGGACACCCCCCATCCACCCTGCCCAGCCTGGATTATTTTTTTTTAAAACTGGACCTGCGGGCGAGTCCGGACCGCCACTGCACCGTTGGCTGCCCAGCAGCAGCCAGTGCTATTGCTGAAGGTGGAGGCAGCTCTCCTCTGGGAGCCCTCCTGACTGGGGCAGCACTCTGGGTTACCCCCCCTCCCCATCTGCCTTTTACCTAGGCTGTGGGTGGTGGGGGCGGCAGCAGCGCGGCACGGATCCGGCAGCGACTTCAGCGCTGGCTTCACTTCAGCGCTTCACTAGACCTTCCGGGGAACTTCCAGGTTTCCCTGGAAGGCCTAGTGAAGCGCTGAAGTGAAGCCACAGGTCCGGTTTAAAATAAAATAAAATCCAGGCTGGGAAGGGTGTGTCCCCCCTTCCACCCACACAGCCTGGGAGGGGGAGGGGAGAGGTTGGGGGGGGGGTTTAACTGATTTCAATGGGGACACTTCCTCATTGAAATCAATGAAAAAAACCGGTACCGGTAAACCGGTTTTACCGATAAAACCAATTTTTGAAACCGGTAACCGGTAAAACCGATACCCGGTTTGTTTAGTTTGGTCCCACCCCTAGCACAGCATATACTTTCTGGTGCATTGCTGCTGCTGTGTGGCTGGTAAATTGGCAGAAATGGAGCCAAGGATTTGCCCATTCCATAGTCCTTTTCATTCACGCACATACAAGGAGGGACAGACCGGCTGCCCACATGCAGACTGACTGCCCTTTCCCAAAGGGCCTTTCCCTCTTTTCTGACGCTGCCGGCACCATTTTGAGAAAGGGCATGCATGCGCAGAATGGCCCTGGTGGCCATTTTGTGAATGCACACCTTATTTTTATTTTGGTAACAAAGATTGACACTTTTTTCTTTCTTTTCGTTCATTTTCATTACCATGGTCTGTTGTTTTCATATTTTATTTTAAAATGAATGGGCTATTGTTCATTTTAGTAATTAAACAAAATGAAAACAAAAGGCACACTCTTAATATTTATACATTCTGGGGTTTCTTGTACTTACTACTAGAGTGTCTAATTTTGGACACTGTTAGAGACAGGTCACTTGGACAGATGAACCACTGGCCTCACTGCATAGAGTCATTCCTGTATTCCCATTAGGGCTGTGCATGGGGTCAAGTATTTGCATCTGTATTTGTATTTGCATTTTTAGTATTTGTGTTTATTTGTATTTGTATTTTTACCCATGCTAATTTTATTTTCCTCATTGCCATGAATGTGGAAAGCCCCATGAACATGGGTCCATGGGTATGGGTTATTTCAGTGAAGAAGTGCAGCGAGGCTCTGCCAGTTTGACTGGCCTATAAGGAAAGGAAAATGCAATCAAAACTGCTGCTAAGACTGCTCCCAATTTTAAAAAGGGGCACTGGTTTGGGGGAGGGTGCAGAATATGGCTGGCTTGGCGGGGAGGTTGTTATCGCTGGTTTGAGGGAGAGCAAGGCATGTGTTTGGCTTGGGAAAGGTGAGGCTGGGGCATGGAGGTGGCTCATGGATCTGTTGCTGGTTTGGCAATGTGGGAAAGGGACATATGTTGGGTTCAGGGGAAGTTACTGACTTGGGGTGGGGGAATTGGACTGGCTTACGGAGTTCATTAGCTTGGGGGAGGAGTTGCTGGCTTGTGGGTGGGGGAATGAGGCTGCCATAGACTCACTGTTTCTCCCTGCTGGACTGGGCTGGGCCTGGCCGCATGGCTGGAAACTGCAGTTCTGAGGCAGTGGCAGTCCCTGCAGTTGGGGAGGGCTCACTATACACTCCCCAAGCAGGTGACTAAGCAGAGAGTTAGGGGGCAGCCCAGCTCCAAGCTGGATACGTGTTTCAGTTTCTTGGATGCAGTTTGAAACTTCAGATACCACGTTTTTGGTAGAGCTGAAACTCGCCCTCGCATTTCTCGGTGAGAATTGGCTTCTTAACGAGATTTGCGAGAACAGGTTGAGGATCGGCTGATTCTCGACCTGTACTCACATGGTTGAAAACCGACACTGTGCATGTGCAAAATGGCCGCTGGGGTCATTCTGCACATGCACAGGCCCCGGTGGCCATTTTGCAAATGTGCCGAGCATTTTTAGGGTTTGTGAGAATCATCCAAGATTCTTGCAAGTATTTTTACAGTTCTCGTTTCAGAGCTAATTTGGGGGGGGGGGGAATTTTGGGTTCACTTGGAACCTGAATACACAGCCTGAGTATGTGTGTTTTGAATAAGGAAGCTGAAGGGGGCTTTTGTCTTTATAATTTTCCCAAACCGGAATGCACAGTCCATGAGGTTAGCCAAAACATGGATGTACTAAAGCACGGGTAGGGAACCCACAGCTCATGGGCCAAATCCAGCAGGTGGCTATTTTGTATTTAGCTCCGTTTCATTTCCTGGATTGGACCCATAAATCCATTCTCTACCCTCAAGCACTGAGTAAACTCAAGGGAAAAGAGATGGACGTGTGTACTTGATAGGGGATGGATCTATGATCCATAGGGCATAGATTTATTATCTTAATCCTTCCCTTCCTTGCCTCATTTTGAGCAAACTTCTTAAGTGCCCCTGCCTCAAACCAGTGTCTAGCTCCTGGATCTTGTAGTAATTTTCAAAATGGCCTGTGGGAGGGAAAAGATTTTCTACCCATGCACTAAGGCTTCCAGAGGAAATGAAAAATATTGGGTAGAAAAAAATATCCCCAAACACCCTCACCTTTCAAAAAGAGATTTCTGTATTTCATTCACGTTATATTTTCCCCTGCACAAAGACCAAACCTATGCTTTCAGCCTGAATGACTTTTATCTTCGCTTAGTCATGTTATTAAAACAAACAAGCAAGCATCAAAGTAGAAAGAGTAATTTATGCAAGTTCTTTGTCATGCTCTGAAGTGAATTAAAAATGTCTGCCTGCCTCTGCAGAGAGCAATGTCCCTAACCATTTCAAGGTTCAGTCTGCAGACAAGCAACACAGAACAATTGCACCCAGCTAAATACAGCACAAGTCAGTACAAGTTTGGGGGAAAGGCATCCAAAGATCTTATTTTATCTGAATGCCTTTGTCCATCCCTAATGAAAGAAAGATTCTTGGAAGTATAAAATCATTCTTCCACCTTCCAAAGTAGCTCATTTAAATGACAGCCAAAAGCCAGAGCAATTTGGATGGCTTTTTGGATTCACTTGGGAAACCCTGAACATTTTTCAGAAAGCAGCTATGTTAAACTGGTCAATCAAAGAGTCCCCAGAAAAGAACTGCTGGCAGCAAGTGTCTTTCAGAAACTCCAGGCACTTGCAATGTTTGCTCATGCCAAGCGCTCTAGGGGTTATGTGTCCCTTGGCATCTCTACGAAGGACTTAAATAGCAGGAGACCTTTCTCACTCCAGGAACAAGCCTGGATAGAAAAGTCCCTGTTTCTAAATTTAAAAAGAAAGCTGTAAACAACAGACACACTGTCTGCAAATATGCAAACACACTTAATGAAGCTACCCCTTGCTCTGCACCCCAGGAAAGGTCAAGTAAATACAAGCAGGTTCTGTACAAGGGGCATGGACTTTTCTTGCACTGCCACTAGGAGTACATTCCAAAAGAGAGTCTCTGAGAGCATCCCCAGTAAGATATGAAGGCTTAGCTTTGCTGTGATACTTCTTACAAACGTCTAAGTCTTAAAAAACCCAGCCACTCAGCTCTGGTACCATTCAGCACTGCCTGTAGCTAGGGCATGGAGTGGCACTTGTTAGGGATTTTCATACATTCAGCAAAGCTCATAGCAAGGGTATGCAGCTGCTCACATAGCCAGGGCATCCCATCTGCACCAGAGGCAGTACTGCCGGTCTGTCCACAGTAATGCTTGTTCCTACTCTGACTTAGGAGTTGCCACAGCCATACGGGACTGGGAAGGCACTCCTGCTGCCACAGATCAGCTGTTCAGCAGCAAAACAAAAGCTGATCTGTCATGGGAGGAGCCACCTATAACAGCTTTGCTGTCTCTTTGGCAGGGAAGACTGAAACTGCTGGGATAGCCCATCCACACGTTATATTTTGCAAAGATGGGCAAACAATGACTCAGGAGTCTCTTGGGAGTAGTTCAAGTGTAGTTCTTGGCAAGGGTCAGTTCCAGGCCCCACACTGCCTTAATGGTCCTGCATCTTAGTTCTTTGTGCCCAAGTCTCAGCAGCTGAATTGCAGCTGTTCACCAGAATCTCAGCATCCAGGACCCCAGACCACTGCTCAGCCAATTAATCACAAAGAGGCATGGGGTAGTGGTGGTGTGTGCTTCAAAAGGGTGCATGCATGTGTATGTGTCTTGTGGCTCTCAACAGTATGAAGATTTTGGTGTTTGACTCTTGGGGTTGGGGACTTTGCCCATCCCTGTTATAATGGCTACATGGGAGCCATAAACATGAGTATTTGTTGCAGTTTTTCCAAGGAGCAGCTGTCGCAAATTTGGAGCATAGGGTAAAAACAAACGAGATGATAACTCATTGTGCCAAACTCCCCCACTAACCCCAGGGGAGCTCTCCAACCCTGGCACAAAGAGAATTCACCACAGGGGAAAGTTTGCAAGTATTTATAGAGAGAGAGTTAGATAAGGGTGGTGGTCACAGGCCAGCAGGCCATAGGGAGAGGGAAGAGAGGGATACACAAATGGGTGAATAGAAACACAACAAGTTTGCAAGTAAACACAACAGTCCAGGTCCCATCCCCACCTCTGGAGGTGTTTCTCACGGTTAGTCTCAGAGCGCTCAGTTTGCAATAACAGCTTCCAAGTCCAAATCCTTGCTGGCCAGGCCCGGCTCTGTCTGTGTTGCTCAGTAGGGGTGGGAAACCGGTAGAATCCTGTATCCGATAATGCCGGTACCGGGCGTACCGGCATTATCGGATTCGACCCGGTAATCCGGACCGGGTACCGGATTCAGGGGTACCGGATTTTTTTGCATTGCAGCCATTTAAAAATGGCTGCAATGTAAAAAAACT
>QEPC01005968.1:41364-52741 GCA_003113815.1 Sphenodon punctatus
CCCCCCGCCTCCTCCCCCTCGCCAAAAGCCTGACGGAACAGCCAGGTCTTACATATACGCCGAAATAGCAGGAGAGTGGGAGCCAGATGAGCCTCCTCCGGGAGTGAATTCTACAGCACGGGGGCGGCCACTGAAAAAGATCTAACATCGGTGGCCACCCGCCTCACCCGAGGAACCTCCAAAAAGGCTCCCACGGACAATCTCAAGGGTCACACAGGCACATGGGGAGTGAGGCGGTCCCGCAGATAAGCAGGGCCCAGACCGTGAAGGGCTTTAAAGGTTAAAATCAGCACCTTGAACCAGGCCCAGTGCTTTATAGGCAGCCAGTGCAGAGTCCGGAGCACTGGTGTCATGTGCTCCCTGCGACCCGCCCCCCCCGTAAGGAGACGGGCTGCGGCATTCTGCACCAGCTGCAGCCTCCGGACCAGCTTCTCGGGCAACCCCACGTAGAGCGCGTTGCAGTAATCCAGCTTCGGGGTGATGAAGGCATGGATGACAGTGGCGCATCTTATGCATCTTATGCATCTTCTGGTGCCCTTTATGATTCTGTTGATCTTCAAACACTGGGATTAGCCACCAGGACAAGGGAGCATGAGAATAAGATAGCAATGGAGATTGCTTTTAGTCACTCTGACCTTTCGCTGTGAGAACTACAGAGCTGCCAGCTCTGGACATCTTATAGTAAGCCTCACAATTTTAAATGTTATCTCAATCCTACAACCGAGAAACTCATGTGGCTTCAGGGAAAAGCTTGAAAAATGCTCCGATATCACAAAGGAACATTAAAGAAAAGACACCAAAACTATTATTTAAAAATCTAACCATTTTAAAATCATGTAACTTTGGGGCTGTCTTCACCAGCCCCCAGAAGGCACAGCACAAAGTGAGGCAGTTTGATTTAAGGGCTTCCTTAATTCAGGGCCCATTCAGTAAATAAAACTTAGCACAGGAGATGAGCAAACAAACAAACATACACACAAATACCACAGGCTGAAGACCAGGCTAAGCCCTCCAGCTGCTCTCATTTAGCACAGGCAGGGCTTTCCATTCAGTCACCCTCCTCTGTATAACTCCGTCACACCTAATGATTGGTCCAGACTTCAAAGGTTACCAGATCGTGGGTTGGGACTCCAAGTGGTGTTGTGCCATTTAATTAATTAATTGATTGATTAATTGACTAACTGATTAATCAATCAATCAATCAATTAATTAATTAATTCCATTTGATTTCTTGGCTGCCCCATCCTGCTACAGCAGCTTGGGGCAGCTCACAACTGGTTAAAACCTATAAAAATGTATTTATTATTATTATTTATTATTTTTTTATTAAGCATCTATATAGCACCAGCAATGTACCTGGCACTTTAAAATTGTAAGAAAGAGACACGGTCCCTGTCTCAGTGTGCTTACAATCTAGGAGAGACCAGGGGGTGGGGGGTGGGATGACAGAGGAAGAGACAAGGATGCATACATGAACTTGTGAGGTCTCAGGTGCACGTGCTTGACTTAGTTACAAAGGTGTAATTACTCATTATTATTATTATTATTATTATTATTATTATTATTAATAATAATAATAATAATAATAATAATAATAATAATAAATACAACAAATAACTTAATAAAACCAAGAAAAAATATACCCCAGGCAGAGCTAAAAAATCTGCCTTCCCTTCCCAACCCCCCACCCATCACCTGTGTCCCTCTCCAAAAGCCTGGTGTAATAGACAGGTCTTACATTGTCTTCGGAAAGAGGGAAGGTCCGGGGCCAGGTGGACCTCCATTGGGAGGGAGTTTCACAGCTGCGGGGCAGCCACCAAGAAAGCCCCCCCCCCCCCACATCGTCGCTACCCGGGAAACCCGGGGGACTTTGAGGAAGGTGACCCTGGTCAACCACAGCGGCTGATCCAGGAACCGGGGGGTGAGGCAATCCTGCAGATAAGCAGAGCCCAAGCCGTTTAGGGCTTTATAGGTCAAAACCAACACCTTAATTCGGGCCCAGGAGACTGTAGGCAGCCAGTGCAAAGAATGCAGCACTGGTGTAATGTGCTCACGGCGACCTGTCCCCATAAGGAGAGAGGCCTCCGCATTCTGCACCAGCTGCAGTCTCCGAACCATCACCATGGGTAGTCCCACATAGAGCACGTCAATAATCTAATATTGACGTGATGAAAGCATGGTTGATGGTGGCCAGATCAAGTCAAGTCAAGTTTATTCAATGGCACTGGCTTTCACCGTGGCCCAAAGATCAACATAAACCATAAAATATAAATGATCACACATAAATCCAAATACAATGAGTGACAGTCGGCTTCACCTTACAGTACACAGATGTCATAACATGGGGACATATCAAAGTACAAAATCAGTTAAGTACTGTAGGCAAAACAAGCTGGGGTGCCTAAAAAGGTCTATTTAGGGAAGAGCCAAAGATCTATTTAGGGACAAGAATCTATTTAGGGATGAACCAAATAAATAGCAAAGTATCCCAGATAAGGAATTATCAACCTATTTCAGCCTTCTAGATCGTCAGGTAAGTTATAATCCTCAGGTAAGTTACGCAAGATAATTTGGCGAAGTTCTTTAACACGAGGAAGTATAACTCCTCTTCTCTTTACAACGAGTCCAACAAAAGTGGCTACCGCAATCAACTCCTTCTCTGTTGAGAAATGGGTAAGAAAATTGAACTTGGATTCCTCATCCATCTTTTTCCCTCCTAATATCGGAACTAGCCAGGTGTTTCTTAGATTACAATAATATGGGCATCTCAATATGAGATGTTCAACATTTTCGATCTCCTAAAGAGAACAGGTACAATAACGGGAGTTATAACTAACTTTTGAAAATTTCCCTTCTTGCACTGCCATATGGATCATTTGAAATCGCAGGAGCGTAAAATTCCTCCTTAGTGTTTTATTGACTACTAGTATACCCAAATAAGGTTCGATATTAAAGCTAATTTTGCCTAAATCAAGTCCTGGTGCAACTTTCCATTGGGTCACCACAGTAAGGTCTTGTTGCATAGTGATATCCCTTGACCTACAATCTATTTCCTAGATAAAGAACCAAGTGCCACCATTCCAATCTTAAGGGGAGTTCGACAAGGTGATGTTCTGGCTCCTTTTCTTTTTAATCTATTTGTTGCAGATTTGGTGGATTTTGTAAAAAGATCAAATTCCCACCCACCAAAATTAAAACCTATCCCCTTTATGCTTTGCAATATGCGGACGATCTAGTTCTGTTTTCACAGACTGAGAAAGGTTTAAAAAGCTCAATTAAAGGATTAATGGACTATTGCTCTGTAAAAGGTGTTGGGATAAATAATAGTAAATCCTATATTATGGTAATAGGGGGTAAGACTTCATCTCCTAAATGGAAGATTAATGAGCTTAACTTTAATATAGTAAACTCTGTTTCATATCTTGGTGTTACTTTTACTTCTAAAGGTACATGGGCACTACATATTAAGAACAGAGCTTGTTTGGCTTCTAAAACTGCACGCTCTTTGTTGAAAGCTGCAAATGCCTCTAAGGGTATCTCTGTTACTACACTTCTGCAAACATTTCAGTTAAAAATTCATGCCATGATTACATTTGATCTAGAACTTATTCCTTTTCCCAACAATATTGTGTTAGAGAGGATACAAAATTGCTTTCTCCGCAGGCTACTTAGAGTCGGTAACAGCATCCCAGGTGCAGTAGTAAGGGCGGAGACGGGCACACTAGCCATCGAGCATTTCAGGAGGATGTCCCTGATTAGATTCTGGCTAAAAATCTTATGCCAGCAACAGATGACTCTACCTGCACAGTGTTTAGCAGAAGAATTAGCACACTCGGGGGCTAGAGCTTAGTTACCCTTGGGTAAATTATCTGGTGTTCCTATTAAAGCAAATGGGTTTTTCTTTCACTTATTTTCAAGGGAAATCCACGTCAGCTATTAAACGGGAAACAGGTGGCCAGATCAGCGTTCAAGACATATGGCCAAAGCTGTCATATCAAATGTAACTGGCGGAATGCTCCCTTCACCACAGCTGCCACCTGGACATCCAGTTGGAACTGTGAGTCAAGGAGCACCCCCAGACTGGGGGACCCACAGAAGACAGATCCTGTCAATGATGGGTGTGACCACTCGGCTACTCCCACCAGAATCAACTCCGCCTTGTCAGGATTTAGTTTCAGATGGCTCACCCTCATCCAGTCCCTCACAGCTGTCAGACACCGGGTAAGCAACAGGACTGCTGGACCCGAGTCAGTTGTAAGAGAGGTAGAGTTGGGTGGGTGTCATCAGCATACTAATGACACCGCACTCCAAACCCTATGATGACCTCACCCAACGGCTGCATGTACGTGTTGAACAGGAGAGGGGACAGAATGGAACCTTGTGAGACTTCACACTTGATGTCCCATGGAGAAGATGAACAATTACCCAGCACCACATGTTGAGTTCTTCTGGTCAGGAAGAAACGGAACCATTCAAGAACAGTCCCACCCACAATCTCATGGTCAACGGTATCAAATACAGCCAAGAAATCTAATAGGATCAACGGGCTTGATCGATCCTGGTCCAGCTCACAGTGAAGGTCATTGACCAAGGCTACAAGTGCAGTCTCAGTGCTGAAACCTGGATGAAAGCCGTACTGCGAGGGATCCAGAAAACTGGCACGGTCCAGATGCCTCTGAAGCTGCTGAGCCACCACCCGTTCAATAACCTTCCCTAAAACGTTTATCTGTGGGGGAAGTTGCAATCACAATGGTATTTGCTATATTCTGCATTACTTTGTTGCAGACTGAGGTTACAGGATTATTATATTTAAGTCTCAGAATGGAGTCATACAAGTAAAATTTGAGTTAGTCACCTGGGGTTGCTCCTTCAACATGAACCCCAGGCGAGCCAGGAGGAAGTCCTCCAGCAGGGTCTAGTTCTATACCTGCGGAGAGATAGTCTCATGTTTTTGGGGGACCTGTCTCATGATTTTTGAACATTCATGGTAGACAGACATCCCTGGTTCTATCATGCTCTCTGTTGAACTTCTAGTGGCTCCTCTTAGCACAAAAAAACTGGGGCTTTTCTCTCATCTCAAAGCTTAGTATACGCACTGGTTGTAATCCCTAAAATCCTTTAATCACTCTGACCAGTGGAGTAAACAGTAGGGATGGGCGTTATGGATTTGGATGAATCCATTACTGCCTGTAATAGAAAAGGGCAGCTGATCTGCACATGCATGGTGGCCATTTTGCTTATGTGCATGGCTGCCTTTTCCAAAATGGTGGCGACATTAGAAAAGGGCTACACACGTGCAGAACGGCCCAGCGGCCATTTTGTGCATACACAATGATTTTTTAAAATTTTATTTTGTTATGGATTTAAATACAGTTCTGTTATCTGAATCTGTAATTAAATCTGGAAATTAGAGCTCTAAATCCGTAACATATCCGAATCTGTAATTTAATCCAAATGCCCATCCCTAGTAAACGACGGTCCAAAGTGAGAGGGAGATGGCGTCTCCTTTTTGGCTCCCTGAAGCAGTGCGTGTGGTGCTGACCTTTACCATCACATACCTGCACATGCCCAAGTTAAATTCCCTCTCTCTCACACACACACACATCATCATCATCATCATCATCATCATCTCTTTCATTCTCACACACCTACTATCAAACAGCTGAAAGGGAAGAAGAGTGGTGGCTATTTTTCTGGCTCCAAGGAGGTTGCTTACAAGAGGGAAGGAGCTGCCCTTTATCCTCTGTTTTTATGCCCATGAGACTGGGACATGTCCTACAATTGCTTGGTTGGGACTTACTGTAGTGAAACAAATTATTATTATTTATTATTTTATTATTTATATAGCCAAACAATGTGCCTGGCAGTGAACAATTATTAACTGGAGATCAGTCCCTGCCCAAAGGTTTATAATCTAGGAATAACTACAGATAACAGACACACTAAGTGAAGTACACATCTGTCTTTTATGTTGGAATTCAGCTCCAGGTTCTTCTGCTCAAAGAATGTAGGCCTCTATTCTGTGAGCTAAGGGAGCAATGCCTTCCTTGCTTCTGGCAGTAGATGTCTCTTGCCAACTGCAAGCTCAGTCACTAGAAGCAATATTATTCACTTACACACCAAAAGTCAGTACATCAGCAATACTGTATTTTTTTTTCCAAACTGCTTCTGCCTAAAGAGAAATTTGCTCATTTTGAGGGCAATTCTAAATTGCCAGTTTCATCCCATTGTTCTGCAGAAGCATCTGTGTGGTTGGTGCACTGTAGGAAAGTCTTGGACCAAAGTAAAATGCAATCCAGGAGGATGGCTAGGCCTTTGTTGGCAAGCATGTCCCTCCTGTCAATGAGGCTTTATTTAAATAAAGGCTTTTGCTGTACATGAATAAACAATACTTAATCAGGAGCACCTCCATAGCAAGCTGCCAGTCAGCTGAATGAAATCAGGTATGTGTCCATAGAAAACTAAGCTGGGCAGGGAAGCTACACAGCACATTTCACACACGACTAATTCAGAACCTCTAGAATAAATGTACAATTACACCCTTCTGCAGTCAGTGCTCTGAACTGGAATTCACCAGGGCAAATCACTGCCAGGGCTCAGACCACAAAACCGCCCAAATCCCCTCACTTTAAGGAGCTGAGTTTTTTCTTTCCCTCTTTGTAATACTTGATATTTTCCAGGAACTTGTCATTGCGCTTATAACACTTAGCTCACCATGCATAACAGCTTACCATGTTCCACAGTGTTATAAAGTCTGTCATTAATGGGTCATCTCTCAGTAATTATCAATACTTCAAAACTGTAGCCATTTATCGGACACTTTAGTATTATTTATTTATTTATTTATTCAGTTTTTTTCTACAGAGCAGCTCAGGGCAGCAGTTGTAATGGCAAAAGCACCTACCATTCTAGCCAGGGTAAGGAAGAACTGTTATTCCCCATTTGAAAGGCAGAGAACTGACACACAGATAGACATTCCTCTACCATTAAGGTCGTGGTGGCAGATTGTGCCCTGAGAAATTAAATCTCTTACCAGAGATTCCCACCATGGTCAGTGTAGTTGAGTGAGTGGCATGCTGGGCTTATGGATGCAAATTGTGCATTTAAACCTGTCCTCAATTATTTATTTATTTATTTATTTATTTCATGGATTTTTACCCCGCCCCTCCTGCCATGCAGCTCGGGGCGGCTTCCAGAACATTAAAAAACAATAAAATCAAATTAAAATTATCATAAATATTATAAAACATTAAAACACGACTAAGATACAATATAAAAACCCAGGTAGGTGGGGGAACTAAAACACCCCTCCCTACCCACCCTCCCTCCCAAAGGTCTGGGCAAACAGCCAGGTCTTACAATTTCACCGGAATGTTAACAGGCATGGGGCCAGGCGAAGTATTCTTAGGCAAATCACTGTCTTCCTGCCTCAGTTCTCTGTCTGTAAAATGGGGTGCTGATTACAAGCTAACTGCATGCTGTCATAAGGAGTGATTGTGTGTGAGTTCTAGGCATTGCTGATTCTTGATAATGAGGTGTGGATCACACAGACAGACCCGTACAGTCCTAAGGCCACATCAAAGCAGGAAGCAAAGCCAGACTTCCTGAGTCAGTACCCTCACCTGAAGCACCTGTCCTTCCTCTCTAGTGTATTTGTTTACCAAATAATACAGATGTTAATCAGTGAAATAACATGTTGCAAAGTTCTCTTTATTGCACTGGAAAATCATGATCCAGAGGTAGTGTTTTATGCCAGGTATTTAAATAAGAACATAAGTAGTGCCATTCTTGGTCAGACCATTGGTCCATTGAGCCCAGCACCTGCCTCTGACAGTGGCCAAACTTGGTCCCATAGAAGAAGTGACTAACAGGTCACAATGGGGTAATCTGTTCCGTAGTTCACACCCGGCTCCCAACAGTAAGAGGTTATGTTCCCCCATACTTACCCAGCTAATAGCTGCTAATGGACCTATCTGCCAGACACTTATCCAGTCCTTTTATAAATCCAGCTATACTACTGGCCTTAACCACATCTGGCAACAAATTCCAGAACCTAATTGTGCATTGAGTAAAAAAATACTTTATTTTATTTGTTTTAAGCCTGTTACTTGTTAGTTTTGTGGGGTGTCCCCTAGTATTAGTACTATTTGAGAGGGTAAATAACTGTTCCCAATTTACTTATTCCACACCACTCATGATTTTATAATCATAACGTATAGGATCTTATTGGCTGTTCTATTATTCATTTGTATTAAGTATTAACATTTTGTTCAGCTTTGAATCTTTACTGCTGACTAACGATTGTAAACTTTGTAGTAGGCTCCAGCTTGCACAGAACTAGGCCTGTGTATTTGGGTTTTAATAAAATACAAATAAACCTCTAAAACCTCTTTTCAGCTTCCATATTCAAAATGCAAATACTAGGTCTGTGTATTCAGGTTTCAAGTGAACCCATAATTTCCTGGAAAACGTCATGTTCGAGGCCTCAAACTGGACCCCCCAAACTGCAATGCACATATTGAGCTTGGAGCTGCACTACTCTCTAAGGGTGTTTTTAAATGAGTGCCGTTGAAAAAGGGGAGTCCGTGGCCTCTGGGTAATGCAGCTGCAGAGCGCCCACCTGTGCAACATGCGTGGAAAGTGCTTCAAATGAGCGGCTCCCAGCATGGCTGCCCCATTCACAGAGGCAGTTACCCTGGCCTGCATGGGGCACTCCAGATTTTTCAGGAGTGCTCCGTGCGTAGCCATAAGTGGTCGCTGCGTGGGTCACAGGAGTGTGCCCCCTCATGCACCACCATCACGCAAGCACTAAAGTAAACACCCTGACTCTCAGCTTCGCCGCCTGCTGGGCGAGCCTGTAGTGATCTCTCTCCACCTGTACAGAGGCTACTGTTATTTCAGAACTGTAGTCTCCTGCACTACTGCCAGGCCCAGCCCAGACAGGGAGAAATGGTGAGTCCTTGGAAGCCTCATTATCCCTTCCTCAGACCAGTGCCCTCTCCCACAAGCCAGTGATCCCCCATGAGCCAGCCCTGTGATCCATTCCAACCAGGGATCCTACTTTCCACAAGCCAATCAATGACTCCCCTCTGAGCCAGAAACCACCCTCCCAAGCCAGAACCATGTCTCATTCCCCCTCTGCAAACCAGTAATCCGGCTTCGTTCAGCCTGACCTATAAAAACTTTGGCACCTCTGTTATTATGAGTAACAGCTGCAAAGTCCAGAGCACAGAAGGAGATATATCTGTGTACTGCTCTTGTTCCAGAAGGACCTTCAGTTTCCCCTTTCCTACAGGTCCCAGCTGCTGAGTGAAGCTACAGCCAAAGAAACAAAAAGGGTACAGCCCAGTTGCACAATTTCATATGTTGCTAGGAATGCTTCATCCAGTAGTCTGTAATTAGAGCAGAGTAGCAGTATCACAGAGAAGGGCAATCATCTTTATTTCATTATGTTTAACTGACAATGGAATTATATAACCCCTTCATAGTTGTTTTAGTATCTACCAAGTATGTGCTCATGAGTCCCCTTCCCTCCATGTTTTTCCCCCTGCAATCTTAATCCCACAATCCTGGGATAAGTTTTAATAACATATACACACAAATGTTATAATAGGGATAATGGGTTCCAAAAGAATTTGGATACATTCTTAGAGGATAGATCCATAATTAACTATCACGCAAGTTGGTGAGGGGATTAAATCACTCCTTTTTTGACCTGTTTGTGAACTTCTCTGAAGCAGCCAAAGTTGGCCACTGTTGGAAACAGAATGCCAAACCATGTAAGCCATTGGTCTGCCCCAGCATGATAGTTCTTATAAGGATGCAGCTGACCTGGGAACCAACTCCTTCCTGCAAAGTTATGCCCCAAAGTGTAAGATTTTATCTCCAAATGATGATGGTTCTATCCTTTCTGGTAATGAAGAAAATCTTCCAAATATTAACCACATGTAAATTCATGCCATTCCATCTGTTGACAGTCTGAAACAGGATCAAATCTAATGATGACTGCTGGTTGCTAATGGGCCCAAGGTCCTGGTGCAGCCTGAACAAGTCTATTACTGTAGCTTAGCATAGTGGATATGAACCAAGCATTTAGGTTGGAAGCATAAATATTATTAGTATATCAAAAAGTAGTAGGTTGAACACCTGTTTTGGTATCAAGGGTTAGAGATGTTAAAATAGACAAAGTGGGGAAAAACAGGAGGAAACAAATGACAAAATCAGGTAAGGAATATGGCAATTATAATATCAAATATCAGGGCAGGTCAGTGTGACCAAGCCAAACCCTAAATCTAGATGAAAGCCAAGAAAGTTCCCAGATTTCAAGAGAGGAAAGAAAAAACAAGATGGTTGCCAGAAACTGAATAAGCATCACTGAGAAGATTTCCAGAATAAAGGTGGTATAAAGTGAAGACTCTCAAGTTGAAAGTTAGGGGAGAAGAAAACAGAGTTCGGTGGGTAAACTTAGCTGTTGGGTTCCCATTCCTTGGAGTTATAGTTTTCCTTACCCCATCTGTGCTTGCAAATCTGGGGCTGCTGCAATGGGCTTTTGTGCCAGTACAATCCATAAGTCATTATGATTACAAACTTGCTGAAATTATAATTTAAAAAGCTGTTTTTCTTTATATTAACTGAGTGAATGGACTGAGCAGCATGGCCAGCGTGAACAAAAAAGAATACACATACAACATGAAGTAATTTTGGGGATGGAAGTAACAGTTTTGACTAGGAATTGAACTTGAGAATTCTGGAGCTAAAAGCCTGAGTCTCTACAGTCTGAGCAAAAGGACTACATCCTCCTAGCTGGCAGCTGTAGCAAGACCATATCCTTCATGGACCACACTCTGTGTGGGACTGTGACAATGCTGCAGTGGAGTGAGGCCATGGGACTTGGTGCAAATTTCTTGACCACCTGGATTTCCAGGTCTGAGGAGCTGACTCTATCCCTGAACATCCCAGACAGTCCATCTGGCCATGACATAGTAGACTCTCTCCTTGCCTTTTCATTAGCGATCCTTGGTCATATAAGTCCCTAACTGGAAGTTGTCTGTTCTGTGTGATGGTTGCTTGCCTTGTCTGCAAGACTTGCGTTGTGCTCCTGGCTAATCCTACCTTACTCCTTCTTGGTATGATTTTGACCATCTGCTTCCTGACTCAGTATGTTCTCCTTTCCATGACTTTGCTTCTAACCTCGGACACCAGGGTTTGTGAGGCCATGGGTGAAGTTTTGGTGCATGGTCTAATTTGCATAGGGTGAGCATTAGGGATGTGCGAACAGAACGTGGTTCGGTTGTTCGGTCTTTTGGTTTGTGAACCGAGTTCAGGTTTGGTAGTTCGGTCTGGGGACTGGGTTTGGGTTCGGTCATTCGGTTCGGTT
>QEPC01005968.1:52841-65400 GCA_003113815.1 Sphenodon punctatus
CACACATTCTCTCTTGCCACACAAGCTCTGCATGCGCTCGAATTTCCGGTTTCCGACACTATCATGGGATCACGCAATACCTAGACCGAAACCAATTTCTGAACGGCCAAACCGAACCGAACGCCACTGAACCGAACGACCAAACCTGAACTTGGTCCCCGGACCGAACCCGAACTTGGCTCCTGGACTGAATGACCAAACCGCAATCTGTTCACACATCCCTACAAAATAGACAACAAACAAATATAAGCCTAGTATAATTGTGGATGTTCGAATCATCCATAGAATATATTATAAATAAGTTCCTGTGATTTGGGAGAGGCTCACATTGAACTCAGGGACCATTACAAATCTCCACCTCTTCTTTTTATAATAAAAAATAATAAATAAAAATTTTAAAAAATTCTTCTTGTCAGTATTTTTTGTAGGCCTGGTGACAGAGAGTGAAAACAGAAGTGTCAGTGGCATGGCAGAGACACAACCTGGACTGGGTGGACACCACTCTGCTTTCATGGCTGCGGTTAGGTCAGGGTATCAGCCACACGTGACCCCGACTGGGAGCTGTTCTACTGCCTGGCCGGGTGGGGCGGTTGACCCCCAACTCTGCTCTGTTCTCAGCGCCCAACCCTCGACCATGACAGACAGCTATGGTGGCCTCGATCCAGGATGGGTCATGGTGGGTCAGAACACGTTCTAACCCACTGTGGCCTGCTGTGCCCCAGACTGACCCAGGGGGTAGGGATGGGGGTGAGCATTGACATAGACTGTGACTTCGGCACTTTTCTGAGTGATAGTCCAGGCTAGCCTCTGGCACACCCAGAGTCAGTCCAAGACAAGCATCTGGGGCCCCGAACACAAAGGTGACAGTGACTTGCGGGTGACAGTGGGACACAATCACATTTGTTTTTCCCAGAGGGAAGTGTAACTATTTCCCACAGTGCTCTAGGAAATCATATTGGGGTCCTGCCAGCAACAACTGTGTAAATCTAATCACAGTGAACTTGGTTCTATTCCCACTGTAGTTTGGGCTGCAAGAGATACATTCTTGTCTGTGATCCCACATGGTAGGTCTCATTCACAGAGACCAAGAGAGAAGAA
Organism: Sphenodon punctatus; assembly: GCA_003113815.1. Taxonomy (NCBI): domain Eukaryota; kingdom Metazoa; phylum Chordata; class Lepidosauria; order Sphenodontia; family Sphenodontidae; genus Sphenodon; species Sphenodon punctatus. The sequence goes on from QEPC01005968.1 coordinate 53,940, forward strand.
ATGACTACTGGCACCAGTTTTAGATGCATCACCTTCTCTTGTGAGAGAGACAAAGTGGTTCAAATGCTATCTTTTATTGGACCAATAAAAGATAGCATTTGAACCACTTTGTGTCTTTCTCATTTGGGACCAACACAGCGACCACACTATCTCTGGACTTCTCTTGTGAATGAGGGCATGTGGCAGAGATGCACCCATTATAAGGACTCTTTGGCTATATTTATTTTATTGATTTAGTCATATTTCTATGCCGCCCATCGTGCAGAGGCTCAAGGCTACTGAAAATGTCTCCCTGCATGTCCTCGTCATAAAAAACATCACGGGAAGATGGCACCTGCAAGACAGAGCCCCCAGATGACCTCAGGGGACATGAGGGAAGAGGTGATCTTTCAGATACCTGGGCCCCAAGCCATTTAGGGTTTTATAGGTTAGAACCAGCACCTTGAATTATGCCTGGAAAGCTTTGGCATCTGGTGCAGACTCTGGAGCACTGGTGTAATGTACTCCCAGTGACCCACTCCCAAAAGAAGATGGGCTGCTTCATTCTGCACCAACTTCAGCTACTGAACAGTCTTCAGGGGCCGCCCCACAAAGAGAGCATTTCTGTAGTCTAGCATTGAGGGTATGAAGGCATGGATAATGGTGGCCAAATATGTATCTAATAAAAATGGTCGCAGCCTTCTCACCATATGTAATTGGTGAAAGGCACCCCTGGCCACCACCACCACCATCACATGACAATCCAGGTTAAGCAGTGGATCCAAGAGCACCCTAAGGCTGTGAACCTGAGTGACCAAAGGAGGCTGGACACCATTAACAACAGAGGTCCCTACGTCTCCCAGGTCACATGGCTGTCATATGGACTGACACAACTATGCTGAAACCATAGGAAAAACTGATACTACAAACACCGCTCCCTTACATGCATAAGTAGAACCTATCCATCAGAGTCTCTCCCTAGGACATAGACAATCCCCACAGAAATAGATGGAGATGCTTTATTCTGCTGTTTGTGTACTAGGTCCTGGTGTGTGTGTTCTTCATGAACAACAAAAATTGGTCCAACAAAAGACATAATCTGAACTACATTGTCTCCATCTATGACTCTGGGGACAACATGGCCACCACATCTTCTTTCTAAACTCCATGATTCCTACAGATCTCAAAGACCTTTCTGTGCATGTAAGGGGTGGGGGAAGCAGAACAGTTCTGACAAGCTCCTCCAGTCTAGGTTGGGTGGAGATGGTGGTGTGTCTATAGGGGGATATACACCTTACTGGCCATTTTTACATGGATGGGGGTGGGTGGGGGGAATGGGGTTTTTGGCATGGTTGGTGGAGGTGTGTGTGTATCCTTCTACATGGACACACACCAGCCTCCACTCACCTCCACCCACAGGGCCTCCTCCAGTGTTCTGGAGGACTCCATGGGTTGAGGTGGGTGGAGATGTGTGGGTAATGGGTGGAGGTGGGTGTTGCGCGGGAGCGCACACACCCCCCTATCCATTTTGCTCGGTTTTCACACGACGACCACTGAGCGGACACCCGTCCCCACCACCACCGCTGGCTGTTTACATGGATGCACCCCGCCCCCCAATACACTTGCCCGAATACCAAGCACCGGGGGGTGGGGGGGAGCATAAGTGTAAAACAGCAACTATTTCTATTTTTAAAATCCACTCCTGATGTACACCAAGTAAGGCCAGCTCAGTTCATTACTGTTTCCATTAGCAAAGCCTTCTCCCCTCTAACTCACATTCCCCCTTTCAGTGGCCTGAGGTGTCCAGCTGTGAGTAGTCACTCTCTGCTTCTGTTGTGTGGTTTACCTACTCATGCTCAGAGCCCAGAGATAAAGGAACATTATTGGTTTGAAGTGTAGAAAAGAAACTTTTTATCACAGCCTAAAATAAACCTTGCTTGCTAGCTAGAACATGGTGCAACCACAGTAGCTTTGTGGCAGGAAAAAGCCTGCAGAGGGAGGTGAGAAGTGTTACTCCACTTAAAAAAAAGTTCTGATTGCTTCTTATATTTTCCCCCTGTCTCACTCCCACTGTGACGCCCCTCTAGTGAATGGACCGGAAGTCGAAGTGACCATTGAAAGATAATATATAAGCATAAGGAAAGGAGACCTAGATTATCTTCTTCTTCTGTCTCTACAAAGAAACCATCAGCAATGAAACTCAACGGGGCAGCCATCCTGATCATTTCTTTCCTTGGCATCTTCAGTGTTTACATAGTGCAAGGTAAGCCATCAACTCAGCAGTGGCATGGGACAAGCTGTGACTCATAGGGATTACATTTTGATCTCACTGAAGCCCATGCAAAATTCCCAGGGACTTCAGTGATTCCAGGATTGCACCTCAAATCCATGGTCTGTCTAGTCCTGACAACAGCCAGTACCAAATACAAGAAAGTCTATAATGGATCATTTCTGCAATAACTTGCCTTCATAGGAAGCTAGTTTGGAGACACTCGCTTGAGTGTTGAGTGTTGAAATGTATATTTCTTAACATTTTAGCCTGTCTGCTATAACTGTGGATATTTTAATCATCCATATGATTAGCTAATCCTTCTTGAATTTTCCTGAGCACTTGGTCTCAATGCAGCTTGCGGCAACAAGTGCCACAGATTAATTGTACATATTCTGAAAAGTATTTTCTTTTATTGGTTTGAGATCAGTTGCCTTTTAATTTTATTTGATTGCACCATTGTTTTGGGATTATGAAAAGGGAAAAACATGCTTCATACCCCCCTCCCCCCCCAATCTGTTCATGACTCTGATCCACCTCTATCACTCTTGTTTTCCTCTGTTACCTCTCTAGTCAATATAGTGTTAATCTTTTTCCATCTCTCCCTGCATGGATGTCGGTCCAAGCATCTGATGGTTTCCTTTGCCTTTCTGCTTCTGCTAAATCCCTTTGTAAAGAGGGTGTGACCAGAAATGAATGTGCCATCCACAATGATGGCACACTGCTGACTTAGATAAAGTCATTGTGTTGCTTTTCCTTATTATTCTCTCTTCCTTTCTCAATACGTTCTATGAACTTGTTTGCTTTTTATGACCACAGTGCCAGCAATTCTAAATCTAGAAATACCAGGCAGTTGCCTTGTTGGTCCCAAACGTAAGAGCTGGAGACAAATTAGTTTGGATTAGTTAGTTAATGTTACAGTTAATAAGTTAAAGAATTTTATGCCACCCTGAGTCCAAGGGATAGGGTGGGATAAAAAAATATAAATATATAATTACATTATATATTTTCTTTCTACTGTGAAGTTCCCTTGATATGTACATTCCATTTCCTACTACCCCCCAAAACCAAAATGTTCACTTTCGCTTTATAGTCCTCTCTCTGCATTAGCTATTACCTATTGTTTCTCTATTTCTTATACCTGTGATTTTTCAGTTTCAGTTTTAAATGTTTTCTGACATCCATGTTTGTTTCCTCCTACAGTCCCTCCCAAGTTATTTTGTTCTATCCTCTCCCATTCAAGTCACTGCTTCTTCATATATGACTGTCCTGCATTTGCTCGGTCTATATACGTCGTTTTTACATGGATGCTCCCCCCCCCCGCACACCTGCCCAAACATTGAGTGCTGGTACGAAGCCGCTGGTGGGTGGGGGATGGGTGTGCTCCCGTTTAAACTACACGGGCACTGGGTGTTTGTGCGTGTACACTCCCAGCGCACACCCATCTCCAGCCACAGAGCACTCCGGGAAAATGGACGAGTGTCCGTGGACTGAGGTGGGTGTAGATGGGTGTTGGCAGGTGGAGGTGGGTGTGTGTGTCTGTAAATGGGCACACACCAATCTCCACCCGCCGCGGTGCTCCACCCCCCCTCTCCGTGAAACAATGGCCATACTTCTGACATGTTGTGTGCCTGAGGAAGGGCTATGTGTGGACAGAAAGCTTTCATAATATTACCAGCAAACCTTGGTACAATAAAAGGTATCATCTGATCCACCTTGTCTCCATCTTGCCATTCTAAAAGCAGTTGCACAATGAAGATAATGTAGCTCAATTTATGCTTTTCAATCACAGTCTAGCTTTTAATTGAACTGTCCACATTGATGTGTCAAATCTTCATCTATTTGTTGTAAATAATGAATTGACCATGTGCTGTTTGATCATGCCTGGTGCAGAAGCTTACACGAACACATATGCAACGAGTGTGCATGAAAAAAGGTTTTTTTAATTAATTATTATTAATAATATAATAATATAATTAATTATTATTAATTTATGTATAATGCACCCTATCCTGAAGGGTATTTAAACAATATACATATATTAAAAGAAACAGATATAAATCACATATATAAAACTCCAGAACCTTTCCATCCCACCCCATCTTATGCCCTTGCCTCTCACCCAAAGAAGTCTCTCCCCCCCCATCACCACCTAATCTCCCATTCTGAAATCCAAGCTTGTAACCCTCCCTCACAGAGGGGTGTCCCCAAATCCCTACCTTCCACCACCCCCACAATACAACTGAATAAAGTCAAAATATTAAAATAAACTTGTAAAACTTTTGCCACATCAGTAACAGTTGGGCAAAGCACTTCTCATAAAACAGCAACCTCAACTGACAGAAAATAAAATGTAATACCACTTCTGACCACTAAATGGATACGTAATAGCTGGTGCCCTTTGGCACAGTCCTTCAACAGCTGCTTGCAGGGCAGGAGGTAGTTACAGTGGCTGGGAGTGAAGGGCTGCCCAGATGACAAAACTGATGGAGACAAAGTAATTCAGATGCTATGTTTTATTAGACCAATTATTACTACACTTTCTGTCTAGACATGCAAAAATTAGCACCAAAAGTCCAAGGTACAAGAGCACTTAACAGTCACGTGCAAAGTCACAACTACACGCAGAGAGACGAGGGGAAAAAATTAGCTTTGCAAAACCACTCGGACCCCAAACACAGCTCCTCTTAAGCACATGTATTCAATAACCCATTGAGGCCCTCTAACAATCATGGTTTTGTGGTGCATTAGTAGTTGTAACTACTGCTCCAGGCATGCTCAGACTTCAATGATGGAGGCTAGGTTTCTCTAGTTGTGCTGCGGTAGCTGACGGTGAGTGAAAACAGATGTGATGGTGGTAAGGCACCTCCCTGGGCTACCCTTGGGTGAACCACTGTAGCCACCACTCCTCGGGTTGGCGGGGAGTGCTGTTCATGCAAGCAGCACTCTCCTGTAACCCAGGCATGGGGGCTGCCGTCACAGGTCCCTTCACACCCTGGGTTGGCCGGAGGAGCTGTCCACATGAGACAGGACTCCCGGGCCCCTGATGCTCAGCAGAATCAGGTCCCCAGGCAGAGTTGCTGGCAAACAGTGGATGCACTCCTTACCTCCCCCACATCAGCAGTTTGGTGTGTGCACTTGGGCTAGGGGAGGGCACACCTCTGAGGCCACCATCAGCTGTTTGGTGGGGCCTGAAGGAGAATGTACACTTGGCCTCGCTGAAAAACTGTTTGGTGCGGCCTGCACCCTGGCCCTGCCAAACAGCTGATCAAGTAGCCTGGGGAGCATGCACACGGCAGCCCTGCTGAACAGCTGATTGGGGGGGGGACTGGAAGAGCAAATGCACCTCAGCCCTGGCCAACAGCTGTTCCTAGGGGGGTGCTCCTCCTGATCAGCTCTTTGGTGAGACTGGGGTGTGCACATTCTTCCAGGCCCCACGATAAGCTGTTCATGGGGGCATGCTCCTCCAGGCCCCCCAATCAGCTGTACACCATGGCCAGATATGCCCAGGCCCCACAAACAGCTTTTCGGCAGGGTTAGGGTGAAGGTTAGGGTGGACCACCACTGCCCGACTCATCCCATACTGGCTTGCAGCTCACCCCAGGGAGATAGTGGGCAAACATCTAGTGGGGTCAGACCAGATGTGCAGGTGAGTCCTGGGATAAGGCAAGCTAAAGCGGGCTATGTCATGTCTGTTTTGTTTCACTCTGTCTGTGGCCACCAACAAAGTCCATTTGTAGTGATGTTAATCATGAGATATGCACCTGGTGATATTGCCAAACCTTTGTGCAGAGTGAGGAGGGGAGGTCTGTATAGAAGTCATGCAGTGTTATGGTTGCCACAGACAAGAGAATTGCTCTTGCGATGGTGAAAATCTCAGGATAGAGGCACCTGAGTTACTAGGAGTTTTGTGCTAAGGGGGTGGGGGACAAAGGATTTTCAGTGGTAAAGAGAAAAGTGGTTTGCAGTGGAATTTATTGGTTAACTGAATGAGAGGCTGGTCTGAGAGGTTACACAATCCATGCAGAGATATGTCAGAGATATCAAACAGCAATGGCATTATAGACCTGAAGTGTAGAAGGGACCTAGTCCAACAGCCTGTCCCAAGACAGGATACTCTGTACCTGGGGTTGGGGAACCTTTTCCCTCCCACAGGACACTTGGAAAACATAGGCCCTTTTTACACAGACACTCTAACACCGATAAAATGGGTGTTACATTTTATTATACATGGTACAGGGCATCACCACTGCAGCCCTGCAACATGGGCCCTTTTCACACGAGATGCTTCCACCCAATTTCGAGCCCTACAAGTGGTGTTTACACAGACACCTCCACCCAGCAAAACTGGGTGGAGGCATCTCGTGTGAAAAGGGCCCATGTTGCAGGGATGCAGTGTTGCCCTGTACCATGCATAATAAAATGTAACACCCATTTTATCGGTGTTAAGAGTGTCTGTGTAAAAAGGGCCTAATACAAGCTCTGAGGGTTACATAGAACTTGGTGTTTGGTGTGCTTAAGTTGTGAATCCAGGACTCCTCTGGGCAGAGCACAGCAGAGCAATAGCTAGGGATGTGTGAACAGAACGTGGTTCGGATGTTCGGATGTTCCGTCATTCGAAACCTGAGTTCAGGTTCGGTTGTTCGGTTTGGCAGAGTTCGGTTCAGCCGAACTTGGACAAACATCCAAAAACAGCACTATCAATACTGATACCGAAATCAATTTTTTTTCCGGTATACGTATCATTTGGCCCTGAAACCACCCCTGGTCTCCACCCCTGGTGCCACGAAATTTGCTCCTCAGCTGCCTCCTCCTTCCAGTCACGCTTTTCCTGCCCAAAGTCACATTTTTCCCACCCCCGAACTCATCCAAACTTTTCCTAACTGTTCAGCCGTTCAGCCGTTCGGTTCGGTTGTCCGAACAGGACGAGTTCGGCCCCAACTCTGAACATCCGAACCGCATTCACACATCCCTAGCAATAGCTGCTCTCACCCATCCTGCCAGCAAGGTTCTCTCCACACTCTTACTGTGGACCTAGACCACATCTGGAAACTCCCAGAGAAAGGGAGGAAGAAAATTTCCCAAGGTAGGAAAACAGAGAGAACAAGGTACAAAGGGATATATAGTTCTATAAATATCTATTTCCACTTACTGTAGAGCATGGTTATTCATGTAGTATCAGGTTCGCAGACATCATATATCTTTATTTTTCCTTTAGGAAGCATCTTAAGTCATGTTACATCCAAACATATCTGTACAGAGCTACAAACAAAGAAACGGGACATCCGAACTCTTGTTAGTTATCAACACCAAAATAGACCAGTAAACGCTGTAATGTGAGTATCCTAGCTTTCATCTGCCAACTTGTCTAGGGAGCTAGAGCAACAGAGGCTGCCATCAGCAGGAGAGAAGGGGAGGCAACAGCATTGGCCCACAATACACCTGTGGACCTTTTAAAAATCTGTCACCCCACAGCACTCGAAAATTCTTTCATTTCTATCACATAACACTCATGCACTAATTAGCAGTGGGGGAACCTCAACAGGACTGGTGGCTTTGGGTGTTTTTAGACAAGTATCTCCCCACCCATTACCTACCCATCACCCATGCATGTTGTAGGGCTACATAAGGCACCAACATGCATGATTGGTGGGTAATAGGTGGGGAGGTGCTTGTCTAAAAACACCCTTTGTTCTATTTCAGGGGTGTTGAGATTCCCATTCCCCAAAGCCACACAGACTCAGGTGCAACAAAGCAAGACTCATAATCATAAAAGCAGCGCAGGGCCCCAGGTCAGCCCTGGCTGAGAGTCACACTTTAACTATTGGGATGGAATCCGTCTTACAAAGAACAAACACTATCTTTAGTGTCATGGGCTGCAGTTACAAGGAATGATTCCAGTTGGAATTGAAGCATATTGGGCCGGGCTAAGTTGTGTGAAGAAAATTGCAAAATCAGCCATGCATAAAAATGCTGTTCCCTACAGGACATAGTCAGCATTTCCATTACACAAGCACCCAAATTAGGTTTGTTTTAATGTATTGCAAGTATGGGACACACAACACACCGAGCTCTTTGGAAAAAAAATCTGGCTATTTATTTTGTTACCAAGTTCTTCTAATTCTGTAATTCCAGTTTTGAGGAGTGAATGTTTTGGAGAGTTCTGGCCATACAGCTACTCAGCACTTGTGTATATACACATTTTATATTTATTCCTTGACAGACAGATAGGCAGACATGATAGCCAGTGTAGTTCAGTGGAACCCTGAGTCCAGGATTCCTAGTCCCACTGAGAGGTGATAGACAAGTCATTTGGTGTCAACAGACAATGGGTGAAAACGGACATGACGCTAACCACCATTTAACCACCTTTGGTGGTTATTTATGCATGTTGCAGGGCTGTATTGGTGCCCTATGCAGTCCTGCAACATGCATAAATAACCACCGAGGGTGGTTAAAGGGTGGTTAGGTTAGCGTCATGTCTGTTTTCACCCAAAGTGTAGGTAGCCTGTTCCAGGTGTGCACCACTGCATCCACCCATTTGCAGCCCCACCTGGGTCCATTTAAGATGGACCCAGCGGCTGCCCCGACCTGCCTGTGTGGTGCCCTTCCCCATACTATAGAGTTGTGGGTGGACTGCCCAATGCTCTAGACTGGTATCCCCAACTTTATGGTGTTGCCCATGGCAACAGCTGGCTTGAAGAAGAGCTGCAACGTGGGTCCGCTGAGCAGACAAACAGCAGTCCCACCTTAGGCTGGTGTCTCAGGTTTGGCCAGCCCACTCTGCTGGTGGTGCTCCAGAATGTTCTGGAGCACCACCAGTGGGACTGCCCCAGATCAGCAAGCAGAGCCTGCTCCGATTCAATATCTGGCAGGCTGCCTTTAGACGGACGTCCCACCAATGGGTGAAGCGGGCTGGCATTACCAGCACCAGGGCAGCCCCTCTGTCTAAAAGTACCCACTTTTTCTCAGACTATCTCCTGAGTGGAAAAGGAAGTATTGGTGATAGCCTGGTCAGACGGTTGGTGTACTATGATGTTGCTTGATAGAAGTAGACTGGTGATCCCCTGTTCGAATAGCCTCAATTCCCATCTGTGTGAATCCTAGCATCTTCCCAAGGCTAAGGAGATGGGTGGGTATAATATATACACACAGGTTCTACAATGTGGAGTTGATGTCTACAAAGTAGAGCCAACTCAGAACCAACGTAGTAGAACTAACAGCTTTTTTCTTTCCCAGCTGTTAGGAATCTGGTCACATCACTAACTCATACAAAAAACCCAACACCTTATACCAAGTCTTCGTGGTACAGATTCCATATAGAAAGCAACACACACATGGTCTTAATAGGATTTTAAAGAAAGAAACTTATGGCATTCTTTTCACTCTTTTATAGGTTCACCAACAAGAGAGGCCAAACATTCTGTGTGCAGCCTAATCTCAAATGGGTGAAGAAAGCCATAGAAGCTCTGGATGAGAAAAATAGCACGAGAAGATCAAGTCAAACCAGTCAAAAGCCTTAATAAGACTAAATAAATGGAGACACAGGCCAAAGCATCTTTACCAGTTCATAGCTCCTGCTAGCTGTTAAATGGAAAGAAATTCTCTGAACCTACACAGGCTCACCACAATCCTTTCATCTATTAAGGCAAAGCGGAGGGAATCATAGTTCCCATTAATTTTATAGCTGGACTTGTTTGCCCTCTTTTGTGCTGTTTTTGTGTTTATTTTATTTGAAGATTTCTTTAATAATTATTTTATTATTATTTCCCCCCCTCACACCTGGGTGAACTAGGACACATCCCAATTCCAGTAATGGGGGATCAGACAGTCAGTTGCTGTGGATGAATCATCTTCTGAACCTGAATAAGCTAAAGCTAGCAAGAGAAAGTATGCTCCAAGCCAACCATCTGGATCTAGGCAGGATCAAGAGGGAATCTCCTGCCCCAAAGCAGAGTATTGCACAATTGGGTAGTCATACTGGGGCTGCTTCTCCTCTCACTTTACATCAGTGTAAATACACTGGGCCAACTGCAGTTATGCTAATTTACATCAGCTGAGGATCTGACCCTTTGACTTCAATGAAGTTACTCTTTCCTTTCCTTTGAAGCCTCAGTTATGAACTTGGAAGCAGAAATCCAGATTTAATGGGAATCCAGTTTCTAACTCTTATCCTCACATTAGGGATGCTCAGCTCCTCATGTGAGGGAAATAGGTACATTCACTGTCAATTCATGTTACATTTTAGAAATTAATTGATTCGAATAACTGCATTTTCCTGTAAATTAATAAAATCTTTGAAAAATCACAGAAAATGACTTTCCTTCCCCCCCCCCTTTTTTTTTTTTGCCTGTTTGTGCCCCGGGTATAGCTCACAAAGAGAGCTAGGGATTAGAGGCCATTGTCAGTCTAAGAGAAATTCCAGTGACATGCAGCACAACCATCATCTTCCAATGGTCTCGAGGGAATTTGAGTGTGTATTCGTATACTCTAAATCTCCATGTTACATTGATCAGATTGCTCCCTACAGTTAGAATTTAGGTTTCCTTCTCGAAGACGTGGGTTAGCGCTTCAGTGCTATTATAGGGACAGGTTAAAGGATTGCAGACCCCATGCTAATACAGCGGCAGCTACATACCTATCCTTCCACTAAAAGCAGATTTACAATGGGAACCTTTCCCCTCTCAGGCCAGGGACGCTTCGAAAATCGGTATAAACTCTGTGGACCACATAGAAGTTTGGGTCAGGGTGCTTAAGGGGTGCTCTTAAAAAAAGAAGGTCAAGATCATGGATGTGTGCCCTATCCACGTGTGTAGGCCCTCATCTCTGCTCCCTTATGCTGAGCTCCGTCTTTCAGTGCTTGTGGGTAGGAACTGGATCCAAGGTCTGGAAAGGGACCAAATAAAAACTAGCCATGGACCACATTTTGCCCCCAGGGCTGAGTCATAGAGTCTCAGAGCTGGAAGGGATCTAATGTGTCACCTAGCCCAGCCCCCTGCACCAGTGCAGGACCTGCCACTCTCCAACGATCTCCACAGACTATTAAGAAACCAGCCACAAGTAGAGACCAGGACCAACCGGAGCACACTGATGTCTGAAATATCAGGGAACAATTTTAGAAAAAGAAAGATCTAGCTATCCCAAACATGTTCAGCTACACCCATGCTGCAAAGGAACACAAAAACCCCCAGAGATGACTGCCAATCGACTTGG
>QEPC01005968.1:68213-87535 GCA_003113815.1 Sphenodon punctatus
CATGGTTGCCATGGTGGCCATGAATTCTCGCTCCGCCCCAACAAGGCCGGCATCGGCGTGGATATTGAAGTCCCCCAGAACCAAAGTCCTGGAGGAGCCCAACGCCACCTCCGAGGCCAGCTCTGCTAGAGTGATAAGGGATGCCGCCGGGCAGGAAGGGGCCCGGTACACCAGCAGCACCCCTAGCTTGCCCCCAGCCAAATCAAACACCACGTGAAGGACCTCGATACCCATAATCTCCCGAACTGGATACCTCCTAACAGGCCACTCCTCTCTAAAAACCATAGCTATACCACCTCCCTGGCTGCCCGTGCGGGGCTGATGCTGCACGGCATACCCAGCCGGAACAAGATCCACCAAATCTGGACCGGCCAGATCGTCCAGCCAGGTCTCCATGATACATGCGAGGTCCATGGCCCCATCTGAGATTAGGGTTGCCACCTTTTGCAGTTTGACCCTGAGACTCCCATTTTGGCCTATGAGAGTCTCGGGGTCAAACTACAAAAGGTGGTAACCCTACCTGGGGTAGTGGCTTCATTTGGCACACTCCTGGCCAGTTCTTGTGACTTGCTCGCCAGTGGCCACCTCAGTTCATACGGGCAGAGGCTGCGTAGCCGCCCATTGCCACAGAGCAATTGGATTGCTCTGCATGGACCACTCCTGATTTCTCTGCAGTGCTCCCTGCGTGGCCATGAGTGGGTGCTGTGTGGCTCATGGGAGCGCACATCCCCCCACTCCACCTTCAGATGGGTGGTGGGGTCCATGGCGACTGGGTGGTCATGCAGGGTACCATCTTTTCCTAACCACAGTTTCCATCTACTCAATGGAACTAGGAATAAATGACTCAATAATTGAAAAAAAAAGAAATTAATTTGTAATGTTCTGTTAAAAATAACCTTTCCTCCAGGGGTTGGGGTTCCCTGCTTCGCAGGCTATGCAGACCTGCTGTCATTTCTACTATATTCCCAGGCGACATGCTGTGGGTCCCCTCCTGAATTGCCTTGGGCCTTCCATAGGCCATGACTCCCCACATTTCAGGCTCTGTGGGCCCCTATCCCATGTCAATGCTTCCCTCACTCATGTTGTAATTTTATTAATGGGCTTCCATGTATTTAGGAGCCCCCATGGGGCCCCGTGTGGTCACAGTGTCTGCACTTGCCATGATCTGGCCCTGCGTGGGAGTCACAGTCAGTTCCTACCTTGGATTCCTCTTTGCTCTGGTCTATAAAAGCAGTTGGTTATTTTGTTTTGTTTTCCATGCTAGGTCAGCTCTCATGGCAGGGGCAGTGGTTGTGAAAGTACTGGGGTCTGCACCCCCTTCTTGCACCCATATCTCCACTCTCCACCCATCTGATCAGTTTGGGAGCAGTCATTCCATGATGCACTTTTTATGTCTCGCTGTGATCTCCAGTTCAAGTCATGCAGAGGACGATGGGAGAGTCTTGCTCCCTTTTAATCTCATGCATTCTACTGAAATTGTTGGTCAGTCATTCTTTAAGAAATTTACTACAGAACTGTGTTAACCTGCAAAACAGAACTGGCGTATTTTGTTAAATCTGTTAATCTCTGTTTATAATGTCACACTTTGGTGATTTTATATTATAATGGAGCAGATGTAAAAAATAAAAGATATATTCTCAATTTAATTTTTAAAATGAAGAAATTCACTACCTTAACAAAACAATTCAGTGGCAGCTCCTGGCTGCCAATCATAAAAAATTCTGTCTGCCATTAATAGTAGTAGGAAGTGATTTCTCTTGATTGTAGTAATCCCGAAAGTTAGCACCTCTTCTTCTGTTGGAATGTACAATATTGACAATGCAGCCTTCATATGAAAATGTTCTAGGAAGAAGGTACTAGGCAGAGAGACAGATCACTTTACCTTATCCACAGAGCAGCTGCAGCAACTAGAGAGAATGAGTATCAGGCCTGTACACAGAGATACAATATATTTATTTTCAGTTTCTCTCCCGAGACTGTTCTTTAGGAGAATGGTGGTGCAAAAACACCGTAGGGTTGCCAGTGCCACCTCTCACGGTTTTGACCCTGACACACGCACTTTGGCTTATACGATTGTCAGTGTCAAAAAATCCAATAGGTGGCCATCCTAAGCCACCTGCATTCACCAAAAAACTTGTGGTAGAGCAGGGGTTCTCAACCTTTCCCCAGTCATAAGCACTGGAGTGATGTAAATGTCTATTTGGGAGCACTGCAATATTTGCATGAATGAGCTTAGGGAGCACTTTTCAACATTACCTGAGCACTCTGGTGCTCCTGAGCACCAGGTTGAGAATCCCTGTAGAATCACCACGTTGCTACTAGTCTCCAAATTGGGTCCAACAAAGTGGCTACAAAAAACTATTCAGTTCCCATTTTGTTTCTGGAGACAAATACCCATTTCAGTTATTTTCGTCATTTAGTATCATGGTTAGGTATTTCGGTCACTTTGGTATTCTGGTTATTTTGTTTCAGCACTTACAAAAAAAGCGAAATACCAGAGTGACCAAAATATGGAACCAAAATAACCGCAGCCCCAAGTGACAAAAATAGCCAAATAAACAGATATGTGAATATTGTTTCCATGGTGAATAATTATTTGGGTATTCAAAGGGCTATATGAAAATGTGAATAATCTTCTCAAATACAAAAACACCTATTCATTTAACTATGTCAGTTTAGTGGATTAGATGTTATGGGTGTAAAATGCCCTATAAGGGGCATGCATTATTAAGTATTATTATTATTGTTTATTTTTATTTTTACGTCTTATATACTACCAATGCTCATCAGTATAAAAAGGCTTCAATCCTTCAAGGTCATAATAATGTTTTTAGATTCATTGCAAACCTGAGGCATCCATGGATTTGGTAGCTAAGCATCTGCTCATGTTGTATCAAAGTTATTATACAAAGAGCAATTTTTCCCATACAGGATGAAGCTCTTTATTGTTCTGATAATTTGTTTATAATTCATTTGTTAAGAATAAAGCTATAAAGTCTGCATACAATCCAGTAATTTCCAACATTTCATGAAAGTTACATTAAACCATTCATTATCCAAACAGACAAAAAAAGAAAATTCTACATCCATTGATTATCTGCTTTTTAATTATTATTTATGGCATCTTTTTTGGCTTCTGAGTGTTTATATGGAATTTCCTTTGCATCATCTGTTTTGTGATGTCTTTGCTGTAGATTGCTTGTTTGCACAGTTGAAATACTAAAGTATTTACAAATGAATTTATTTAATTATATTACTAAACAACAGAGATGGAGACAAAGTAGTTCGAATGATATCTTTTATTGGAGCAACTGTTGGTAGAAATGTGCAAGCTGTTGGATCTCACCGGGTCCTTCCTCAGGCAAGTAGGTGTCAGAACTAGGGCTGATGCGGCAACAGCTGTTACCGCACCATGATTCCATTCCGCTATTTCGGAATTGCCAGCGCCACACTGCGGCTTTTCTGCTGACATTCCCCTAATTCCGCCGACATTCTGAAAATTCGGAAACCATCGGAAAAATTGCGAAATTGTCAGAAACTGTTGGAAAACCGCTGTTCCACTATTTCGTGGTGCTGGCAGAATGGCAGAAGTAGCAAAAATGGCATGTTTCCACTATTTGTGAAGCCTGTGGAAGTAGCGGAATAAAATTAGCAGAACTGTGGAAGTAGCAGAATGAAACTAGCGGAATGAAAGCCTCTGCCATGCCGTACCACTAATTGTGGAAACGCTGTTTCCGGTGGAATTAGCTACCGCTGCGACTTTCCGCTACAGCCCTAGTCAGAACAGAAGATCTGAGCAAAGAGAGGGGAGGGGAGGGGTGGACTTGGTACAACAGGGAGACGTGAGTGAGGCAAAGCAAAGAGTGTGATAAAGGAACCATAGTAACAGAAGGAGGGAGGGAGGCGAGAACAGCGGGAGATATGCAATAGAAAGGGGAAGGGTGCAAAGGGAGGGGGGAGTGCACTAGAAGATGCCGGATAGTAAAAAATCAGAACTGAAGGTGAGAAAATGGACCAATAGTAATAGAAGGAGAGAGGGGAAGGTGAGAGACTAGAAAAAGGTATGAGCAGAGCTGAAGATTAGCAAAGCAAGGTGGTAATGGATAGCATAGTAACAGAAGGTGGGAGGGGAAGGTAAGAAACTGGAGAAGAGGAAAAATGATAGGAAATGCAATGTCACTACATATGACATAGCAGTAAAAAGACCAGCATGACTTCAGATAAAAATGATGTGTACCCTTTATCCTAGAAGCTCATTTAAGCATTCCTAAATGGGTGAAACTCTCCGGCACTGCAGATGGTCAGACTAGATTATCGTAATTGTCCCTTCTAGGCTATGACCTGGCCAGCATGTGCAGCAGGAAGCACAACGATGCAGTTTCATCTGACTTCAAACCAGATGGACTGACCTTGCCTAAGGAGTTCAAACAAGCAAAAGCAAGTTCAATGCCTGGGCGATACTCACAAGAATTAATCATTGGGGTGTCTCTGTGCAGTTTGTTCTAACTAGAGCTTATCAGAACAGGAAACTAGTGAACTGGAAGAGAGCTGGTTAAATATCTCCAGTGTATTCCAGCCAGAGGTAATGCCTCATCACACTAGTGCTTACAGAGCAAGAAATTATTTTCAAAGCTGGCCTAGTAGAAAATTAAATCTAAAGTAAAGACACAGGTACAAACCTTTCCATTACAGGGTTAGGATGCAGCAGATTACTGTTAGGGGTCATCTCTTTACTTCTCTGTTCTTTACTGCAGGTGCTCATTATATCATAGGGTACAATCCTTCTCCACTGAAGAGACTGGGTAGTCAGTGAGTTCAGGATCTCACTGTCCAGAGGTATTAGGAAATCTCATTCTTCTCTATTTATTCTGCCACCTGAGAACAATGGCTTGCTACATTTTATCTTGTAGTAATAGCAACATGTTGCAGTGTCAAGGATTCATTCACACAACCTCAAACAAGATAAACATGGCATAATGGGGAAGAGACAACATGGATTTAGGAAAGTGAAGTCAAGTCTTTCCTCACTAATTTATTGGAATTTTTGAAGGTGTAAATAAGCATGAGGATAAGGGTGAGCAGATAGTGCATCTGGACTTTCAGAAGGCATTTGCTAAGGTCCCTAATGAGAGACTCTTGAGGAAATTAAAGATTCATGGGATAAAAGGTAGCATCCTATCATGGATTGGTAACTGGTTAAAATATAAGAAGCAAAGAGTAGGACTAAATGGTCAGTTTTCACAGTGGAGAAAAGTAACTAGTGGAGTTCCCCAAGGATCTGTATTGGGGAATATATTAAACACCAGTCCCAGTACAGATCCTCATAAGGAGGCGGGCCACTGGATTCTGCACTAGCTGCATCTTCTGAACCATCACTATGGGCAGCCCCACAAAGAGTGCATTGCAATAGTCTAGCCTCGAAGTGATGAATGCCCACATCAGCATGGATGTCAGTGGCAAGGTTGGAGTTCGAAACATATGGGCGGAGCTTCTTTACCCAATGTAATGGTGGAAAACACCCCTGGCCACAGCCAACACCTGGGCATCCAGGCATAGCTGTGAATCCAGGAGCACCCCCAGGCTTCGCACAGTTGGAGCCAATGGAGAATGGATGCCCCCAATAACGTGGGAAACCTCCTCACTCAGATCACCATTCCCGCCTACTAACATCACCTTTTTCTTATCGGGATTGAGCCTCAGTTGGCTTGACCTCATCCAATCCCCCACAGCAGTCAAACACCAGGACAGCAATGAGACAGCAGGGCCTGAGTCAGATGAAAATGATAAGTACAGCTAGGTGCCATCAGCATCCTGATGACAGCGAACCCCCCAGCTGTGCATGACCTCCCCGAGCAGCTTCATATATACATTAAACAAGAGAGGGGACAGAATAGAACCCTGTGGGACTCCACACAGGAGACCACCAAGGGACGAAGTACAGTCCCCCCAGCACCACCCACTAAGATCTACCTGCAAGGTTCCCCCTTCTCTCTTTCTAACTAAGCTTAACACATGTCCCTACAACTTCTCAGCTTCATGAATGTCTCCCTGTCTCTCACTAAATGCCCCTCCCATAGTCCATCCTAGACTGTAAGCCCCTCTGGGCAGGGACCAGCCTCTAATCACAAGTGTTCAGTCCCAGGAACATAGCTGGGGTAAAATGTATTTATCCTCCTTCAGGGACTTTTTTCCTAATCCTTCTCTGTAAACCAGCTAGCTAACCACTTTAAAAAGTGACACTAACTGCAGTGCTCACAAAGAAAGATGTGTGTTTCCTAAAGACAAAGTACCACATGCTCCCCCAAGTGCAGGTGGGTGGGTGGTCACATGGACATGCCCTATGAGAATGCAGCTGCTTATTTAATTTCTGGGATGGTTCCAAGCTGATTTTCCATGCACCTATCCATTACACATGGCCTGCATGCTCTTTGCCTGTCCTTTTTGTTCCTTAGTGGACTTAATACCTAAGCTACTGAGCACATTAGTAATGCTTCACTGCAATGGGCAGGAGCTGCATTTCAGCTCCATTGTTAAAGAGTGAATGCCCTGGTCCGGATCCCAGCAGCTCTCTGACTGGGAAACTACTCTTTGTTAATGTTCTTGGCTGCCCAATGATTGCTTGGTGTCCTTCTGTGGAGTGCCAGGAAGAAAAGGCTGCATTCTGCCAGCCAGCCAAGCATACCTGCTGGGTAATCCTACCCTGACTATAAATAAACTTTATTAACAGGAACTGCTACAGTGCAAGTCATTAGCAACTGACACAGTACTGTGACAAAAGAACCTCTCATTTACTCTTACGGCATTGATTTGCTAGGGTCAGCGAAAGCAAGCCACAAAGGCATGCTAAACCATCCAGGCGTGTGCGTCTTTCTCCTCAAGAGGCCCAGAAACCCAGGTGAGCCAAAGCGTTCTGAGAAAATGAGTTCCAGTTTCCTCCACAAAAGGAGTAACAATCACCACTGGGACCAACGTTGCTTGGAATTAAATAAGTGGCTGAATTGAGTCATCTGACTATCGGGGCACACAGCCACTTACACACCAGGCTCAGCAGCACCTGAAAAGACTGACAGGACGCAACATTTTAGTTCTAATCTCATCACTATTCTAACCTACATTTACATGCTTCTCCACTTAAAAGCCCTGCCTCCTCACAGAGGAATTCCTACTCTGCTTCTTGAATCACACACACAAAACAATGAGTTCCTAGAAGTTAGAAATTAAAAAGGCATTCCCCCTGGGAAAGGAGCAGCCATAGTGCTAGAGAGGTGACTGTCATTCTGAAAATGTCCCAATGGATCTAACTCAGGGTTCCCAAACTGTGGGTCTGGACTCCAAGTGGGGTTGTGCTTGTGTCATCTTCAGAGGGGGTCAAGATGCTATAGATATTTGATATACTTTGCATTTCTTTGCTGCTGTCTGGGGTCCAGGGGATTACATGTAAGCCTCAAAACGGGACAATGTATGCAAAACTATGGGATCCATAGAGTTAATCTTGTGTACACAAACTACTTCAAACACTGCTGAGAAACTGTCACCTCCAGGCTACACTGTTGGAGAAGTTTTTTAATAGTGTACACAGGGGTGAGGAACTTTTTCCCGCTTGTGGACCTCTTCGAGAATTAGTAGAGCTCTGCAGGCCAAATAGGAGTTTGGGGTAAGAGTGGTTAAGGGGTGCACTTGGAATATGGGAAGGAAGGGGAGCGTCATTATGGATCTATGCCATGGATTATCCCTCTATGCTTGGGTGCCGGTCTTCATAATCTTTTATCCCTTCCGCTGAACTCACTCTCCCACTGCTTAAAGGTTGGGACTATATCCCAAGCCACAGATTGGATTTGGCTCATGGACCATAGGTTTCTCACCCCCTGTTGTACAGCAGTTCATAACTGGAAGTGAAGAATATAAACTAATGACCATCAGTGATCAGAATTTTGGGTGTAATTTTCTCCCACTAAAGTCAACAGGGGCTGATCAATGACTGAAAGCAGGATTGCACCATAAATAGTCCATCATAAGGAATTTACTCCTAGGAGTATACCACCATGCTGGGGTTCCTGAATTACTCTGAACTAACAGGCAATAGAGACAAAGCAGTACAGTGCTATCTTTTATTGGACCAACTACAGTTGGTGGAGGTATGTACGTTTTCGGACCTGGGAGATCTGAAAGCTTGCATATCTCCACCAACTGTAGTTGGTCCAATAAAATATAGCACTGTACTTCTTTGTCCCTGTTGCATATATTTGGGACCAACACAGCAATCTTACTCTCTCTGAAAGAACTGTATCACTAAGAATTACCAGCATCACTAATGACATTTTTTAGTCTCCCCCACCTCCCAGTTAGGAAGTACCATTATGTCGAATTTTGCCTTGAACAGAAACATATTATACTATTTTAGATGACTGATTAAATCTGAAGTTATTTACTACAGTCACTTGTGTGCGAGAAGAGCAGGGTAGAAGCGCTTTTAATAAAATAAAATTTTAAAAAGTAAAATAAAGTAAAATAGATACTGGAATAATAAATAATAAATCTTTATTGTTTGCCGAGGCTTTAACAATACAAATTGAACAAGGTTAAAAACCAAAATTAAACATAAACAAATCATTTTATATAATCTTTAAAATAACCGACTCAGTGGTAGATCAACTCCCAACCAAGACCAGATGTCCCCAATACTGTCGAAACTTGGTGCCCTTCCCCAATCAGCCATGGAGTCCCCTCCCCCCCCATAACCTTCACATATGAACCATATGGACCTGCCGTATGCGCAAAATGGCCAAGGCTAGTCTGGCTACGGCCCTGGAGAGATCAGAGTCCAGCAGGCACAACAACCACTGAATGCCCGGTTGACCCTCATAGGGCCCCCCACCAACCCCCCAAGATATTTAAATCTCAGACCTGCAAATAGAGGGCACCTGAGAAGGACATGATTGACCATGTCCACATCTCTCATGGGGCAAAGAGAACACAACCTCTGGTTCCATGGGATCTTCTTGTATCGGCTGTCTAACACGGCTGATGGGAAGAGGTTAGTCCTCATCTTAAAGAAAGCTACGCGCTTATCCACTTCAAGCCGCGTGAATAGATAGTAAGCCCCTGTAATTAGAGGGTTATAAGGCCTGTAGACTGGCACCACCTTTTGCAAAGGGAGGAGCGCTGCCACCAATTGACCCAATTGGTCGCAGATCCTCTCCTTTACCAGACACTTGGTGGCTGTCAAGCCAACATGCCTTAAGCTCTCAGGGGAAAACCCCAGGTGATGGACAGCCCCTACCACCTCTTGGCTCCAGGAGAAGCCCAAACCCTCTTTAATGGTCAAGACCAAGAGCGTATTGCTCTTAGAGGGGAAAAGCACCAGCTTAGCCCAGTAGATAATTACTGCTTGGAGGACATAAACTTGAAGCGGGAGGCATACGGACTCCAGTCGCAAAATGACCTGGGGGGTCCCCCGTGGTGCCCCCAAGATAACTCTCAGGAACCCATTCTAAATGCTTTCCAATTTCAGGGCAAAACTTAAGCCCCAGATTGGAAAGGCATAAAGTAATTGACTAATGACCTTGGCCCTAAATAAGCGGAGAGCGGGATGGGCCAACTTGCCCCCCGGCCCAAAGTAGAATTTGATAATTGCCATTGATGTTTTCTTAGCCGATTTTAACACTGCCTCATAGTGGTCCTTCCATCCCCTATGGGAAGAAAAAATCACCCCCAAGTATTTGAATTACTGGACCTGCTCTATACTACTTTAACCAATTACCCAATGGTGTTTTTTCTGGGCTCCTCTATTGCCTACCACCATAACCTTTGTCTTGTCATCATTTATTGACAAATATTCTTGTTGACAATAAGATCCAAAGGCTTGCATAGCCCGTCTCAGACCCACCAACGTCTGTGAGATTAAAACTGAGTTGTCGGCATATAAAAGTATAGAGACATGGCGTTCACCAACTTTCGGGGCATGCATGTTGACCTGGTTCATAGCCCGCACCACGTCATTTAGGTACAGGTTAAAAAGAGCTGGGGCCAGCAAGCAACCCTGCCTTACTCCCGCTAGTACCTGAACTGGGCTAGTTAAAGCTCCCTGCGGGTTGTACCGAATTCTCAGGGTATTCCCCGTATGAAGTTGGATTAAGAGGAATAATAGTCTAGGGTCCATGCCCAAAGCTCTTAGCTTTACCCATAGCCGCTCTCTGCAAATCAGGTCAAAAGCCTTCTCCAGGTCTATAAAACAAAAGTAGAGTTTCCTGCAAGAAGAGACATACTTGGAGATTAATGCGGCCAGAACAAATATGTGGTCGATTGTTGCCAGACCTTTTTGGAACCCTACTTGTTCTGGCTAGATGATACTGGTTCCTTCTATCCAAGCTTGCATCTTGTTCAATAACAATTTAGTGTACAGTTTGGTCACTATGCTAAGTAAACTAATCGGGCGATAATTCTTGGGAAACATGGGGTCCCCCTTCTTGAAGATAGGAACGACAATACTGGATAGCCATGGCGGGGGGGGAGGCGTCGGTTTCATTCAGGTGAGTAAATAAAGGTGCCAATATACCGGCCCACCATTCTGGATTACTTTTCAGTATTTTGGTGGTGATGTAATCCGGACCCGGGGTTTTTCCTGCTTTTAGTTGTAAAATAAGTGGGATTATCTCCTCGATAGATATGGGGGCCATTTCTGAAAGCCTTCCAATGGCAAAATGAGAGGAGTAGAATAGACTCCCCTTTGGCCGGTAAAAAGTAACGTATAAAAGTTCTGCCACACCCCTGGATGTAAAATAACCATACTTGTAGTCCCTTCCCTCTTCTAAAGGGAGCGAATTTGTACCTTTGTACAATTTGTACTGGGGCCTAAACCCTCAATAAAGCCTTGTGTCTGAATTTTGTTTTGCGCTCTAGTTTTGACAAACTGGCATTCCATTTGTAGTAGGATTTTATTTTTATTTGTTTATATTTCTTAGCCTCCCCCTCATGCCATGGCATCTCGGCTCCACACTAGATACAGCCGGTAGAAGGCAACTTTAGTCACTGCCTCCACCTGCTGATCCAAGCAGAGATCTGAGTCCAACAATACCCCCAGACCCCAAACCTGCTGGGCTACTGGAGGGCGGACTCCCTCTACAAAGGGAGCCGACACCTCCTTCGCCCTACCCACCACCATCTCCTCCGTCTTATCAGGATTGAGCTTCAGTCTGCTCTGCCATAACCAATCCGCCACGACCTCCAAACATTGGGACAGTACTGAGACAGTCAGTTGAAAAAGAGAGGTAAAGCTGGGTGTCATCAGCATATTGGTGGCAACGCACACCAAACCCTCTCACGATCTCCCCCAAGGGCTGCATATACACATTAAACAATAATGGAGACAGAATGGAACCTTGCGGAATGCCACATTCCAGGGCCCAGGGGCTAGATGATTCAGCCCCCAGGACAACCCGCTGGCTTCTCCTTGAGATGAATGAGCAGAACCATTGGATAATGGAAAAGAATTCTTGAGAGATTGCTTTGTCTGGCTAGGATTTTTTCTCCTATAACTCTGAATATGTTACTTCTTAACCTGTCTGGTTCCCAAAACATCTTTTTTGATATGGATTACTCCTAAGAGACAAAGTGTTGCATACCCTCCAGCATACAGGGGTGCATCCAGAAATTGGCAGGAGGAGTTAGAGGGAAGGGACAAAACCCCTGCCCATTGAAGCCCCACCACTACCTGTGTCTGGCAGCATGAAAAGGGCAAGCTGTTCCTTCCCCCCCATAACTGTCTCAGCAAGATGCTTGGCTATGCTGCAAACCCCTGCTCCCCCTCCCAGTTTTACTACACATGGGGCAGGAAAATGAAATGGGGGGGCAGGGAGGGGGGAATCTGTCTGGGCTCCTGCTCTCTGCAGGAGTGGCACTACTAGCTGCTCAGTTCATGGACTCAGTTCATGGGGGCTGCTCACTCCATGGACTCACCCTCAATGTGCTCCTGACCTCATAACACCAGGTAGCTGACTTACTAAATAAATACAGCCTTCCATTTAAAAAAAAGAATCTCTCCATGTGGAGTAGAGGTGTGCACCAGGGATCCATGTTGCTTTCATTTTCCATTTTCGTTATTTAAATCTGTCATTCTTGTTTTTATGAATATCAAAATTTCATTTTCATTTTTGCTTTCGTTTTCGATTTCTATTGGTTTAAATGGAAAACACATTTTTGACTGTAACTTTTTTGTTTTTCATTATATTTGGATGAAACGTGTGGAGTACCAAATTCTAGAAAGATTGGATAAAGGAATCAGATTTTATAAGCAGCTGAACTATGCTATTTTGCAAAAATATGCATATACATTCTTGACTGTAAATTATTTGCCTCACATCTAATGTGGATGAAACTTGGCAAGCTTATACCCCTCCTCATGTTTACTATCTATGCAAATTTTCAGAAGTATAGGATAAAGGGTTCTGGTGGTATAAGCAATTAACTTTTAAATGTATGTCTGGCTGTAACTTCTTTGTAGTCCAATCAGTGTACATGAAATTTGTCAGGGCTGTATTTCATACTTTTAGGATAATCTCTGCCAAATATAAGAAAGGTGTGATAAAGGGTTCCATTTTTATACACCTGCACAGCATATATAGAGAAAGCGCCTATGCCAAGGATTCTCTTATGTGTCACTGTGGTATAAGATCTGTTTGTAATGCCAATTGGCCAGCAGAAATGCCAATCAAATATCCTCATTCTGTGCTGTGACCATTCCAACTTTTCTCCCCCACTTGTCACTGGGAAATTGGAAGCATCTGTTTAGGAAAGAGTCAATAGAGATTCTCTTATGTCCTCTGTCACAGTGCTGCAGGATGTGATTGTGATGATAATTGGCCAGCTATGTCTCCTGATTCCTCAGATGCTACCTCCACAGTCCCAGTTAAGTCCCTTGTATGCTCATCTCAGGGCCTTCCCCTATACCTGCCTCAAAGTCACCATCAATTGGTCCTGTAAAGCTGGAAGCATGCAGTAATTGGCCAGTGAATCTGTCTGTCAGTCTGTTGGGTTGCCCACATCCTCCCTCCTACAGCCTCCCTTCACCTGTCATGCCAGGTACCTGCTTCTGACTGGCACTGCATGTGCTGCTATTTATCTGAATAATGGTCTTCGAGGGGACAACTTCAATTGCTTATAAAATTGGGTCCCTTTATCAAATTGTCCTGTAATTTGGCAGAGATGACAGGGAAGGTGTGTGATAAATTTCTGCCAAATTACTTGTAAACAGGATGGAATATTAAAATGTTACAGCCAGAAATGTATTTTCAAGTTAATATCTTACAACATCAGGACACTTTAGAAATTTGGCATGATTGGTACACTAGTGGAAGGACATACCCTTCCTAAGTTTCATGAAAATTGGATGGAATATAGAAAAGATGTAGCCAGGAATGTGTATGGAGCTTTTCTTAAAATCACAACATTCAATTTCTTCTAGAATCAGTTCCCTTTATCCAATCTTTTAGAAATATGGTACTCATAGTGCCCTCTGCTGGAGGTACAATCTTCCCAAGTTTAATCAGAATTGAATAAGAACCAAAAACTTATAGTCAGAAATACGTTTTTCAGTGTTTTCCTATTATTTCAAGAACAAAAATTTGTTTTTGTTTTCGTTATGATTGTCGTTTTCGTTATTGCAATAACAAAAATGAAATTCAAAATTTCTGTTTTCATTATCATAATAGCAAAAATGAAATGCACACCCCTAATGTGGAGGGTGTGTGGTCGAGGCAGTGGTCAGGGAAAGTGACTGCACACTGGCATCAAGCAGCTGAGTGCTGGCACAGTAGGCATGAGGTGACTCCAAGGGCACCCCCATCCTTTATTCCAGTCCTGGTGTTGCTTGGGTTTTGTTTTGTTTTTTGTTTTATTTGGTTTGGGGTTTTTTTTGGGGTGGGGAAGAGGAGTGTGCAGTCTAAGTTACTTTAGATAACTTAGTCCCACCCCCTTGTGGGGGTGGGACTCGTAGAGGTGTTCTTCTGGGCTGCTCCCCATAACAGCGGGGGCGGCTGGAGGCCGTGCCAGAGGCACGTGTCGGAGGCCCGACCGAAGGGGCACGGGAGGTGGGGCTGGGGAGACTGTCGGTTGGATAGGGGAATGTAAATTGCCACTGGTATTCATTGATGAGAAGGCCTCCATCTCTCCCGGTGAGAGAGGGTTTGAAGGAGGGATGCCCCCTGGTGGCAGCAGGGGTCAGCTGGAAGTGATTTATGAGAGATCCCTGGTGAGAGCAGGGTTGTGAAATGTGAATGTCAGTAGTGGATGCTGGTGGGAAATAGTTTGGGGTTAAATAATATTATGTATTATGGATTATTGTATAAATAATGGGGTGGGTCTTTCTTTTTATGATGTGAAGTCCCCTGTGTGGGATGCTTTAATACTGTTATTATATGATGTTGTTTCTAGGTTCCCCTGTGTGGGATGTAAAACCTAGTTACTTTTATGTTTTGGTATATTTTTTTGTATGTTGTAAGCCGCCTCGAGTCGACTTGTTTGAGAGAGTGTGGGATATAAATTAAAACTGAAATGAAATGAAAAAATAATTAACCCCTGGGATACTATGGACAAGTATAGACTGTGCACATTCCTAAAGCATTTACTTGGATGACAAATGTCCTAATCCAAGGTATTTGGTGATAATAATGGGGGACTGTTGTGTGTTTTAATCCTTCATGTGGGAGGGACTTATGTACTAGTCCTTTCTTTTGTTTTCTGCAGAATTAGTGATGGGCAAACCTCAAAAATCTGGGTCAGATTTGAAACAGATTTCTTCCATCTCAGTTCATCTGAGCCAGGGCCTGCATGGGTGCACTACTTCTGCTCATATGGAAGACTTCCAATAAATGCTGCTGTTTTCAGGTGTTCCAAATGGCCTCAGTGGATGCCTTTAGACACAACAGCAAGGGGTAGCTGAATGTATTGCATAGCCACATTGCATAGTCACTCGCTTTTACCTGTGTTTGCTACGGTGCAGTGCTTTGACGTGCAGGCTGTCAGTGATTCGAAACAGCCCCTCATTGAAACACACATGTGCAGTCCTCCACAGTTTCCCTGGATGATATCCCATCATGCACTGCTCCCTCCCCTCAGTAAGAAGCATTATATCCCATCATGCACTGCTCCCTCCCACTGCTATACAGCTCTGTCACTTCCAAATCCCCTCCCCTGAGTAATGCTGAAAGTTCTAAAAAAAAAAGGGAGTGTATCCACAAGAAGGACACATAGAAAGAACACATTGACAGGGGACAGGGTGAAATGATGGGGAATGGGGAACTCTTAACTGAACGCACACGGGGAAAGAGTTATGCGGAATGAGGCCATGTCCAAGGGGTCCCAGTCGTCCTCTCTGGGACTGTGGATGTGGGGAGGAGGTTCAGGGCAGGCAGTGCTTCCTAGCTTCTTGTGAATGGGAAGGGGAAGCGAGAACAGCTGAGGTTGCTCCACCCTCTGGGCGGCTGCTGAGTAAGGACAGAGGGCTTAGCAGCAGCAGAAACCTGACTCCTCCCCCTCTCAGTTAGGCTGCCTCGCCGACCTGATGAGGCTGGCCCCCTACTTAGGAGCAAGACAAAAGCGACTTCAGTTTTGCAGGTAGTTGCAAGACAAACCCAAGCCGCTGTCTGTGTTGAACTCTATGATCATTCACCAGAAGTAACAGCAAACACACTCTGGGACGGCCTTACTGCGGGATGGCTAGGGGGGGTGTCCACGATTGGGCTGGGTTTTTTGGGGGGTGTTAAACAATAATTTGGGGGGGCAGGGCTGCAGCCCTGCCTGCACTACTAGCTGTGTCGGGCAGTCGGGCAGCATGCATGCTCATTGCGCATGGTGACATGGGGCCCCGGCACTGCCACTTGACCCACCCACCACGCTGCTCCAGAGTCCTCCAGCCCGCAGCAGGACCCCACATGGTTTTTACCCCAGCCATTCCTTGCCTGCCTGGCTCCACCTCCTCACTCCCTCAAGTCCCCCCTTCCCTCACAGGAAGTTGCTTTATGCAACTTCCTGGCACGGGAACACTTTGCGGCTGGTGGGGGAAGTGGGTGGTTCCATTGGTGATGCCCATGGAGCGGAGTCAGGCGGACGAGGAGCCGGGCCCGGATGGAGCAGCAGTGGCTGGTGGAAGTGGGGGATCTGGAGGCAGGAGTGGTGGCGAAGTTGAGTCAGAGGCACCGGCGGTGTGGCTGGAGTCAGGATGGGACCCAGAGGAGGCAGTGCAGCGTGTGGGCAGCAGGCAGGTAAACCAGGCCAATCTGGCCGAGACAGTCAGTGTGTGTATGTGTGCTTGTTTAAATGTGTGTGTGTATGTGAGAGTTTGTTTAAATGGGTGTGTGTGAGTATGAATGGGTGTGTGTGTGTGAAAGAGAGAGAGAGGTGAAAGTGTGTGTGTAAGCTTGAATAGGTGTGAATGAAGAGAGAGAGAGAGAGAGAGAGAGAGAGGTGAAAGCGTGTATGAGAGCTTGAATGGGTGTGTTTGAATGGGTGTATGTGAGAGGTGAGAGCATGTGTGAGATAGAGCGAATGAAAGTTTATATGAGAGAATGAATGTGCAAGTGAGAGATGTGTGTAAGAGAGAGAAGGGTGTATGTGTGGGTGTGAGTGTGTGTGTGCGAGGGGGAGTTGCTCCCTCTACCCCGCTCCCCCTCCCATGACTGTCCCCTCTCGCTTCCTGATGGCTGCCCTCACTCGTCCATGGCTCCTGGAGGAGGAAAGGGAGCCAACCCCCTGCCCAAGGAGAGGCCCAGCAGAACGTTCCTGCTGTCCCCTCCTGCTTAGCAACCTAAGCCTGCCAGACTTGGACTGACCTCCAGCCCTCCCAGAAGACCCAGGCCCAGCAACATCTGAGGTAATGGCCACCCGGCCAATACCTCTTCCTCCTCTTTCTTGATATGTTCTCATTTGTGCTGCTACATGCCTCTGTGGGACTTTGGGAGTAGAATGGGGCCATCTGGGGGTGGTTTGGGAAGGGGCTGGAGGGTGCTGTGATCGTGGGGGGGAGTTGTTTCTTGTTTTATATGTTTAACTGAATTTTTAGTGCTTTGGTGCTTGAGATCCTTAAATCCAATAACTGGAAAGGGTCACACTGACAAAGTCTTGCTGAGAGCTGTGTTTGGCTGCTCTGGGCCTGAGGTTCAGTTCCTCATCCCTGCTTTCATGGGGGATGCTGTGACTGTGTGAGGGTTGTTTGATTTATGTTTGATCAGCTGGATCTATGTTTGAACTCCTGTGCTGGGAGTGCAATAGGAATATGCTCAAGAGAAGGAGGGTTCAGGCTATGGATAATCTGTCCCTATCCATTGTGTGCATGCCCTCCTGTATTTTAAATAAGAATCTTTGCCTTTTAACCATATCTGTGTCCTGGGCTCCCTTTCATCTAAACCAGATTTAAATGTTCTTTGGAGCACATTGTACTGACAAGTTAAAAATAACTTATACGACAATTCTCTAATTGTCAAAGGGAATTGAGCGTGGCCTTGGAAAATGGGAGGGGCCACATGAAAGTGGGAGGCGCCATGGGGAAGTGGGCAGACTGTGGAAAGTACTTGGAACTGAGGGGCCCCCGCATTTTGTGTTTGCTCTGGGCCCCGCAATTTCTAAGGCCGGCCTTGCAGACACTAACACATACTTATACGTCACTTTAAGCACGTGGTGTCCTAGACATGGTGACTAGGCACCTGAAACATCTGTGCAACTGAGGAGTTAATGGGAGGCTAGACCAGTGGCCAAAAATAGTGACAGTGCTTAGAAACAACACACAGTCACCTGTCTAACGTCTTGATCACCCGATCACCATTGTGTCTAAAGGCACCCAGCTTAGGGCATCTTTACGCATAACAAAGATCGGGTGTCAACACCCTTAAGCACATGTTTGGCTGTTGTGCGCAAGCACCATAACAATCCCAACACCAATTTGGCCACCCATTGAACACACAATGTGAACACCATTGCATCACAAGGACAATTTGCATGTTTTGGCTGAACATGTGGCCAACGTTTTTATTTTTATTTATTTTTATTTAAAACTTAATGTGTCTAATGATATCACATGGCATGTTAGCAGGTACAACGAGGCAGTGTCAACCTGTGACCCTGACCTTGGCAGGTAGAGAAGTTTCCCCAGCACCATATGGTAGCCAGGTTTCATTACAACATTCCCTCTTTATGCCTGGTGCCTTGCCTTGCTTGACTCCTCCCCCCTGGATCCCTCATTGGCTCCCAGCAGGATAAAAGGCATGATGGGAGCAATTGCAAGTTGTGGGACATCAGCTCTTATTTGTGATCCTGCCTGCATGCTGTCTTCTAGCAATCTTATCACTTGGTCTAACTGCTCTTTTACCTGCTTCATGTCGATTTTCCTCTGGCTCTGGTCCCCCTTTCCCCTCCTGGTAGCCCTGGTTATCTTTCCCCCTTGATTCCTGTACACCTGTCTTGCATTAGCAGTTCCTTAGCTTGTTCTTACACCTGCTGTGGGTTTGCCTTACTGTGGTCTTGCTCTTGTGTAGGGATTTCCCCCCTTCTCTCTAAGGTCTATACTCTGATATTCTGTCTTGCTCTCTGCTTGTCTCTGGTTTCCTAATAGCAGCCTTGCTTCTGTCCATGGTTGTATAGGATTCAGCTCCTGAGGCCTGCTCCCCTTTATTACTGTTCTCCTGCTTATCCTTGGCCCATGTTGGCCTAGTTCTCTGGGTATAGGTCCTTTCTAGGAGCCCAGCTATGTTGTTGGCCCTCTGAGATTCCTGTATCTCTCTCTAGGTTCCTGAACCCTTGTCTGGTATAGATTGTTTGTGCCCCTAGTCCTTGTCTAGCTATGTTCCCCATCCCTATTCCTGTGTTCTGTGTCTCCTGTTCTTTTGTGTTGCTGTGACTCAGGTTAGTGCCTTCCTTGTCTCCCCTTCAGATTGTGTCCCCTCTCCGATAGTGTGGTTGTGCTTCTGGTCTCTCTAGTCCTAGTAAATTCACCCTTTGGCTCTTGTTTAACCTTGTTGCCTTATCCTGCTTCCCTGTAGCTCTTGCATTACTAGACCCTCTCTCCCTGCTCTTCCCTTGCCACTGTTGTCTTAGCAGCTATAACATCCTGAGGGCTATTGTTAACCCAGCGCCAGGCTGCCACAGGCACTTCCCTGTTTGTTTCTCTTGCCATACTATTCCCTCTTACTGTAGCCCCTCCTGGTTGCCTTGAGCTAGCTGTCCTGTGCCCCCTAGTGGCCATTGCCCTCCTTGTACCCCCGTCCCGTCAGTTCCCTGTCTGTGTCATAGTTCTCTGTTTCTCTTGCCATGCTATTCCCTCTCATTGTAGCCCCCCC
>QEPC01005968.1:104743-129368 GCA_003113815.1 Sphenodon punctatus
TAATAATAATAATAATAATAATTCCAGAGCCTCGGCCTGGCCACTGAGAATGCCCTCCCCATTGTGGGTCCCCACTTTACACAGGGTACCTACAAAAAGGCGCCCCCGGTGGACCGCAGGGATCGTTCTGAGGCACGGAGGGCGAGGTGGTCCCCAAGGTATGAGGGGTCCAGACCGTACAGAGCTTTATGGATCAACACTAGCATCCTGAATCGGGCTTGATATGCTATAGGCAGCCAGTGCAGAGTACGGAGCACAGGTGTTATGTGTTCCCGCCTTCCCGTCCCTGTAAGTAGATGGGCCGCCGCATTCTGTACCAGTTGCAGTCTTCAAACCAGAAACAAGGGAAGCCCCATGTAAAGTGCATTGCAGTAGTCTAGCCTTAAGGTGATGAAGGCATGAATGAGGGTGGCCAGGTCAGGCCTGGAAATTTATGGACACAGCCTCCGTACCAGACACAGCTGGCGGAAGGCGGCCTTAGCCACCATCTCCACCTGCCGATCCAGTCAGAGCCTCGAGTCCAACACCACCCCCAGACACCGAACCTGCTGGGCTACAGGAGGACGGACACACACACCCCTACCAGGGGAGCCAGTACCTCCCTTGCCCTTCCCACCACCATCACCTCCATCTTATCAGGATTAAGCTTCAGTCTGCTCTGCCGCATCCAATCTGCCATGGCCTCCAAACATTGGGAAAGTAATGAGACAGCAGTATATGAGCCACAAATGTCTGTCTGCCCTTGTGTTGTCTCCTAGCAGCTGGGATTAACTGACAGTTCTTGGATAGGGGTGCCAGGGAATGAGTCAGGGCAGTCTCAGAGGAAGGACCTGAATATGGATATAAGAAGCTGTCTAACTGAGCCATACCAATGGTCCATCTTAGCCCAGTATTGTCACAATCTGACATGGCAGCAGGGTTTCAAATCCTGAATGGTTCCTTGGTTCCTGAATGAACAACAGAACTGTTAATTTCCTGAATGCAGAATCTTTATTACTGGTGATCTGTGGAGCAACCTTGACTATCAGGCTCCAGACTGAAACCCCTAAGGATAGCAGCTGGGAGAAGATAACCTAATTTTACCAGCTCAGATTTCATCTGGAGTAACTGAGAGAGTATAAACGCAGAACTCCAAAGTTTATAGAACCACTTATTAGAGAGAGAAGCAGACTTTAATGTGGCCGTGGAGTCAAATGGAAAACGTGTGTGCATATTGAAATTGTTTTTGTGCAGCCTATGGTTCTGGGTGGGCATGTCTGAAAAAGCTATGTAAATAGCCGTTCCTGGGTCCGTTCCTGGGTCCATTATTCCCTCTATACCCCTCCTATCCCTAACACCCAGGCCCGACTGTCTCGGTGCTTACCTGGTATTTGGCAGCTGTGGGGGACTGGATGAGGGCTAACTGACTGCGACTGAATGCTGACATGGAGCAGAGTTCAATTGGCTGGTTGAGCATTTAAGCGAAGTGGTGGTCCTTTTGTCAGAAGATGGGCTATGGAGATTGACATTGTCAGCAGAAGAGAGAGTCCTTAGGTGGGAAGAAGGGCTTATTCTTCAGGGAGTTCACTTGCTTTTTAAAAGTTTTATTGAAAAACAAAGAAAAGTGAAAGATATTACTCAGAGAAACAGCTATAATGGAAGGCAGAGATAAGTCATTCTGGAGCTCAGCCAGAGATGTCCACCTGTCCGAGATAAATTTATTTTTAAAACATGTAATTTTACTTTGTTGCTTAATGTGTGAATTGTAGTTCTGGTGAAAGATGCCAGAATGGCTTCCTTGAAGCTCAGTATTTTTCCATACACAACTGCCATGGAAACTTCAGCTGACACATCGTTTACCCCCCACTAACAGGCTTCAGCCTGAGTGCTGAGGAATATAAGACAAAATGTCAGTCTCCATAGTTCATTCAGTGCTTGGTCTCAGAAAAAATAATCATGAGAGTGATGTTCACAAATATTCCGTAGAAAATGGATTAAAACTACTGTCTAGTAATTTCACTCCAGTTTGTCAGAAACTAATTTTATTTAGTTAGTTAGTTACATTTCTACCCTTCTCCAAGGACTTGGAACATTCTTAGCTGGGATCAGATATAGGACCTGATCCAATGAACTCAATCAAGCTCTTTCCACTGGGGTTTTGGTTCAAAACCATAGACCCGTAGAGAGGAAAGGCTCTTCCTACTCAAAACTCAGGAGCCACTCACTTTCCCAAAGGATTTACTTGCTCTCCAAAAGATTGCTTGTTGTCTAAATTATGCTTTTTGTCTAATTTTACCCTGTACATCATTATGAAAACTATTTATTATTTCAATATTATTTATCATTTACATATCTTTATAGCATCATCCCCTTTTTTGCGTTGACACACTGCATAGAAATATAAAATAATCAGATAGGATGATATTTTCAGAAGCAGTAAAAAATTCAGAAGAGAAAATAAATGCAAAGAAAGCTCCGAAGGGTTGACTCAGGAGATACAGATGAAGACAAGATAATTCAGATGATATTGTTTCCTGGATGTATTTCCACTGGTGAGACTATGCAAGCTTTCAGGCCACATGGGGCCTTTCTCTGACATATTTTCACCAACAGAAGTCAGTCCAGTAAAAGATATCTGAACTACTTTGCCTCCATCTTTATATCTGGAACCAACATGGCAACTGCACTCTCTCAGGAGTTACAGTCCTTCTCCTATCAGTCAGCAATTTCCAGTTGTACATACAAAATTCATAAGTAGATCTGATAAGCATGTCTGGCCTAGCATTTTCTAGCAGGATTGATTATACATACTGTATGAACAGTTCCCTAGCAGAGCTGGTCCACACATACAGATGCTTTTATAATCATGGCAGTGGCATAGGTCGGGCAGATAAATATCACATGTTTTAAGTCTTCTACCTGCCCGAGTGAACAATTCGGGCATAGCCTAACTTCTTTTGGTAGTCCTAAGTACCTGCCGCTAAGATTGGCTGATGGAAATGAATTAAATAGAAAGAGCAAGAATGTATGCTTTTTACGCCAATCAAGCCAATGCAGAAGATAAGTAAACTCTCTCATGCTAGGAATTATCCTAGCATAGATAGGGGCCACTCTCTGGTTCGCCAGAGCTGCTGACTCATATTGCCTTTCATGGTCACTAATCCTCTGCTTCACCAGTGCTACTGCACTCTTAAAATCATAAGAGAGAAGAAAAAACCTGGAAAACCCTAAATTTCCAACTTCCTTCTCTATGGACTCACTCCAATGGTTAGTTCCAGATAGTTTAGATGTCAAAATAATAAGAGAATTAGATTTAGAGGGGAACAAATAAATCCTCATCCAAAGTTTGATACATGCGAAAAGCACCTGGGACTTCAGAGGGGAAGAAGCTGTCTCATCCCTCAGCCACACCTGGGAGGTACCTATTGAAACCTTCAGTATTGCCCAAAGGAAATCATTCTGTAAGGAGTCAATGACATTCAAGAAAGTCAAGCCCCAAACAGGGAATGCATACAGGAGCTGACTTACTGCCTTTGCTCTAAATAGGCAGGTGCCCGGTTTAACAAGACGGCCTCCATGAGAGAAGAAATAACTCTGACTGGAACGAGAGGGTTTTTTGGCCTGAACTAGAGCCAACTCAAAATGTAATCGCCAGCTCCTGGATGCCGAGAATAGTACACCCAAGTATCTATAAGAAAAAACCTGCTCAATTTGATGGTTACCCATGCGCCATATATGAGCCGGTTTCCTACTACCAGTCACCATAACTATGGTTTTGGAGAAGTTAATCACCAGATTCTCCTCCTGGCAAAAGTCCATAAATCTCACCATGCTTCTCTTCAGACCAATGGGCGTCTGAGAAATCAAGACCGTATCATCCACATAAAGAAGGATATGTATCCTTCGGTCCACCAGCTTGGGGGGATGTGTCTACTTTAGCTATATACGAAACTATGTCGTTTAGAAAAAAATTAAACAAAACTGGGGCCAAGATACAACCCTGCCTCACCCCTCGGGAAACCTTAATTTCCGGGGTGAGTGGGTGGGTTGTCATAAGAGTAGCAGACCTGCATAGTATTGTTACTATATAGTTTAGCCATAAGCAATAAGAGGCGCCTATCGATAGATGACCTGCTTAGCTTGTGCCACAGGCGATCCCTATCTATGGTGTCAAAAACAGACTTTAAGTCTACAAAACACAAATAGAGTCAAGAACCCTGGACTAGACTAGCATATTTAGTAATCAGTTGGTATAGGGTGAAAACATGGTCGAGAGTAGACTGGCCCTCCCAAAAGCCGGCCTGCTCAGGAGCAATTATCTCGTTCTTATCAGCCCATGATTGGAATTTCACTAAAAGATGTTTGGCACAGAGTTTCCTGATCACGCTTAGAAGGTTTATAGACCTATAGTTGGTAGGAAGAGTTATATCCCCTTTTTTGAAGATAGGGACAACCAAACTGTTAAGCCAATTTCTGGGGAATCTACCTGACGCATCAAGGTAAGTAAACAGAGGTGCCAAAACTTGGGCCCACCAAGTAGGGTCTAACTTGAGGAGGTCTGGAGTAACCGGTCACAACCTGGGCCTTTCCCTGATTTTAGTTTGGCTATTAGGTCCTCGATCTCCACTGGTTGGACCAGTTGCCAAGGCAGAAGATCCTGTAGGGAAGTCCCACTCAGATTAAAGGTAGTAATACTTGCGTGCAATTTGGTGAACAGCACTTAAAAATAGTTCTGCCAGAAAGCAGGTGATATGGAACTTGACGCGTTTCCCATAGGGCCCTCATGGTTCAACCGGACAAGGGACCAGAACTTTCTTGAATCATTTCCTTGGGCTACCTCCATAATTGCTAGCCATCTCACTCTAGTAAATTCGTTTTTTCCTCTGGAGCAAACTCCTATACTCCCTCCGCATAGAAGATAATTGCACGTGATTGGTTTGAGTAGGAGGGGGAAGAAGGAAGGGGAACAGAAGGAGACACAAGGGGTGTAATATTCATGAAGATGCGAGGTCTCGGGCGCACTTGCTTGGCTTGGTTGCATCGAGAATGATGGCTGGCTGGTCCATGTGCTGAGGATATGAGTACACCATCCTCAGGGAACAGATTGTACGGAATGGTAGGTACCAGCAGGAGCTAGGAGAGGATGGTGAGGAGTCGGGGAGGGCAGAGTGGAAGAGGTGGGTCTTGAGGAGGGATATGAAGGTACGAAGGGAGGGGGCAAGGCAGATGTGGGCAGGGAGGGAGTTCTAGGCATGGGGGGCAGCTAGGGGGAAGGGATGAAGGCAGTTAGGGGAGCAGGGGAGGCGTGGGAGGGTGAGAGGGGACAGAGGAGGAACAGAGTTCATGGACTGGACTATGGAGGGAAATTAGCACAGAGAGATATGGGGGGGCAAGGTTGTGAAGAGCTTTCTAGGTGAAGACTAGGAGCTTGTTCAGAATTCGTTTAGGAAGGGGGACCCAGTGAAGAGAGGAGAGGAGGAGCTGCACATGGTCGAAGCGATAGGCAAGGTGGATGACTCTGGGTATTTTCAGACGTTACGAGATCACAGTCAATCACAGTCAATTCCCTGTGGTGGCTGCAATCACAGAACGTCTGTTGGGGGGAACGGATGTTCCCCCCCCAGATGTTACCATGGCGGGGAATCACTTTCGCCACGCGAGTGGCCGAAGTGGCGGGGCCGGCAGTGATTGCATGGTGAAGGTGATTCCCCACCGTGATGAACCCTGCCATCACTTCTGGACGGCAGCCATGGCCCGGAATCCCTACAGGGATTCCAGCCCATGGCCAAATCGGGCGAGCGCTGTGGCTGCATTGGCCGCAGCGGTCGCCCGTCTCCCCAGAGGGGAGCGTGGAGGGGGCGGGGCCGTGTGGCCACACGTTGCGCCGCATGGCCCCGCCCCATTCCCAATTCCCTGTCGGGATCCCCCGGCACATCTGTTAGGGTGTGACAGGGTCATCCCGGTGGGGGATTAATTGATTTTTTTCATGACGGGGCCAATCGGCCCCATCACGTCTGAAAATACCCTCTGGCAGCAGATGGAGATAAGGGGAGAAAGGTGAAAGTGGGGGAGGCCAGTGAGAAGGAGGTTACAGTAATTGAGGTGAGAGATGACCAGGGGGTGAATCTTAGCAATGTTATGGAGGGTGAAGCAACAGGATTTGGCAACAGAGTCGATGTAGGGTTTAAAAGAAAGGGGTGAGTCAAAGATGAAGCCTAAGCTACGGGCTTGGGGGACAGGAAGGATGGTGACCCTGTCGATAAGAATCAACAGGGAGGAGGGAGAGAAAGGACTTGGGGGGGCGATAAGGAGTTCAGTTTTAGTCATGTTGAGTTTGAGTTGATGTTGAGACATCCAGGTAGAGATATTAGAGAGACAGCTGGTGAGGCGAGCTTGAACAGATGGGGAGAGAGAGAGGGAGTAGAGAGATAGAGTTGTGTCATCAGTGTAGAGATGATAATGGAAGCCATGGGAGGCAATGAGTTTGCCTAGGGACAGGGTGTAGATAGAGAAGAGGAGAGGGTCAAGGACAGAGCCTTGGGGAACACCAACCAGGACGGGAAAGGAGGAGGTGGTGGAGTTGGCAAGAGACACCTTAAAGGAGCGGTCAGAGAGGTACAAGGAGAACCAGCTGAGGACGGAGCCATGGAAGCCAAGGGCATGAATTGAGTCCAGCAAGATTGAGTGGTCAACGGTATCGAAGGCAGCAGAGAGGTCAAGGAGGACAAGAATGGATTAGAGGCGATTAGATTTAGCCACAAGAAGATCATTGGTGATCTTAGTGAGCAGTTTCAGTAGAGTGAAGGGGGAAGAAGCCAGATTAGAGGGGGTCAAGAGAGGAGTTGGCAGAGAGGAAGTCAAAGCAGCGGGAGTAGACAACACGTTCAAGAAACTTGGAAGCAAAAGGAAGGAGTGAGACAGGATGGTAGCTAGAAGAATCAGAGGGGGCAAGAGTGGACTTTTTGAGGATAGGAGAGACAGTGGTGTGCTTGAAGGCGGAGGGGAAGGAGCCAGTAGAGAGGGAGAGGTTGATGATGTGCAGGAGGGAAGGGGCGACAGTGGAAGCAATGGAGGTCAGGAGGCGGGAGGGGATGGGGTCAAGGGGGCAAATGGAAGGTTTGGAGGAGGAGAGCAGGGAGGAGATTTCCTCAAGGGAGACAGGAGGGAAGGAGGACAGGAGAGAAGGAGGGAGAGGGGAGGGAGTAGGAAGAGGAGCAGGAAGTGATGTCAAGGCGGATTTTTCTATCTTAGAAGTGAAGAAGGAAGCAAGATCCTGAGCAGAAAGGGAAGAGGGAGGAGGAGGACAGAGGGGCTTGAGGAGGGAGTCAAAGATGGATAACAGGCAGTGAGGGTCCCAAGAACAGAACTCAATGTGGGAGGCGTAATAATGCTTTCTAGCAAGGGAGATAGCAGAAGTAAGGGAGGAGAGACAGAATTTGAAGTGAAGGAAGTCAGCATGGGAGTGGGATTTGCACCAGAGGCATTCAGCAGTACGGGTGCAGGAGCGGAGGTGGCAGATACTGGGGGTGAGCTAAGGGCGGGGGTTGTGGGAGCAGGTGGGGTGGGAGGAGATGGGGGCAAGGGAGTCAAGAGTGGAGGAAAGAGAGGCATTAAAAGCAGAGATGGCAGAGTCAGGGGAGGAGGAGGAGAAGACTGAGTGAAGAAGGGGTGAGAGACAGGAGGCAAAGAGGAGGCAAGGAGTTAATAGACTGCAGGTCACAGAAGAGGCATGGAGACAGGGAAGAGGAGGGGGGCAGTGGGACATGTTGAAAGAGGTAAGGAAGTGATCAGTGATGGGATGAGGATCGAAGTAGAGATCAGAGACAGCATTTCCTAGAGAAGATACGGTCAAGAGAATGGCTGTTAGCATGGGTGGGGAGTTGGTCCAAAGGTGGAGGTTGAAGGAAGAGGCTAGTGAGAGGAAGCGAGAGATGGAGGGATGGGAAGGGACATCAATGTGAATATTGAAGTCACCGAGGATGAGAGTGGGGGTATTGTCGAAGAGGAAGAAAGTGAGCCTGGAGTGGACTTGAATTCAGAATAATCTTGATACTTGTTTAGCAGGTAGTTCCCACTGAAGTAAATGGGTGGTAACTGTATCCTACAGGGGGATAACTGAACCCTAGGATTCCACTGATGATGAAAGCTGATGGTTTAGGTTTGTGATATTTGCTTAGGGAGCCAGAGGTCATGGGTTTTATTTATTTATTTATTTATTTATTCGATTTATAACCCACCCCTCCTGAACACAGCTCAGGACGGGGACCTTTTTGCATGGATGCCCTGACACCCATGTGTGCGGGTGGGAGAGCAGTGGCGGGTTGTCTGTGTGATCACCACAGTGGGTGGATGGGAGTGCGTGTGCACTCCCGCACTCCACCCACCTCCGCCCATCACCCACGCACTGAGCAACGGGCGCCAATTGTGGATGCTCTGTGCGGGGAGATGGGTAGGGATGGGTGGGCATCTGTGCAACGGGCCGCCCACGCACTGCCTACCCACCGCCGCCTCCACCCATCCCCCCACGCACTTGCGCCTATTAGAAAAGGACCTAAGTCAAAGAATCATTCTTGCCAAGGTAGGTAAGGGTGCTGTACCTTTAAGTTTTGGTCAAGGGATAAGCCTCTGAGGGAGTTTTTAAATGATCAGGGTGAAGGGGGGTGGTCCACGACCCTTAGGTGACGTGAGTGGGGAATGCTTCAGACAAGAAGCTTCCACCATTCCTAGCCAGGGAAGTGCCACCATACATTTGTTTGGCCCCACATGGAGCACTCCGGATTTCCTGGAATTGTTCTGTGTGTGGCCCGAGTGACTACGCCCTGGCTCACGGGAGTGTGCATGTGACTGCTGCACCTTCAGATGGGCAGGCAGCTCCGTGGCTCCTGGGGGGCCATATGGGGTAGCATCTCGTTTGAAAACACCCTGACTTTTTGGAGTAGGGAAATGGATCATTCCAGACCTTTTCCAAGGCAAGAAAAGCTGGTTAGCAAGATGCGGAGCTAGATGGACCATTGGTCTGACTCTTACTTATCCATGTTGAAAATTACAACTGATCAATTTTTTAATTTGGGGTGGGGGACAAAAATGATTTGATCAAAAAATGGCCCTTTTAAAAAGTAAAAGACATTTAATAAGACTTTTGAATTTGGATAAACAAGAAAAAACTACATCCATTTTATAATGGTACTGGTTGTGGGAACTGTTTTGTTTAAAAAAAAACAAGGAATGTTTTCATTTGAACTTTGCGTAATGGGTGAAGGGAAGCTGTAATAATGAATTCCATTGAGTTTATTTTGGACCATCTGTAGTTCAGGTAATGCCATCAGGTAATGCCATCCGTGTCCTTTCCGTGAACTCGGGGTAAGGGAAAGGAGAGGAAGTGAGGGAGTGTGCTCAAGGATATAGGGGATGGGTCCGTGATCTATCTGGTCCTGCTTCTTCCTTCCCTGATTCTGAGCACACTTCTTAAGCACCTCTTCCTCCAACTCCAATGTAGCCTGTAGTTGTGATATTTTTCAAAGTGGATCCCCAGCCTCTCTGCTTTAAAGAGACCACATTCCCATGGGAGATGTTAGAGAAGTAAGGTTTGCTAGGCAGCTGTGCCTGTGATCTGGTTGGCAGTGGCACCTCACAGAGGTCCACTCCCTGTTTGGTTGGGGTCTTTGGTTACTGGCCTCGTGTCTGTACACTAATACACCATCAAAAAGTGCGAATGTTGGGCCTGATCTTGAAATGCGTGTCTGCCTTTCTGTTTGGTGATTTGCTCTTTTGTCTAGCATTTTACACCTGCTCTCCATGGGGAGGACAGCAGTGGAGGTACTCAGACCAATGTTTGCTACTTAGCTCCAACCTGCCGTGCATCCGAGTCCCCACGAGAATAACAGAGCAGTGCAGTTTTTCACTCCCTTCTTCACAGCAAGGAGTAATTTACATTATCATTTACATCTTAAATGACACATAATTATGCTTCAAAGTAGCATTTAGCTAATTAGTCACCAACATTTCCAGTATTAGCCTGACTCCCCATTGATACCCATTAAGTTTGTTCTACTAAGACACCATACAAATGGGGAGGGGGTGTGGGACAGCCCTGCATTCTGACACCCCCATGCCCCAGCCTGATTCATATTAAACAAGGGGTGGGAGGGAGAGGGAGGGTGATGTGCAGGGGTTAGTGCCCATCTTAATTTTGGCCTGCCAAGATGCCTGACGAGGTGGAGTGCACTTTCCCTCACACACACACCCCCTCACAATTTTTACGCCCCTGCTAATGGGCAATGTATAACCTAGACAGGTAGATAGATGTCACGTGTCAGAATGCAGAACTCTCTCACTCTCACACTCTCTCACTTGCTGTACATTACCCTCATTATTCATTTTTCCCATTATACTACACAATTGCCTAGGAAATCGTTTCCTGTTCAGGCAGAATGCCTAAGGACTCTTTCCTGAGTTCTAATCCCAGGCCTGCCTCTGGCTCACTGGGACATCGAGCCAGTCACATTGCTTCTCTGGGTGCAGCCACACGAGATGCCCTGGGCAGACTACCACCCTTGGGAAGCCTTGACCCAGTCTGGGCAGCCAGACTGGCTGGTGGCTGCCAGATCTTCCCTCCAGTGTATGGCGTGGTGAGCAGCTGGCTGCTATGCGATATGTCTTTGGGAAAGGCCGAGGGCATGTCACGTAGCAGCCTTACTCCAAATGAAGTCAGGCAAGGCATGGCAGCCCATATGACAGGGTCCCTTCTGCCCCACTGCACTGCAAGCTCCACGGCGGGGCTTTGAGCAGCAGACGCTGTCACCCGTCGTGTGTGGCCACGTCATCAACAGGGCCAGGGGAAGGAGGTGAGGTAGGGTCAGGCGGTCGCTTTAGGGCCAGTGCCT
This sequence comes from Sphenodon punctatus, assembly GCA_003113815.1. Taxonomy (NCBI): domain Eukaryota; kingdom Metazoa; phylum Chordata; class Lepidosauria; order Sphenodontia; family Sphenodontidae; genus Sphenodon; species Sphenodon punctatus. The sequence continues at coordinate 115,606 of QEPC01005968.1, forward strand.
CGGCCTGCCCCAGCTGTGGCAAGAGCAGCCCACCTGCTTGGCTGCTCTGCGGAGTGGGGCACTGTCTGCCCAGCTCTCCGTGCTGGCTCTGCAGTGTAGCAGCTGCGCTTGCCCACTACAGTGCTGCATGGGGATCGGGCCCACGGTAGCTCATCTAGCTGCACCCTCTGTCTCATTCTTACCGCTGTAAAACGAGAATATTACTTACCTTCCTCACAGGGCTGTTGTCAGGAAGCGAACTTTCAAAAAATAAATGGAACTATGAAACAGGGGTCATTCATTGTGTTCTATGTTCCTGTGGGTTTTGAATATTACGAAGCTTGCTTTCTGTTGGTAAACTGCTGCAATATCCATGGGAAAATGGGGTTACGTTTTATTCATTATGATGTACTCCATGAAAACAGGAAGTCTTGATTACAGAAGGGAGAGTGTAGGGCATGATTCAAAAGCTCCATGGGAGCCTTTTCTCATTGACTTCAGTGAGATTTGGATCAGGCGTAGTCTGGGGGAAAAAAATAAGAACTGGAACAGTGAACCAAAAAACCAATGAATCTGGCCGGCAGGCTCATTTACTCTACTGCTTGTGACACAAGCTAGCTCTTGGTTTGGAATCTTAACTTGAACTGCTCTCATAAGAGCTATAAAGATTTGGTGGCTCTCTTAAGCTAATGCATTTATAACTTGCATTAAAACACCCAATTAAGTAGACTATTGCCTATGAAAGCTCGTGCCTCTTTTCACCAGTTTCTAAGGTACTATCCTGCTGACTCCAAACTAACACAGCTGCTATCTCTATCCTACCTTGCACCAGGTCTATGTGGTTCAGCAAGACTATTAGTGAGAAGCAACTCCAGACTTGTAACTCTATGCTCATGGAGATTGCACTTTGTACCCTGGCTTTGGGCAGATCTTGGAAAGCATTTCGCAGCAATATCAATATTTTCCTACCTAAAGCACATTTTATGGTTACCAGACCCATAACTAGGACATTGGCACAGGGGGCTCGCCTGCACAATAAGGACAGCAATTGTGCTTGCCTTCAAACGTTCATGTACACGGCTAAAAATGCAATCAAGCAGAAGCTTTTTTAAAAAAACAATAATTAAATAAGAAAAAATGTATATATGTGGATTAATATAATAAATATTATATATTATACAGTGCCCCTGTGACCACCTTAGTTACAGGACTGATGGCTAGCCATTCACAAATGCACCTGTGATAATAAAAAGGAAGATCCATGATAAGGTCCTAAGTCACACTAGTCATCAGCACCAAATGGAGCTTTCCATGTGGAGTCCCGTTGTCTCGATCCTTGATAGTATCATCACCGCTCTGGGTTTGAGGCTGAGCCAGAGTCTCACAGCTCTTGGTAAGGCCTTGATTTCTCCATGTTATTCAGGGGTGTCTGGATCAACGAGCAACTAGCGCTTCAGGGGGCTGGGCAACTTTGGAAAGGTGCTTTCCCTATTCCCCCCCCGCCGGTCACACTCCCTGCAGAGCATTGCGACATCATGATGTTTCAAAGGGGGCACAGCCATATCAGAAGGGGGTGGGAGTGTCTCCCTGCCTCCTTCTGTAAGGCCCCGTCTTGAACCTCCGACCTCCTGGAGTGTCACCCCAGCCACCAGCACCACTTCCTGGTTCTGCCTTTTGCTCTGGCTTTCTGTCTCATAGGGTGTTTTTACACATGCAGTAGTCCAGATTAAGTTGCTCTTATTGATAATGTGAACACTTTAGTCTGAATTACTGAACCCCAATTTAACATTTAATCTGGGTTCTGGAAACCTAATTTTCTATTATTAATTTTAATCCAGATTACACTCTGTCTGAATCAGTGATTGTGTAAATGGTGAATCTGGACTAAGTCCAAGACGCCATAGAGTGTTGTAAATAGACATGTCTCCCCTCTAGCTGTCTGTATGTCTATGGTATCCACAGTTTTTCCAACAGTCTCTGCTTGACACAGAAAATTTTAAATACACCGTGCCAGGGTGAAGACCCCTCCATTTTGCAAGGTGACTACTGTATCTGTTGCTGTCACTGTACTCCCAGAAATCAGAGTGGAAGAGGACGCTGAAATCTGGGGTTTCACAGTCTTCCTTGTGACTCCTAATCTGGATTAACCTGTTTATACTGCAAATCAGGATTAATTCTTATTCCAGATTTAAAATGATTGTGTAAACAGTTACTCCTGAATAATAACTCCAAATGAATGGATCTGGATTAAAATTAATTTGGATTAACTGTGATTGTGTAAAAACAGCCTTAGCCTGGTTCTGCCTGGTCTAAACGCTGCTTCAATTCCTGTCTATATTCTCTGGCTCTGCCCACTAACTTCCTGGTTGGTTACCAGCAGTATAAAAGCTTGCTGGTACCAACAGGAAGCTGGGTGGAATAACTTCTTCCCATCCTTTTGTACCTCCCCTCTGATTGCTAGTTCTTCTGTCTCCTGATTCCTGGCCCCGCTCCTCTCCACTCTACTCTCTCCCTTCAGAGTCCAGGCCTTGTGTTCTGATTCTTGGATCCCTGACTTCTGCCTCTGACCCCTGACACTTAATTCCTTGCTACTAGTTCTCTGGCTGCTAGCTCCTCTCTCCCTCTATCTCCTTGGTTCCTGACCCATTGGCTCCTAGTCTTATCTCCTGGATCTTTGTCCCTAGATCCTGACTCCTAGCCCCTGACCCCTGGTTCCCAACTTCTCTGTAGCCCTAGTCTCTGCTCCCCTTGTGGTCTTGACCTTGCTCCTTTCTGTACCCTTAGCCTCTGCTTCCTTGGTCCTGTATTCCCTGTTGGTCTCTGGCTTTCCCAGATCTCTATGATGATGAGCTACGCTCTCTCCGCACTCCCCTGTGTGACTGAAGAATAACTGAGACATCTCCTTTCCCCTACTTAAACCTCTCTCTGAGCTTCCTGTCTCAGGCCGCTTTTAGACGAGCAGCGCTCCGTTTCGCGTCGGCGGTGCGCATATTTTGAAACCTCCGCCTGGTCTAATTAGACAAGACGGAAATGACTTAATATGCACATATTACGGCGGAAGCGCATTTTTTAAGTGCGTGAATTAAATACCTCGATTATGTAAATACCTCCCTTACCTCAGGGGGCGATTAAATACCTCCCTTACCTCAGGGGGCAGCCTCCAGGGGAGCGGGTTTGTCCTACCCCCAACAATGGAGGGAGACAAGCCGGGGACATTGGGCCACCGCTGCCAGCTGTGGAGCACGAGGTCAGATCTCATGAGGTGGGACTTGGCGGGTGCCATCTTGGGGCGTGGCTGGGTCTGAGCCAGTCATGCCAAAGAGGAGCACCACAAGGAAGCACCCTCCCTCATGACACTGTGGGTGTTACACTGGCTGCCCTTCACTGGGGTCTGGGAAGGAATTTTTGCTGCCAGGCCCTGATTGGCATAGGGGCCTGTTGGTTTTTCGCCTTCCTCACAGTGCATGACAATCACAATTGACTAGAAAGGGAGAGGTCGGATGTGCATAGCTGTTATTTCTCTGTCACACTCGCAGGGGTCCAGGATATTAATTAACAGGTTCAGTAGAGTTAGTTGTTCATTAAGTCATATCCTTATGAGATGGGGCCACGGGCGAAGCTAGAGCAGGGGCAGCTAGCTTCCAACCCAGGCCCAGGAGAGGGGCGGGGATTATACACTGGAGGACAGGAGTGGTCCCTGTGGTGGCCGCCACCTCCCTCCTACTTTGGTCATGAGAGGTCCCATACCTCCCCGACCAGTTGGGTGGGTGATCTAGCAACAGTAAGAAGTTCAGAAGTACTGGGGGACATTGGACCACCCAAGTTACATGTTACAGTTAGTTGTTAAAAGTATAGGTTAGGCTGGACCCAGGAGGGAGAATGCCCTCTCCCCGACATTAACATTTAGTCAATAAAGAGTGCAGCCTTTAAACCCCACAATGTGTACTTTTATTCTTCCGGGGGGTGCTGGGGCAATGACTGGGAGGCAGGGTGGGGCTGGGGCCAGTTACCTTCATACTTGCTTATCTCCCTGGCCATGCAGGTGGCGGGATGGGTCTCTGGCCATGGGCATGTTTGGTGCCCCTCCCCAACCCAGGCTGTGTCAGCTCCAGTTTCCTGGGTCAACCACTGACACCTCTGTTTTTACCCATTATTTTACCAGGAACATTTTCACACATGTTCAAATGAAGTTCAAAATAATTTCCCACTCCATCATCTGTCAGTTCCTGCAACGTGGAGTTAGGATTAGTCAGTTCAATATCTGGTTCTATCCACTCTTGCAATTATAGACACTGGACCAAAGCAAAAGCACCCAAAGCCAGATCTGCAAACGAGAACCACTAGCTATCTGAATATGGGGTGTCCCTTTGGGAAGATCACTCTTGTATACAACTGAGGGTCTTTCCAGAGTCCCGTTACCAGTTTTAGCAGAAGCTCATGCCGCACACGCACATGCATTTAAAACAGAAGAAAGAAAATAGTTGACATTACAAATTGGAAAGAAAAATGATTGAGAGAAATTTGCTATTGAAAAGAAAAGCCAAGACAGCACAGGCTAAATGCACTTGAATGATTTCCTACATATAAATCTCACCATGGAGTTTCAGTTTCTCAGCTATGTCCTTTTGCCGGTCTATCTGTTATGAAGCTGATGTTGGAAGAACAAGATCCATTTTGGCTTTTTCCTTTTTTAAAGCACTCTCCTCCCCCCACCGAATCCTTTCATTGTTCCAGGTATTCACTCAGTTTTTGCTTGTCTGTTCTAAGCCCTGCTGGTTGATAAAAACATCAAGCACACTTGGAGTTTCTTTTCCTTTTGCTGAGCATTGGTGTTCAAACCCTTGCAAAACTGGTTTGAAGCTTGATTGTCCTCTCGCAGACTGTGTAATCGAGTCGTGTCTGTTACAAAGTAACTAACTAGGACTGAAACAAGAATCAAAATTTTTCTCGCAAGAATTGAGAACCATTACAGAGATCTTGAGAAAATGTCGATAACAATTCGAGATCTTGGAAGATCCTTGAAAAAAAACAAAAAAACCCACTCTGTGCATGTGCAAAATGGCCACACTGGCCAATTTGCACATGTGCGGCCTTTCTCCAAGATGGTGTGGGCCGCGTTGGCACCATTTTAGTAAAGGGCAGCTGATCTCACATGCTCAGAACCAACTGCCTTTTCCAAAGTCGTGCCGATGCAGTCCCTGAAAACTTGGGAAAGGGCCGCACAGCCACAGAATGGTCACATCGGCCATTTTGCAAATGTGCAGAGCGTTAAAAAAATTTTTTTCCAGAATCTTGCGAGAATGGGTTGAGAATTGCCACGTTTCTTATTGATATCTTTTATTGGACTAACTGTTGGTGGAAATAAGCAAGCTTTCGGGCCAGACAGGAAGGAAGGGCCCTGTATGGCCCAAAAGCTTGCTTATTTCCACCAACAACAGTTGGTCCAATAAAAGATATCATTCAAACTACTATTTCTCTCTCTCCCTATGAAGAAAGGAGTGATGTATTATTTCATTTTATGTTTTAAGTAAAAGTTTAGATAAGTTACCAGTTCTTAGAGTGTTTTCTTTTGGGAAGGCTACTGTACTTTATCTCACTAAGCAGAAGAAGCCTAAAACCGTTTTCTGGCTGTTTCCCCAGGCCTTCAAATTTACTCAACGCAGGGCTCTTCCTCAAGCATGTACGGCTGCTTTAGATGTGCGCGGTGCAAACATGGCATAAAATCACACTGCGTGTAAAAATCTCAAGTGTGGGATTTAGACGCAACATTTCATGGGTTAAAGCCAGTTGTGCTTTCTTTTATAGCCGCAAATTAAATACTTTGATGTTGATGTGCAACCAGCTTTAATGTGCAAAATGTCATGTCTCAGTCCTGCATGCGAGATATTTACATGTGGCACGATTTTATGCCACGTGTGTGCTGCGCACGTCTAAAAGTGGTCTAACAAGGGCCTTGTTTGGTCCAAAAGCTTGCATGTTCTCACCAACAGAAGCTGGTCCAATAAAAGATATCATCTGAAGTATGGTGTGCTGCTGCCACTTCCTGGAGAGCCCCACCACATCAGAAAGTGATGAGAGGAGGAGGGGGGAGGCAGAGCAGGCTCTGAGGAAATAGCCAGAGCTTCCCATAGTCCCAAGGCAGACAGGTTTGAGCTCCGCTGGGAGCAGCTGCATGCAAGAATTTAGGACTAGGAGGGTGGAGCCCGGGGACGGGTGGAACCTGGGGAAATCATCTCACCTGCCACATCCCAAGGCCAGCTGTAATTGTTTCCATCTCTTACATTTGGAACCAATGCATTGACCACATTTTCTCTGTAGACTAATAATTCCTAGCATCCTTTTTTTTTTTTTTTTTTGCCTTTTTGGCTGCTGATGCACATTAAGCTGACATTTTCTGTGAACTATCTACAATGACCTTCAAGATTTCTCTTTCCTGAGAGGAAACAGTTAATTTGGAAAAAAGCCAGCATTGGGTATGTGCAGGATCCCCCCCGCTTCCATTGTACATTGCTTTGTACATATCAGCATTGAATTTAATCTTATTAAGTTTCATTGCCCAGTCACCAGTTTGTGAGATCATCATGTAAATGTAGTGCTCTTTTCACTGCAGAGGGAACAAGGTTAATCCATTTCCATCTGTTGAAGAAGTCTTAAACTGTGAGAACAGTAAGCTCAAATTTTCCAGGCCACTACCGTAAGCAGCTTTATGTCAATGTCTTCATGTCACACCAGCCTTCATCCAAGATATTTGGCTTGGGACTTTCCACACTGGAATTGTGTAAATTAATAAATCTAAGTTCTTGGAGTTTGAATCTGCTCTCACTTATTATTTATTAATTATTAATGTATTATTATTATTATTATTATTATTATTATAAGCATTTTATAGTGCCAGCTGTGTACCTGACGCTTTACAGAACAATAAGATAGACGTGGTCCCAATAGACATGGAGTGGGAGACAAGGAGAGGGGACATAGGGAGAGACAAGGGATCCACCATCATCATTTCACCACCAAATTGCCAATAGGCTGTGAATTCAGCCTTGCTAGCCATACAGCCAAGAACTGGTGAGGTTGCAGCTCGTCTGCATATGCTCCCAGCATCCTCGGCTGTCATCGCTTGAGGACACCACGACTCTCCTGGGACTGGCCTTCCTGCCACCCCAAGCTCCACCGACCAGCGGGCCAAGAGGCGCGCGCCTAATGGCGTGCGCCTTACAGGTACTTTTCTCCATTTTTTTCTACTGTATTTTCCCCTCCTATCTTACTCACTAACATGTCTGCCCTATTTTCTCGCCTTTTGTTTCCCTCCTCTCCTTCTCCTCTTCCTGTCCATCTTTTTCTCCCTCTACTTTTCTCCTCCCAGCTTCTTCCTCCCCCCAACCGATCACCACTCTCTAACCTCCCCTATACATCCTTTTCTCCCTTGGCTACCTTCTCTCATTGCTCCCCTTCCTCTCCTGTCTCTAGCCTTCCTCGATGCTCCCCTTCTCCCAATCTTATCACTATTCCTCCTGTTTCTAGCCTACCACGACGCTCCCCTTCTCCCAATCTTATCCCTATTCCTTGCCTCCCCCCTCATCAACTACCATTTTTCTGCTCCCTCTGGAACTGTCGCTCTTCTGTCAGTAAAGCTCCCTATATTCATGATCTTTTCCTCTCTCGCTCCCTCCAGCTCCTTGCCCTTACTGAAACTTGGATTACTCCCTCGGACTCTGTCACGCCTGCTACCCTCTCCTGTGGGGGTCTCTCCTTCTCTCACCAACCCCGCCCTGAAGGACGGGGTGGTGGGGTGGGCCTCCTTCTTGCTAAATCCTGTCAGTTCCAACCAATTTCTCCTCCCCCCTCTCTCTCCTTCCATACCTTTGAGGCTCACTCCGTGCGCCTCTACTCCCCCCTCCATCTACGTGTTGCTGTCATCTACCGTCCCCCTGGTCCTCTCTCTTCCTTTCTTTCTGACTTTGAGTCCTGGCTCACTTTCTTCCTCTCTGTTGATATCCCCACTCTCATCCTTGGTGACTTCAACATTCATGTTGATGACCCATCTCAGCCCTCAGTCTCTCGCTTCCTCTCCCTAGCCTCCTCCTTCAACCTCCACCTTTGGACCAACTCCCCCACCCATACTAATGGCCATTCTCTTGATCTTGTCCTCTCTAGAAACTGCTCTGTCGCTGATCTCTCCTTCGATCCTCATCCTATATCAGACCACTTCCTTGCCTCTTTCAACATTTCCCACTGTCCCCCCTCCTCTTCCCCTTCTCTACGCCCCTTCCGTGACCTTCAAGCTATTGATCCCCTGGACTTTGCCTCCTCTCTCTCTCCCCTTCTTCCTACAGTCTTCTCTTCCTCCTCCCCTGACTCCGCTGTCTCTGCTCTCAACGCCTCTCTCTCCTCCACACTTGACTCCCATGCCCCTCTCTCTTCCCGCCCTGCCTTCTCCCACAACCCCCGTCCTTGGCTCACCCCTAGTATCCGCCACCTCCGTTCTTGCACTCGTGCTGCTGAACGACTCTGGCGCAAATCCCATTCTCACGCTGACTTCCTTCACTTCAAATTCTGTCTCTCCACCCTTACTTCTGCTATCTCCCTTGCTAGACAACACTACTATGCCTCCCGCATTGAGTCCTGTTCTCGGGACCCTCGCCGCCTGTTCTCTACCTTTGACTCCCTCCTCAAGCCTCCCTGTCCTCCCCCTCCTTCTTCCCTTTCTGCTCAGGATCTTGCCTCCTTCTTCACCTCCAAGATAGACAAGATCCGCCTCGACATCGCTTCCCACTCCTCTCTTCCCACTCCCACCCCTCTCCCTCCTCCCCCTCCTTCTCTCATGTCCTCCTTCTCCCCTGCCTCCCTTAAGGAAATCTCCTCTCTGCTCTCCTCCTCCAACCCTTCCACTTGCCCCCTTGATCCCATTCCTTCCCGCCTCCTCACCTCCATTACTCCCACTGTCGCCCCTTCCTTCCTGCACATCATCAACCTCTCCCTCTCTACTGGCTCTTTCCCTTCTGCCTTCAAACATGCCACAGTCTCTCCTATTCTCAAAAAGTCCACTCTTGACCCCTCTGACCCTTCTAGCTATCGTCCTGTCTCACTCCTTCCTTTTGCTTCCAAGCTGCTTGAACGTGTTGTCTACTCCCGCTGCCTTGACTTCCTATCCTCCAACTCCTCCCTTGACCCCCTCCAATCTGGCTTCCGCCCCCTTCATTCTACTGAAACTGCTCTCGCTAAGATCACCAACGATCTTCTGGTGGCTAAATCTAAACGTCTCTATTCCATTCTTGTCCTCCTTGATCTCTCTGCTGCCTTCGATACTGTTGACCACTCACTCTTGCTGGATTCCCTTCACTCCCTTGGCTTTTGTGGCTCTGTCCATAACTGGTTCTCCTCCTACCTCTCTGACCGCTCCTTTAATGTGTCTCTCTCCAACTCCGCCTCCTCCTCCTTCCCCCTCTCAGTTGGTGTTCCTCAAGGCTCTGTTCTTGGCCCTCTCCTCTTCTCGATCTATACCTCATCCTTAGGCAAACTCATTGCCTCCCATGGCTTCCAATACCACCTCTATGCTGATGACACTCAACTCTATCTCTCTACTCCCTCTCTCTCTCCCTCTGTTCAAGCTCGTCTCATCAACTGTCTCTCTGACATCTCTACCTGGATGTCTCAACGTCAACTCAAACTCAACATGGCTAAAACTGAACTCCTTATCTTCCCCCCTCATCCTTCCTCTCCTTCCTCACTGTCAATAACTATTGATGGAGTCACCATCCTGCCTGTCCCCCAAGCCCGTAGCCTAGGCTTCATCTTTGACTCACCCCTTTCTTTTAAACCCTACATTGACTCTGTTGCTAAATCCTGTCGCTTCTCCCTCCATAACATTGCTAAGATTCGCCCTTTTCTCTCTGTCTCGTCTGCCAAAACTCTTGTTCATGCTCTGGTCATCTCTCGCCTCGATTACTGTAACCTCCTTCTCACTGGCCTTCCCCGGTCTCACCTTTCTCCCCTCATCTCTGTCCAAAACTCTGCTGCCAGGGTCATCTACCTCGCCAGTCGCTTCGACCATGTGCAGCCCCTCCTCTCTTCGCTTCACTGGCTTCCCCTTCCTGAACGAATCCTGCACAAGCTCCTAGTCTTCACCTATAAAGCTCTTCACAACCTTGCTCCCCCCTACCTCTCTGCACTTATCGCCCTCCATACTCCAGCCCGTGCACTTCGCTCCTCCTCTGTCCCTTCTCTCACCCTTCCACGCCTTCCCTGCTCCCCTAAGCGCCTTCGTCCCTTCTCACTTGCTGCCCCCCATGCCTGGAACTCCCTCCCTGTCCACATCCGCCTTGCCCCCTCCCTTCATACCTTCAAATCTCTCCTTAAAACTCACCTCTTTCGCTCTGCTCTGTCTGACTCTTTATCCTGCTGAGCCACTATTCCTATACCTACGATCGGTTTACCCTTATCCTTGCAACATGGACCTGCCTGCTGTCATTCTCATCGTAACCAAGCCAAGTACGTGCACTTGAGACCTCGCATCTTCATGAATGTTAGACCCCTTGTCTCTCCCTCTGTTCCCCTTCCTATGTCTCTCCCCCAGCTCCTGTCGCTCAGATTGTAAGCCCTAGGGGCATGGACCGTGTCTATTTTATTACTTTGTAAAGTGCCATGTACACTGCTGGCGCTATATAAATGTTTTTTAATAATAAAATAATAATAAATACAGCCCACAGGCTAGCTCTGCCTCTACCCAAGCATTGCATGAAGCAGAGTCCAGCTGTTTAGCGCTGAAGGCAAATTAACAGAGCAGCTAAGGTGTTTTATTAATCAGCTGCACTTCCTAGCAGAACTGACATTGTCAAAATACTGGGCCTGATCCTTCACTGCTTTGCACTTTGAGTAATTATTTATAGCCATGCAAAGTGGGTGTGAATGACTATTAAATCAATCCTCTCTGCTCACTTATATTGCTGAGAGCATGTTACAGCTGCATTATACTCACTTTCCAGAGGTGCTAAGGAATACACCAAACTAAGGCCCTTTTTACACAGACACTGTAACACTGATAAAATGAGTGTTACATTTTATTATACATGTTACAGGGCTGCAGGTGTGCGCTATCAGTGCCCTGCAACATGTATAATACAATGTAACACCTATTTTATCAGTGTTAGAGTATCTGTGTGAAAAGGGCCTAAAACATCAGCTACAGGGGAGCAGAACATACTGCAGGTGACAGCATGGGTGGGATCGTGTCTGTCTCTCCTTCAAGCAGTGGGTGGTCTCTCTCTCTCTCTCTCTCAGTCTTATTTCTCTCTCTCTCCCTCTTGGCAGCACCCTGGGTGGGCAGACAGGCACCTTGGCATGAGAGGCATGAAGGCGGGCTGAAGCCGGCTTTGAGCTTGGCGGCAACCTGGGGTACAGAACACTTGGCACAGACAGCATATAGGTCTGGCAGCAGCAGCTGTTTCTTTATGCCATGGCATCATGGCACAGTTAGCACATAGGTCAAGGCTCTCTTAGACAGTCGATCCTAAGAGATAGGCGAACGTTGTTGAGAAGGGACGGGCAATCGCCAATAGCCTCTGTTTCCCGCAGTCAATTGAAAGGTAGTCAGGTACAGGATCATCCTGGGCCAGCTTCAAATCATCCAAGGACAAGCTTCTAGATACAGTGGATAGAAGATGGATAGACAGTGGATAGAAATATGGCTCTCCGTGAGTTGAATAATGGGCCCCAGAACCCTGATGGTGGGTCCTGGGGCTAGAGTGGCAGCTTCTAGATACAGTGGATAGAAGGATGAATGGACAGTGGATAGAAAGATTGATAGACAGTGGATAGAAAGATGGCTCTCTGTGAATGGAATGACGGGTCATTGTGAGAGGAAAGAATATGAGCTAGGAAATATGGCAGCAAGCTGTGAAAACTGTATGTATTAAAAATGGGAAGGAGCCTCCAAGAAGCAAGTGTGCTCCCCCAGACTGAGACACTTTGCTGGCTCTACAGAATCTCCTGGCCAACTGTGCCCACTCTCCCTGCCTTGGTCCAGCCCAGCTGCATTCTGTCCCCACACTTCTCTGGTAGGGGGAGAGTGAGAGATCTCCAGATACGCCCACCCCACCCTGCAGGGTGTTTGCTCGCTGCCTCTACGTTGGGAGTGGGGTCCTGTGGGATGTTCCCAAGGTTTGAATGTTGCTGGTTCCAGGTCCCCTGCCCTAGAACACAACCTGCCTTTTGTGTCTACTGCTCAAAGCTCCCCCCCCCTCTTCATGGCCCAGTTTCCTCTGAGCCCCACATGCAGAGCTGGACTAGGGTATCCCCAGCCCTGCAGCTGGTGGGGTGTGTGGAGGCCTTGCTGGTGCTTGGGAAGGGGAGGGGCAGGCAGAGCTCCCCACCCCCTCAGGCTGGGTACAAGGCCCTCACAGATAATTAATTGAGACCCATCACAGTGGGTGCTGAGGCTAAGGTGTCAGCTTGCGAATCTTGGCCACAGCCCTCCCTGCCTGTAACTTGGCCCCAGGACCGTAACGGCCGGTCCTGGTGCCAGAGTAGCTGCTTCTTGTCATGCGGTGGAAAGACATCGGAATGTGCGAGGAATGATGGCCCCAGATCCATCACGGTGGGTGCTGGGGCTAAGGTGGCAGCTTCTGGATCTTGGCCACAACCCTCCCTGCCTGTAACTTGGCCCCAGGACCCTGGCAGTGGGTCCTGGAGCTGGAGTGGCCGCTTCTTGTCATGTGGTGGAAAGACATCAGAATGTGCGAGGAATGACAGCCCCAGACCCATCACAGTGGGTGCTGAGGCTAAGGTGGCAGCTTGTAGATCTTGGCCACAGCCCTGCCTGCCTGTAACTTGGGCCCAGGACCCTGGTGGCGGGTCCTGGGGCTGGAGTGGCTGCTTCTTAATGCTTTTGAAAATCGGTTCTCTGTGCAAGGAATGATGACCCCAGACCCGTCATGGTGGGTCCCGAGGATGGAGTGGCAGCTTCTAAGTTTTGGCCACAGCCCTCCCTGCCTGTAACTTGGCCCCAGGACCCTGGCGGCAGGTCCTGGCACTGGAGTGGCTGCTTCTTGGTGCATTGGAATGACATCGGAAATTGCGAGGAATGATGGCCCCAGACTAGGGCTGATGCGGCAGCAGCTGTTACCGCACCGCGATTCCATTCCGCCATTTGGGAATTGCCCGCACCACACCACAGCTTTTCTGCTGACATTCCGCTAATTCCGCCGGCATTCTGCAAATTCAGAAATGATCAGAAAAATTGCGGAATTGTCGGAAACTGTTGGAAAACCGCTGTTCTGCTATTTTGTGGTGCTGGCGGAATGGCGGAAGTAGTGAAAATGTCATGTGGAGGTAGCGGAATGAGATTAGCAGAACTGCGGAAGTAGCGGAATGAAACTAGCGGAACAAAAACCTCTGCCACGCCATACCACTAATTGCAGAAATGCTGTTTCTGGCAGAAATAGCTACCGCTGCGACATTCTGCTACAGCCCTACCCCATACCCATCACGGTGGGTCCCGGGGCTGGAGTGGCAGCTTCTAGATCTTGGCCACAGCCCTCCCTACCTGTAACTTGGCCACAGGACCCTGGCAGCGGGTCCTGGCGCTGGAGTGGCTGCTTCTTGTCATGCGGTGGAATGACTAGTGCCATTGGCACTAGCAGCAGGAGACATTGGTTTCCGAGGCAGACAGCCAGGTGGTGTGGCATAAGTGGAAGTCAGGCAGACTGAGGCAGGGTTCGAGCTTCGCAACCTGGGTGGGCAGGCAGGAAGCGTGGCATGAGAGGCAGTAGGGCAGGCGGGCTTGG
>QEPC01005968.1:132220-164757 GCA_003113815.1 Sphenodon punctatus
TCTTTGCTAAAACTGCTTGTAAGTGAGGTTTAAGGTTGTCTGCCTGCTTTTAAACCTGGCAGAGGAGGTGATTATAACCTGCCTAACCTAACTGAAATTGCTTGATTAAGTAATGTAATGTCCGTCCAACATTAACCCTTGGAACTCCTTGCTGCTGGGTTATGCCACCCACCATTGCCCTGGCTCTGCCCACCATTGCCATGGCTCCGCCCACCATTGCCCTGGCTCCACCCATCATTGCCCGCCGGCCTTACTGACCCTCCAACCTCAACACCCACCAGCTGCCCCTGCCTTGGCCACATTCAACAGGGCCAGCCACACGTTGGCCTTGCCGGCCCAGTAGGCCAAGGGATCACTGCTGGGATCTATGCATGGCTCCTCCTCCAGATAGGTCTCCACTGCTGCTGAGGCACCATCATACTCCCTCTGGTAGCTCTGGGTGGGCACCACCTGCCCCACTGCCCTCAACTACGCTGCTTGCCCTTTTGTGCTGGGCCCCATGATCCCCAGAGAGGCCTGCACAGAGGAGGAGCTGCTGGCAGTAGGGATCCTGCTGCTGCTGCTCATCCTGCTGCTGGTGCTGCTGCAACCACTGGGGCTGGGGGAAGGAATAGACCCAGATGGCTGGAAGGGGTCGCTGCTCCCACTCCCACCATCCCCAGGGGCATCCTGCTGCATGGCCCACTCTGCCTGCCAGACCTTCTGCACCAGCGCACCCTTCCTGAGGCCATAGACCGCAGTCTCACATGTCATGCTGCCCTTGATCCTGGGGTCCAGCATGGTGGCCAGGACATATTCGACCTGGCACAGGAGCTCATCGAAGCATGCACTCAGCCCTGCCTTCAGCTTTTGCGCAAGGTCAGTTGCCTCATCGGACATTCACCTGCCCTGAGGGCCACAATCCCGCCCCCTCCCGAATCTCATCCAGGCTGCTGCAGAGACTATGCACAGGGGCCCGTGAAAAGCGTGCTGCCGCGATTCGCGGTTTTTGCGCAGAATCCTGCCTTAGGCAGAATTAGCGCTGAAACCAAGGAAATCCCCGCAGCTTTCCCTTTCACTGTCGGTGACTCAGGGACTTGCTTTGACTCATCGGCAGTGAGCAATAAAGCAAGCCCCTGATTGGCTCACTGGAAGTGAGTCCCTGATTGGCTCACCAGTGAGTCAATCAGGGGCCTGCTTTGTTGAGGCCACAAGCCAATCAGTGGCTTGCACGGCCTCTTCCCCAAACAGTTTGCCTCAGCCATTTGCCTCCCGCTGTTTGCTGCTGCCTCCTCCTCTCCAGCCGCCGGGGACCCAGATTAGTTTTCCTGCTGCACGCTCTCCCTTTTCATGTGGTGGGAGGGTTCATGCTGTGTGCTCTGCCTTTTCATGTTTGGGGGGGTTCATGCTGCGCGCTTTGCCTTTTCATGTTGGGGGGGTTCATGCTGCGCGTTCTGCCTTTTCATGTTGAGGGGGGTTCGTGCTGCACGTGCTGCCTTTTCATGTTGGGGGGGTCATGCTGCATGCTCTGCCTTTTCATGTTGGGGGGTTCATGCTGCGTGTGCGCTCTGCAATTCTATGGGGGCGGGTTCTTTGCCACCCCTCCAGCTGCCGGGGACCCACTGTTTGCCGGGCACCAACTTGGTAGGGGTGCAGGGCTGACTGGCAGCAGAGTCCCAACTCTGTATTTAAAGCACTGGGGTTGGTTTTTTTGTTTGTTTCCCCCACCGCTGGCTGTCCTTGTACGGGAGGGTGTGTGTGTGGACACTGGGGGATGAGCACGGAGGGATCAGTCTGAGGTGAGGGGGGCATGGAGCTGGGGTTAGTGGGGTGTGGGTTCTGTTCTGAATCCTGAGTCAGTCCGGCCCTTGGTGGGGGGGGGGCAGCAGCGGTGCTTCTTTTCCCCCCCCCATGCACTGTAGCTGGCGGCTCCACCTGGGATCGGGGTTTACGAGCAGGGGGAAGATGGAAGAGGGGGGGGAATAGATACAACAGCTCCCACCCAGCACCCTTCCCCCCCTTGTTAAGTTGTTCCTGTTTGAGGCTGAATGCCTTTAACCCACCAGTGGGGAAAGGAGAAGCCATGAAGGCTTCCTAACCGGCAGCTCCTTCCCCCGCTGGTGGGTTGAAGGGGCTGGCCTGAAGCAGAAAAGTGAGGGGTTTGTTGTTTTTTTTAGCCTAGGCTCCCAAGTTAACTGTTAAAGGGGTGCAGCTATGGAGGAGGGGCCAAAGGGTCCTCAAAGGCCAACCCTGGTTTTAAGGAGGAATGTATATCTACTTGCACCAACACACTGGTCAAAATATTTTATGCTGTATAGAACAAAGGTTGACAACCTGAAACCAAGTCATATTGGGGTGCATTGCTGGAGTGCTCGCGCATATCAAAATATTTCTAGGCTTGGTACTCTCCCATTTGTGAGAATGGGAGGAGTCACTCGAAGAACAGAAGGTTGCTGCCTTGTAAACAAGGTTCTTTGAGATGGCTCTAAACATTCTCACAAATGCCCACCTTTGGAAGGAACTGTTGGGTATCTATGAGCAGGAAGGAGGTGCTTTATATACTGGGGGGGAGGGGCTCGAGACTGTCATGGGGTGATTTTTCAAACTAGTGAGCTTGATATATGCTGGTAGAGAAGGGCACGCAAGCGCAAACCCATTTGTGAGAATGTTCGGAGCCATCTCACAGAACCTTGTTTACAAGGCAGCAACCTTCTGTTGAGGCACTGCCGACGGTGGGGTTTTTTTTAAAAAAATTTTTTAATAGACTTGTTTTGTAACTTTATTGGGTTGCAGAATTTTCAATTTTGGGTGGCAGAATTTCAGAATTCTTTTGCATAAGAATCGGGGCCCTGTCTATATCTACACTAAATCTAACTGCTATTAAATAATAACTATTCTAAATGCTATGAACTAAATGGATTAAGTACACACTACTACAAACACTAAAACTAAATCACTAAACGCTGTCTCTATCACTAAACTAACTCCTACAACTGTGTGTCTATCTATCTATCTATCTATCTATCTATCTATCTATCTGTGGGATGGGGGGAATCACAAACAACACAAGGTTTCAGTTTCATTTCAGTACAAAACTGAAATGAAACTTAAAGCAATCTAATAATCCTACTCTAAATGAAAAAACAGGGGAAGGGAAGGGAATCTGGGATGGAATATATGGGAGAGGGAAAGGATTCAATGGAGGGGGGAGGGAGGAAGGAAGATTGAACACAACACAGGGAACACAGGGGGGTAAAAACAAAAAACCACTAAATCTATCTAAGCTAAGCTAAATAAATGAATGAGAATATGGGGGTAGATGGGTTGGATGGCTGAAATGGGAGGAGGATGACTGGATTGGGGAGCTGGAAAATGCTGGGAGAGAGGGAGCCTTCTGAAACGCCTGCTGTTCAGGAACAGTGACTAGCTCAGAAGGTATTGGGAAGGGTGGAGGCAGACAGTTTGTTTCTTGCTGCGCCCGCCTCACCACAAGCCCCATTGGCTCCATACAGTCTAGCCCATGGCTAATCGCAGACTGCCAAGCCAGTGGTCTGAGGCGAAAAGGGATGGTGATTCGGCAGGCTGGCTCCTAATCCAAGCCAGTCTCCACCCTCCACCCCTGGTGCCTGGAAGACTGCTCCTCAGATGAGTCAGATGACTCCCCCACCCCCTCCCTGCTAGGTTTGGCCTTCCAGTGACCTGACAGTAGACCACATTTTAGCCAGCTGAACTCAACCGAACGCGATCCGAACTGACCGAAGTGTTCGGCCATTTTGACATTCGGAATTGAGTTTGGTTCAGTCTGTTCGTGTTTGTGTTCAGGTTCGGTCATCCGAACAGGCTGAGTTTGGGCCAAACTCCGAACCACGTTCGCCCATTCCTAGAAATTGCATTAATCAAAGAGGGTTAGATTTTTACCAGGCTCTTATTTTGTGGAGGTGTTAAGACTGGCTTGGCCCAACACCACCAGTCTATTAAGAAGCACTTGCTCTCCATAGCTGATCAGCTTTGTACACCTTACTATCAGAACTGGCAATTCTTCCACCTGTTCCTTCCATAGGTTCCTTTGTTCAAGGGCCTAGTATTAAAAAAATTAATATGTTGCACAGCAAATGCTTACAACACTGAGCCAACCACAGTGATTGCTTTGTCAATAAACTGAACTGCAGCCCACCAAGACTTCCCTTAATCGGATGCCACCCAAATGGATTTCTGCAGATTACTAGAGGCAGGGACCTGTGTTCATTACATTTCTCCCTTTGCTGCCAGTGGGGAAAATACAGCAAAGACAGGTCTTTGGCTAGAGGAAAGGGGGAATGCTTGGAAGTGGCTAGCAGTTAGCACCTGCAGTCATCTCATGTTAGCCTGTGTTCTCATGAGCATTCTCTATTTATTTACAAAGACAAGTTTACCCACTCTTCGGATGGCAGATGCATGTCAAGTACCCCAAGGGCTGGTAGGTAGAATGTGCCTGGATATAATATTATTTGACTAGTTCACTGAATGTTGAAGATTGCTACAGTGCATGGAAAATAAGGCAGGCACTAGTATTCTACATTTTCATGCCGTAAGACTCCAGCTCCTCCAAGTTTCATACATTGATTCTGTTTCTCCTTCCTGGTTTAACCTATCTAAAGCTCCAAGAGCTTGCTGCAGCCTTTAGTAGATGAGCAGAAAAAAGAGGCCTGAGGCCCAATGCCCATTGCACTAGGGTCTGCTATGATTGTCCCTAACTCTCTTTAAGAGGAAATCCCTGTAACAAATCTCCTTGGCAATCAATTTGTATTTTGAGGATCTTTTAACCAATGGCATAACAAGGCTGGGGTGGGCCCAGACTCATGTCAGAATTATGGGCTCATTTAGCCACAAGGGGGCAGGCTCTCCAAAAGCAATGACCCTCCCTCCCAAGGGAACTCCCAGCTAGCCTTGTTCTCCCCCTTCCTTAGGTGATGGTGTCATTCTGGGTCCCAGAGAACCCCTACTGGAGCATCCAGGTAAGTAAGAAGTTTTAAGAGTGAGCAGGGACAGGGCCAACACTTCACTCCTCCTGTCCTGCCAACTCTGAAAACTTCCTTTTCGGTAGGACTCTTTGCCAATGGCCTGAGTGCTGCTAGGAAATGTTCAAAGTAAGTGGGGGCAGAGTGTCGGCCCTGTTCTCTCCGCAGCTCACTCCTAAATTTCCTAGCGGTACTCAAGCTGCTTGCAAATGGCCCCCTATGAGCCTAGGGCCTGGCCTCAGCTGAGGCCACTCGCTCCATTTAAGCAAAGGTGTAGACTAGAGAATTGCAGTCAGGTCATCAGCTAGTGTAAATAGACATAATAATCCTGTGACTTCAAAGGAGCAACATGCATGTACATCAGATGGGTTTGAATTATTAAGAATTTTCAAAATATTATGGCAAATGGCCGTTCAAAAAAGAATAGGGGTCAATTGCTGACGTTGGCTACTGAGGGGAGGACAAGAAGCAATGGCCTGAATGTAGGAAGGACGATTTAGCTTCAGTACTCTCAAAAGCTTTCTGCCTACAAACATGGATGGGCAGTGGAACAAGTTACCAAAGGAGATGTGGAACCCCCATGGCTAGAAGTTTTTTAAAAATAAGTTGGCTAATATCTGCCATGGCTGGTTGAGGTAGAACTGGTGTTACTAAGGGGTATGGAGGCATAGGTGACCTCCTAAGATCCTGCCCATCACTAATGTTCTCTGATTCTGTGATTACTTTGGGAGTTACAATTACTAAACACAACTTGTCCAAGCACCTTGGTTGGTTTAAGAAGCCCCTAAAACAAACAAGAAAGGTCAACAGACCACACCTGGAAATCTGGAAGAGGAAATAACCACCCTGAGAGGACCTAAGAAAGCACCACAACTGCTACCACCGCTCCAGAACATTAAGTAATGTTCCCCCTTTCTTCCACTTGTTAATGATGCTAGGCACCTTGTGACCAGCCCTCGGGGTCACTGGTGGTCTGGCACAAGCAGGCACCATCCGCAGAACAGCGATAGGATGGATGCAAAAGGACCACATTTGCTTGTTACTGGGTAAGGGGACAGAAAAAACACTCCCCCTCCTGCTAGCAACACTGCTAGGTAGGATGCTTCCACATTAATGGCGTGGCCCAGATTAAAAGAGGCAGGGAAATGTGAAAGCAACCCCCTTTCTTCCAGAACAATCTGCTAGTACAGACAGCGGCTACTCCAGGGTGAGCGCACAATTTCTGGGAGAAAAGCAGGGTGCATGCACACCTCTTATGGTGCTTTTTACCCCTGCAATCATATGCTTAGCTCAGGGCAGCCACAGTCCACCCTAACAGCAGCCCACCCTGGATTTCTGGGAGCAGTGAGAGAAGCAGGGACACTTCCATGGTCCTCTTCTGCCCCTCTTCATTTGAGTCAAGATGCTAGTGTGGAAGAGACTTCCTTTTCCCCTAGGAAGGGACACACCACTCCAAGATACTTCTTGACACAGGGGACCTTCCCAAATAGGTTGTGCTGTATCCGTTAGTAGCTCTATGACCATCTGACAAGAATTTCCCTCAAAATGTCACCCTTTACCCAGCCAGTGCCAGAATCCTGTTCCAGTTGGTAAGCAGATGCTGCATTCCACATCAGTTAGCAGTGGCTGCATTTGATTTCTGTTGTGTTGGGATGAGAGCTCCTCTCCTTATCTTTTGAAAGGCAGGTTGATATTGACAGTGTGGGCTGTTTTGCTTTTGGTGATCTGTAAGCTCACTACTGCCCTTACTCATTCTGTGTGCATCCTTTAAGCACGATCTCTGACTCAGCACAATTCCCAGGAGCTTTGGCAGACTGCCAGGGCTAGGGGATTGACTCAGCTTTCAGCTATACCCTAGCAAGGTATTAAATGCAAAACAGAGAGAAAGAAGAGCATCCTTTCTTAATTGATGTACTTGTTCTCCCTACTAAAAACAGGAGACATTTGCTCATTCTGGAGCTGCTTAGAGTGCATCCATGCCAGTATCAGCAACCCTTGGCCACCAGGGACAAGAGATATTTAGATAGAACAAGCCAGAGAGAGAACAGAAAATTCCAGCGATGTATAGACCACACTATGGGTGGATTGCAAGACCTCTTGCCACTGCTAATGAACAATGAGACTTTCTGGTAAAGCAGCTGCCCAACATGGTAAATTGATATTTGTTTAAATAAGGCCCTTTTCACACAAGGTACCCCCACCATGGGAATGATGCGGGGGATGGGTGGGGGTGCGTGTGCACTCCCGCACTACACCCATCTCCACCCATCACCCATACATGGAGCAATGGGCTCCAATGCCGGTTGCTCCATGGGTGGAGATGGGTGTGTGCCCGTTCCCAGAGGCGCAACCCACCTCCAGCCACCGTGGGTGCACACCCATCCCCCCCACCCACCACAGCCCGCTTGAAAAGGGCCTAAAAGGCATATGTATATTGGTGCAACTGCACCAGTGATGGGTCCAGGGAAGTTGGGCTCCTGTGCAAAATGATTGTATGGGCCTCTCTTCTAACATAGGAATACTTGATGGGCTGACAGTGACTTGCCCATGAGAAAAAGGAAAGTGTTACCGTAATTCCTTTTTGATGTTCAGTTAAACATAACTTCCCTTTCAGGGGCTGGGGCTCCTGGCACTGCAGGATCTGCAGGCCAATGGGTTACACATATGTTATTTTTAGTTTTCTCATGGGCCCCATGTGCTGGGGAGGGGCAGCTTCCTGATTGCCATGGGTGCTCCATTGCCTTGGTCTTGAGGCTCTGTGGGCTTGTATTCTACACCAGTGCTTCTCACACTCACGTTGTCATTTCAAGTTTAGCCATCGATCCCATGTACTGGGGGCCCCTGTTCCACAACACATGAATCCTACCCTGTGCAGTCACACAGTCTGCACTTGCCTAGATCTGGACTCTGGGACATGCATTTCCAGACAAAGGGTAATTCTCCAGAGGCCATAAAGCCGATATACTGGTTCTACACCAGTTTTGCACTGGATGAACTTAAAAAGGGGTTTTGGGGGGGGGGAGAAGGGAGTCATTTCCCCCCACCTTCCTGACCCCTGAAAGTACATGGTTGCTTTGGCATGGGTGGACACTGCAATATATCATGGTGAGACTGAGCTGGGTTCAATATGGCCAGGTAAATCCAGCCAGAGCCAGAGCTTTTGTTTGAGTTTCCAAAAGAGAGGGCATTGTCCTCCTGTGTAAAGAGTGTAAGTTACCCCCGACTACTGTCCTCCTAGCCCCTTGCATTGATGGAAGATAGGCCGAAATGAAGGCACTATCACCAAAGCACTTCTGTGCTTGGCTGCCACATGGGCCATAGGCAGTTCAATGCGAGAGCTGTGCTATCGGCTGGGCATGGCCCATGCAGAACCTAAAACTCAGGAAGACCCCAGGTGTCAGCTTGCATCTTTTGCTGCCAGTCACCCCTGAATGGTGAAGGAAAAACAGAGAGCTGCTTGAGAAAGTATTTATTTATTTATTTATTTATTTTCATTATTTATATTCCACCTTGCCTGCCTTGGCAGATTGAGACAGCTTACAAAAATTAAAATATTAAAAAAGACACATAAAATACATAAAAGGGAAGCATAAGAATAAGAAAATAAAAAGCCCATCCTCCACACTCACCCTTCACCCACCTCCCTCGCCAAAGGCCTGGTGGAACAGCCAGGTCTTGCACTGTCGCCGAAATGAGGCACAGTCCGGGGCCACCTGGGCCTCCACCGGAAGGGAGTTCCACAGCCTGGGTGTTACCACCAGAACGCCCTCTCCATTGTAGCCCCCCGGACCACCCGGGGGACATCAAGAAGGGCGCTCCCCGAAGACCGCAGGGGTCAATCCAGGGTTTGGAGAGTGAGGCGGTCTGGTAAATAGGGGCGCCTTATCCTCTTGCCAATAATTTTTGTCAAGAGCATGTCTTTTCTTTGAGGTTTGGTTGAAAATGTAGTTCAATTTTTTCCATTTTTTGTTGCTAGCTACAATGTAAAAGCTGGACGCCAAAGGGTTGGGGTTTGGTTTTTGGATGAAAGTAAAACCCCAAAAGTGTGGATAAAATTTGGCATCTGTGATTCATGTCATTTCATTTCACCTTCACCCCTCTCCCCCAATCTCCTCCCCTCCCATTCCTGTTGGTATTCCATCATGGGAAGCAAAAGGGCAAACTTCCCTTCCACTGTCCTGCCATGCCAGTCTGCTCCAGCCCTGCCCAGAAGGCCAAAAGACTAATTAAACCCAGTTCCATTTCAACTCCTCTGCTCAGGCTGATGGAAAAGAGGTAGCTTGCAGTGATTATTTAAGGTATTTCCAAGGCAATTGCCACAGTAGTATCTAACTGTCTCTGAGGTAGGAATATCACCTGTTTACTAGGAAGGAACCCCTGGCTCTCGAGCACTCCATTTATACATCTGCTTTTGGCTTTCCCTATCTCTCTGGCATGGTTCAAACACATATTTTCAAAGACTGACATGCAGGACACAAATTGCTACTTAAACATTTGTTAGTGTGAGATCCTCTGACAGAATAATGGATTTGTTCCCAGCCAAAGCATTCATTATAAATCTCACCAATAGCTGTGGCATTTGGAAAAGTTTGCAGTAGGGTCCTGGAGTCTCTGAATCAGACTTTCTCCGACATCTAGGACCTGGGGGCACTGGGTAACAATACTTTCTGATTATTTGCACTGAAATTACCTTGCCTTCATTATCCACCATCCATCCAGGACCTCTTCAGATTCTATGCTCTGCACAAGTGCAACCTACTTCTCTGACAATGGCTCCTGATGAATATTTTCTGTGATGGTATTTTAATCAGAGATTTCACACGTAGCTAGGCTGGAATGAACCAAGGTGCAAGAAATGGACTGGCCCCCAACCAGTTACCATTCTCTCCCCTGTCCTCCTTCCTTCCCCCAGCACCTCTCCCTCCCTCTACTTGCTGCATCTGAGCCCTAGAGGCTGTGGCTGCCACTGCGTGCCTCCTGCCCCCGCTGCTGGTGCCTGCTCTGTCCTCTGCTGCACGCTGGGTGGGTCCCATGCACGCTGCTTGCTGCAGACACTTCCACTCAGCTCAGTCTCCGTCTGGCTGCATTGCAACAGGGCAGGCTTTGTGCCCCCTCCCCTCCCAGCTTGGCCTGTTCCTATGATAGCTACATCCCTGCCCCTGAGGAAAATCTCTTCTACCCATGTTAACTCCTCAGTGGCTGGGCCAATTTACTTCATGTTTTTAGGGGGGGATATGGAATGTGGAATTTTGGTGAGAGAGAGAATTAGGTTGGTCTACCCCCGGAGACTAATGGATCCAATAGTGTTCCAGAACTCTCTGGGGATTCACCCACTGACCTTGATGGCCTCTGTCAATGGCCTGGTTGATACATAATATGGTTTGTTGATTTGGGCCATCAACACAGTGGTACCTAGGTGTCCACTTCCTTCACTGCGGCAGTGCAGATCCCCTTGGTATACGGAGGACCTGAGACTGCTAAAGTGGAAGGGCAGGTGGTGAGAGTGCATGTGGCGCTCACCTTGTGCCAATGCCAACCAACTACAGCATAGATATTTTTTGAAGGACTTTGCCGTGGCGCTGGTGGTAGTGAAGAAAGCTTTCTTTGCTGCTGTCATAGTGTCTGCAAAGTGCCATCTAGCAGAGCTTTTCCAGGTGGTGAATAGCCTGCAAAATCCTGGCTGTTCCCACCTGGAGTTAGAGATATTAATTGCCTGCTGTGATGAGTTTGTCATCTACTTTGCAGATAAAGTCGCTTGTATTTGGCTCAACTTCAGAACTGCTACTTTGGGTGCAGGGTCAGAGTTTTGGGTTGGGGCTGAAACGAGAGCAAGTGTTCCTGTTCAACAGTGAAATATCGACCTGTTGGGAGTGCTTGTGTCTATTGGTACTTCATCAGCTTCTGGTGATTCCACGCTTCTGCCATTTCCCCCCATCATTTTCATCACTTTCCAGGAATTTTATGGCAGTTTTACAGCACTTCCCTGGCAATTTTCAGCACTTCCCTGGTGCTTAGTCAGCAAGTTTGCATCTGCACAGCCCTCGAGGATTGGCTTCTGCCCTGTTCCACTTGTGGCCCTGTTCCACTTGTGAAAACATAAAGGGAAATGGCCAAAATAACGGGAAAGCTGGTATGTTTCTGCGTCATGTGAATGGAGGCGAATGGCCTGCTTCCAATGCAAACAGCACTCACCATGATTTCTTGTTTCAGACCTATTTGGGGTTGGGGGGGCTTGGTCTTGTCCAGTTTGCTTGGATCAGCTTCAATTAATCTTGCCCACTGATACGTGTGTTTAGACTAGTGCAGGCGATTAGTTGTGAATTAGATCCATGCCCATCCTGGCTGGTGAAAGCTAGCCAGGAGACTTTGTGGCTATTGCTGGTTGGGGTTGTCAGTGCCTCCCTTCATGAGGGAAGGGTGCCTGAAGACTTCAAAACTGCAGGCTTCTGACCCCTGTTGAAAAAACCATCTCTTGACATTGACTCCCCTGCCAGTTATCACCCCATCTCAAATCTGCCTTTTTTA
Source organism: Sphenodon punctatus (assembly GCA_003113815.1). Lineage (NCBI taxonomy): Eukaryota > Metazoa > Chordata > Lepidosauria > Sphenodontia > Sphenodontidae > Sphenodon > Sphenodon punctatus. Next base: position 143,722 of record QEPC01005968.1, read on the forward strand.
GGGAAGGTTATTGAATGAGTGGTTGCCTTACAGCTTCAGGCACAGCTCAATGCTATTGTATTTCTGGACCCATGTCAGTCAGGATTTCATTCTGGGCATGGCAATGAGACTGTGCTTGTAGTCTTGGTTGATGACCTTCGCTTGGCAATCAACAAGGGCAATTATACAGTGTTGATGTTGTTAGATCTTTTGGTGGCCTTTGATGCAGTTAATTATGGGACATTGTTGACATGGCTGCAGGACTGCTCTTAAGTGGTTGTGCTCATTTCTGGCTGGGAGAATCCAGAGGGGGGTAATGGACAGTGGCTCATTGTCCCCTCCCCCTGGGTTCCATCTTATCTGCACTCCTGTTCAATGTGTATCTGAGGCCCCTGGGCAAGGTTGTATGGGGATTTGGAGTCAGGTGCCATCAGAATGCTGATGACATCCAGCTCTACCTCTCCTTTTCATCTGACCCAGGTCCTGCAGTCTTGGTGCTTACCCTGTGCCTGGCTGCCATCGAGGACTGGATGTGGACAAGCAGATTGAAGCTGAATCCAGACAAGACCGAAGTGATGATGAATGACTTGCCTTGTGACCTGGGAGATGTAGGGATCCCTGTTATTGATGGAGTCCAGTCTCCTATGGTCACTCAGGTTCACAACCTTGGAGTGCTCTTGGATTCACTGCTGCGCCTGCATTGCCAGGTTCTGGTGGTCGCCAGGAGCACTTTTCGCCAATTACATCGAGTGAGAAGGCTGCAGCCTTTTATATCAGATTTGGATTTGGCCACTGTTGCCCATGTCTTTGTGACCTCAAGCTAGACTACTGCAATGGACTCTAAGTGGAGCTGCCCTTGATGACTGTTCAGAAGCTGCAGTTGGTGCAGGTTCAAGGTTGATTTTATTGAATTAGCCATAGGTCATATCAAATCAAATCACACAACAACAATAAGCATATATACCTGCACATACATACATATATAAACAAAGCAGAACATACCCTAAGGTAAATGCTAATGGCATTGATTATCTAAATACATGATTCACTTCTTGTCTGACATATTGCAGACAAGAACTGGGTGCGTAATTTGACCACAGAGATAGCAAAAGAAGCAACTGCTAGCATAGTCTGTTCCCTTAAATCATTCAGTAAATATGTCAACAGTTGAGTGGTAGGCCAGGGTTTTAAGTGTCTTAAATAATTTAGCACGCAGCTTGGCATAAACAGAGCAAAATAACAAGTAATGTGGCAAATCCTCAACTTGCCCCAAACCACATATACATACTTTCTCTAGATACACCATCCCATTATAGCAACCCTGCACCATCATTGAGTCCATAGATTGAATCCTCAAGGAAGTAAAGGGAGCTCTATATGATGGGACACTTAGGGTGAAAACAGACATGACGCTAACCATCCTTTAACCACCCTTGGTGGTCATTTATGCATGTTTCAGGGCTGCATAGGGCACCAATACAGCCCTGCAACATGCATAAATAACCACCAAGGGTGGTTAAAGGGTGGTTAGCGTCATGTCTGTTTTCATCCATAGTGTAGAAAAATATCTGGGCCCAGTAGGCCCAGGTATCCAGAATTTAAACCAGGGTGCTGCCCTTGATACTGTCACTCGAGCCCTGTCTTCATGTAGTTCTACATTTTCACCCTTTGTTTGATCTGCCTAATTGCATTGGAGACAGATATAGACAGCAGATAATCAATAGAAAAACTGAGCTGAGCAGTGTGCTTGCACACCCACTCCCATAGGGATCCCTATTCTGAGTTCTGACACCAGGATCTGCAATTTTATCAATCAGACGTAAATACCATAGTGATCCAACAGAAAATTGAGCAATTCTGAGCCAGAAAATCAATATTGATATCGTTACTCTGGAAGTAATGGAACTTAGACCAATTTGTAACCTCAGGATTGCCTGCGGGGTTGCCCTTAGGACTCCCAATATTGTTCTAAGGCATTGATTAAACACTGCTTCCTGTGGAGCCAGGGCTGGTGAAAAACTTCCCTAGACCTGAGCCCCATAATAGAGTTGAGGAACTAATTTCACTTCCAAAACCCTCTTAGCTGGACCAACCATGCAACCACCTTTTAGATTTGAGGGGGGAAAACCAAGGGCTGACGCGCTGGAGAAAGCTACTTGTCTAGCATATTTTGAGTAAGGCCCCCAAGTACCCCTCAAGGAGAAAACAATACCCAGGAGTTGGTGCATAACGTGACCGTCCATCTTCTGTTGGGGGCAGGTCATTGGGAGCACATTACATCAGTGCTCCAGAGTCCGCATTGGCTACCAATAGCTTTCTGTACACAATTCAAGGTGCTAGTTGTGACCTATAAATCCCTAAACATCTTGGGCCCCGGTATCTGAAAGACTGTCTCTTCCTTCATGTTCCATCATGGCCTCTAAGGTCAGCCAGGTTTGCCCTCTTGCAGGTACCATCTGCCCATGAAATTTCTACAGCAAGAGCACACGAAGTGACTTTCTCGGTGGCTGCCCCACAATTATGGTACTCCTTCCTCTTGGAAGTTCAGCTAAGCTCAAGTCTGCTCATCTTCCAGAAGAGATGTAAGTCCTTCTGTTTGGCCAGGTGTTTGGCAGGCAGAGATTGGGATGGGGTGGGGGTTAGGAAAGGGTTAAGAGGATTTTTGAGGATGTTTATTGATTGTTGGCCGCCCTGAGTCATAATGGGAAGGGCAGCATATAAATTTGATTGAATGAATGAATGAATGACAGTAGTACTGGCTGCATAGGCGCACTAGGCATATGTTTAGGGAACAAGTCATGGGGGGCATAACAGTGTTCATACCCGGCCCCATCCTCCAAAATCATCCCAAACAGTCAAACCCCAACACAGTCCATAGGGACTACAGCCGACAGCAGCACTTGGGCAATACCTCAGCCAGACAGTCTCCAATTGGCCGAGTTCATAGGTAAGGAGGCGACAACGTAGAGTTTCAAAGGCACTATGAATGATGCAGGATAGAGTGTGCTGCTGGGTGAGGTTGAGGTTGAGGTTCACTTTTGAACATCTCCCCCACCCTCCAGAGACCCACTATTCATCCTGGAGATCTCCTATCTGGCCCGTACCCTCCTAGATCTACCTCCATTCCCAATCTCCTCTACAGTCCACCTCCTGCATTTCTCTCTCTTCAGAAAACCATTGCTGTCTTCAGATTTCTCTCAGTGAGTTGCTACTTTCCCCTCTGTGTGTGTGTGTTGATGGGGAGAGGCAGTTTGCATATATTTGCATGCATCAATTTATGAAGATTTGTGCAAATTTAAAAGATCATTTAGGTTGGTCTAATAATAAAAATACAGGCAGAAGATACAGGCAGAGTAGATGGCATAGAGATCTTGGGGCAGAGGCATGGGAGTACAAGGGTAGATGTGTAGCCCCATAGCCCATGCACAGAAAAGCTCCCAGAACAAGGAGATTAAGCTTGCTCTCTGCAGCTGCCTTCGAAGGACTCACAGGTGTAGGGTCCAGTGATGGGTTAACACCAAGTGCAAGGAGCTGCCTTGCTATTCCAGTTTGGCCCTCCCACTGCCAGTGCCCTTCACTCCTCACCTGCAGCAGCTGCTACTATGGCAGTGCTGGGCTGCCTCCAAGAGCTCTGCCAGTCCCTCTGCCTTGACCTACAACATCTTCTCCTTAACCCAGTGAACAGTGGGTTTGTGATATCACCAAACAGGCACCCAGAAGGGACCTACACATTTCAACAGGCCAGCAGATTCTCCCTTATATAAATCAGAATAGCTGCATTGGCTTCCCTGGACCTATGATGATTTACACCAGTAGAGAATTTTGCAATGTCATTTGTGACCTTATAGTACTTGAACCCAGGAGTATATTAAGGAAACGCTAATACTGAGCAAAGCTGTAATCTCCAAGTATCTCCTCACTCGAGTTAATAGATGCTTTGCATTTGTATAATACAGAGGAAAGAGAGAGGCTTTAAGGCACAGCTATTGCCGCCTCAGACAGTCACGTAGGATGTGGTACCACTTCATATTAATGCCACAGCTATCAATGCATTCGCCGTACCTGCCAAACTGCACTTCATTTCTCCAAAGCCTCTTCCCCCAGCCTTGTGGAAATAACAAGCTGAGTAACTGATAATGCTCACTCACATTATGGGCTTGATGTTTTCATTCTTCTGCACCCAGCGCTTATCACGCTGGAATATTGAATGCTGAGTCTCTGACGTGTATCTTTGCTGCCTGTCTGCGGTGAAGACAGGTGGCAGTTGAAAAAGTCTGGCGAGCTCATAGAGGGTTGTTGTTTAGAGGGAGCCAAAAGTGCTGCATGCAGCTAACAGGAATACAGGTTTGAATAACTTTGAAATGTTAGGGAGAGGGGAAATAATAATCATGCCAGTCTCATCACTTTCAGAGCAGTGTCTCGGATGTCATAATTGCCATTGGGCTGGCTAACATTTTCAATCCCAGTTTGACAGGGACAGTGCTGAAACACTTAAAACCTGTCTGCCAAGAGAGGGACCCTGCCCCCACATATTGCCTACCCCATGCACACCCCACACCTGCTCTGTGACCTCCTATCAGTTTGACTGTAAAATGAAATACCAGCTCAGCCACCCAGGAGCCACGGATTCGACCACCTGTCTGAAGGTGGAGAGGCTGAATGCGCGCACATGTGAGCCGTAGAGCACCCACTCATGGCCACACATGGAACACTGCTGGGAAATCACAATCATTCTGTGCAGGGCAAGCCAAATAGCTCTGTGGCAATGAGTGGCCATAGAGCCCCTGCCCGTTGGAATTGGGGTGACCAGCCACATGCCAGAAGACTGGTCTGCTGTTCCTACGCAGGGTGGGTTGGGGACATGGCCTTTGCAAGTCTCAAGAACTGGCGGGGAGCCTGGGTTTCCCAGCACTTGTGCCTGGGACATGTCAGTTGCAAAGGCCAGCCTGGCGCACTTCCCCCTCCCCCATGCTTCGTGGCAGGGGGAGTGCGGCTGCTTCTGTGGCTGGGTTAACCATACTGGGAGCCACCTGTTTGAAGCACTCCCCACTCACTCCACCTGCATGGTGCTCTGCAGCAGTGCCACTCAGTGGCCATGGACCTCTCCCCCCCCCCCCCCCATTGCCTTGCTCGTTTGAAAACGCCCTCTGTGGAATTCATCCCAGAATGCTTTGAGTGCAAGACATGAAGGGATAGGTCTCTTTGTGTGCACTTTAATTACATGACCACTTGAGGCAGATGGCAATGATAAAATTGGTTTAGGAGTGTAGTGTGAATGATACCAAAGAGGGTTACTAAAACTTGAATGATTGCTTCAACTTTGATAAATCAGTTTAGTTCCATACATGTGTATGTCGTATTCGATTAGGGTAGCATGGGCTTAGTCCAAAACAAACAGGAGTGAAATGCATGGGTATAAGAACCATAGTAATTCTATTTAAGGGCATCAACTCTTCTCCCAAGTACAGGAGTGAACTCGGGGACTATGAAGAGCTGGAAAGGGCTGGGGTTGGGGAGAGAAGGGGGAGAGACCTTAGGGCAGAAAAGTGGCCCAGGTAATTAGGAAGAATTCAGAACAGAAGCTAATTTTAAACAATCCTATGCTGAAATGAGCCATATTTTCTGAAAAGATCAAGCAGTTCAGAGGTTGAGATTTTGTAATGTGAGATAACCTTGGCAGAGAGTCACAGCAGCAAGACTCCAAACTGGTGAAAAGGAAACCCGGCATCCTTGGCATGGGAAACCCATTGGCAGAACATCAGCTGGCTCTCAGGTTAGCATGCTAAGGTAGCTAAGGGCCTGGCTCCCAGCTCCCACTCAGTTCTAAATACAACAAATCTATTTCTGTTGCAAAGTCTGATTTTGGTGATGTCATCACAAGGTTATTGTAATGGTGCACTGGTTTTAGAGCTTTATACATTTGTACCTATGAAACTCATCTAGGATGAATGGTGAAGCTTGGTTCCAAAGCAGCAACAGGCAGAGGAAGCTCTGCTAAAAATGCAAAGGATGACCTACATGATCATACACAAACAAATGATTCTATCCACAATTATTAATGAAGCACAGACAGAAGGGTTCACAAAAACAGAAGCCCAGGTTCATGTTGGGAGGTGGTCAAAGTCAAAGGGAGCGTTTATGTGCTTAAAGTTAAACACGCAAAGAGAAGTGCTTGCGCAATTAGTGCCTATGGGCCTCGTTCATCTACTCAGAAGAATTGTTACTATTTTTACTACTATTATTTTATTGTTTCCATAGTGCCAGCAATGTACCTGGCTGGTGGTTACTGATCATGATTAGAGACAGCTCCCTACCCTGAGGTGCTTATAATCTAGGATGGACAAGGAAGGTGGGATAACGAGGAGGGGTCCATAGTAGAGCTGAAATGAGATTTTGCCAAAATTGGAAATCTCATCAAAATCCCAATTCTTGATACCATCTCAGTCGAATCAAGAACCTCTCGGTACTCGGTAATATCTCAATTGACATTTTGTTTTTCGATTTACCAACTTTCCGCTTACTGGGATCCCGTTTACTGCTTTGCCGTTTACCACTTTGCCATCCATTTCAAATCCTGAGAGGTAATACCGAAGCAATGTCGCATTCCTTGCATGCCATTTTCCTTTGTACTTTCTTGTCACTCATTGGCTGGTACGCAGATTCCTTTACTAATCTGCAATCCAGTTATGGATTGGTCAAAGCAAAGCGAACAACATAGAACAACAATTTTGATTAGAGGCACTGAGGAGCAACAATTTTGATTGGAGGGTTAAAGGCCAGTGCAGGGTGGCTGAGGGGTGGGCTATTTGTACAGTGATTGGCTCAGAAATGCAGAAACAACAAGCCTGAAAGTTAAATGGTACCTTCAGCAATGCGGTAAGTGGAAAGTCAGTAAATCAGGATGGTATCTTGTATTGCAAGAATCCGTCAAGGCGGGCCATGACAACTGGGCTGGGTGCAGCTAAACCAGCCAGGAAGTAAAAAGCCTCTAGCTGGCCCAGGCTTGAGGAGCAAAGAGGCAAGATGCTGGCAAGAAAGTTGATTGTGAGGTAAATGGGGCAAGAGCAAGACAGAGAGAGTTGTTTGTGAGGCTCTTCTGAGCCAGGAGTCAAGAAGGCTAAGCCAGGGGCTGGACTGTATTGGAATTTGCACTATTGTCATGGTGAGATACTATGAGGACTGTAACTGTTGTATATATTGGTGGAGGTGGACCCTGTAAATAAACTGACACATAAAGCTAATTCCCAGTGTGTGGAAGGAATTGAAGATGGGGGTCTGATCCGGAGGGGAACTACCCAGAGGGCACCCCCTGCCACAGCATCGGTATTGGGAAATGGTCAGGAAATAGATCCTAGTTCCCAATGTGGTGAAATTTCTCGCAAACAGCAATTTAGCTGCTTGGTTGTGCCCTAGTCCATAGGCAAAACCAAGGGTAGATTCACAAAGCGGAGAAGTTCCATGTTTCGCTGAGTTACAAGGGGTGGAGGAATTTCTTGCAGGATATTACAGTAAATATAATTATAAATGAGCAATCTGTGGGGATGAAGAGCTCTGAAAAGCCTGTCAGAAGTGGCTTGAAAGAGGGATTTGAAGGGAAGAAGAGAGCACAGCAAGTTCGTTCAGGGAAAGAATTCCAGGCATTGGTGGGGGGGGCATCCCAGGAGAAAAGGTGTACACAGTTTAGGTAGCAGGAGGAGTCTGGGGTGAGGGCAGAGGCAGACAAGGCGTTCTCTGGTGGAGACATAGCAGGAAATGAGGGCAGAAACATAGGGGGAAGCAAGTCTTTGAAGAGCCTTGGAGGCGACAACAAGGAGTCTGTTTTGGATGTGTAAAGTGAGAGGGAGCCAGTGGAGGAAGGAGGAGAACAGGGGTTGAATATTAACAGAGCATTGGACGAAGCAGATGACCTTGGCAGTGGGGTGTTGATCAGAAGCGAGAGGGTCGAGGTGAGAAGAGGAAAGGCCAATAAGAAGGAGGTTTCAATAGTCAAGATGAGAGATGATGAGAGCATGAACTGCTGGGGCAGGGGAACACAGAGTGGGGAGTTGATAGGGTTGGGGTGAGGTGGGGGAGCCAGGCAGGGCAGTGGGGCCTGGTGGGCAGGTCCTTCCAGGGCTCACCTCTTTGCATCCCTGTGCTCTCCCCTCTCTCAAGTAAACCCTGCTCTTTTGTTGTGAGCCGCCTCGAGTTGCCTCGGCAAGAGAGTGCAGGATACAAATAAAAAATTAAATGAAAAAAAAAATGGACCCCCCCCCCCATATAATCTTATTATAGTGAACACTCTGCTCTAACAAGCATTTCCTCTGTCCCCTCCAAGGGGGTTCAGTATACAGAGTGGGGCTGTGCACATGATCAAGTATTTGTATGTGTTTTAGCATTTGTTTTTATTTGCATTTGTGTCTTTGCCTGTGTTCAGTGCATATTCCCCATTGTTGCTAATGTGGAAAACACAATTAATATGGGTTCCTGCATATGGGTTATTTTGGTGTAGAAGTGCAATGAGGCTCTGCCAGTTTGACAGGCCCATAAGGAAAGAAAAATGTGGTTAAAACTGCTGCTAAATCTGCTACCAATTTAAAAGGGGAGACACTGATTTTGGGGAGCATGGAGAATACAGTTGGCTTGGGTGGGAGGTTGTTCTTTCTTTCTTTCTTTCTTTCTTTCTTTCTTTATTTATTTATTTATTTAATTAATTAACATAATTTATATCCCGCCCCTCCTGCTGAAGCAGCTTGGGGTGACTAACAATGTTAGCTTGGGGAGTAGGAATGGGGCATGGATTTAGTCGAGAGGAGGTTGCTGGCTCAGGTAATTGGTAAGGGGAATGTGGCATAGGACTAGGTTCAGAGGAGGCTGTTGCCTTGGGGAGGGGGAATGGAACATGTGGCTGGCTCAGGGGTGTCACCTGTTGGGAGTGGTTGCTAGTTTGGGGATTCACCATTTCTCCCTGGCTTAACTGTTCTCCACTGGGCTATGGCTGACTGCCATGCTGGAAAATGCAGTTCTGAGACAGCAGTGGCCCCTGAAAGTGAGGAGGGATCATTACAGGCTCCCCAAGCAGGCGGCTAAGCTGAGAGTCGGAGAGAAGCCCAGCTCCAAGCTATATATGTGCTTCAGGTGTTGGGGCCCAGTTTGAGACCTCAGATACCATGTTTTCCAGGAAATGTTGTGTTCACTCAGAACTAAGGCTGAAACTTGCCCTTGTGTTCTCACTAAATCTTGGCAAGAATTGGCTTCTTGTCGAGATTTGTGAGAACAAGAACAGGTTGAGAATTGGCTGATTCTTGACCTGTTCTGTTGCAAAATTTGCATGGCCAAAACCAGGTACTGTGCATGCACAGAAATGGCTGTGGTGGCCATTTTTTGTATGCGCAAAGTGTATTTTTAGATTTTTGAGAATCTCGTGAGATTCTTGAAAATCTCAGTGAGATCTTGTGAGATCTCACATGGGACTGCGAGAATTTTGTGTGTTCTCGCAAGAATGTGCGGGGTTCTCGTTTCAGCACTACTCAGTACTCAAATACACAACCCTAGTATTGTATTTTCAATATGGAACCTGAAATAGTCTTTTTTGTATTTATTTGTGTTTTATCGAAAGCTGAATGCACAGCCGTGAGATGTGGTCCTGTCATAACCTTGACATTTTCTTCTGAAATCAGTAACTAAACAAACATGGCCAGCCCAGATGTTGACTCACAAACAGGATAATCTTCCACCATTAAGGTCAATGGGAGTTTTGCCATTGATGTCAAAAGGTGGAGAATAGTATCCTTCATCTATGGTTGGGGAGGGAGAATCGGATCCTGATCTGTAGCTGGTGTACACGAACGGTGTTCCCTTCATGAAATGGTGCCATCATTTTCCTTAAAAGTATTCACGCATCTGAAAGCTGTTTAGCGCCCATGTACTACATAAGCCATACTGATGGCTGCCACACGACCTGTGCATTTAAATGATGCATACGCTTTGTCCTGACCCTTTACACGGGGTAAATTGTGCAGGGCTGCAGGAAACTGTTGCGATTTAATTGTGAGAAGAGAATCAGGTCCTATGTATTCTGTAAGACTCGACTATCAATCCAGCATAGGCACAATAAAAGCCTCTTGTCCCAAACACTTTCCCAAAACAAGAAAAAATACTATGGCCAATGCAATATATTGCAAACAAACACTTGTCTTGCATTAATGTTGCAGGCTGTTTGTTTTCATGCCTTTCTGCACTTAGAAGTTCCAGTATGGCCCAGCAGCTGTGAAATCTCTTGTAGGAAGACTGGTTCTTAGCTATTTCCAGCAGTGACTGCAAGTATAAGATGTCAGAAATTTCAGTAAGATTCAGTCACACCTAAGGTGCTTATCAGAACCAAATCTCTGACCCTTCTCAAGTTTGCTAGTATTTCAATCCCTCTGCCTCCCTGTCCATGGATTTTACAGCACAGTGTAACACAATCTGCTTGCTGTCCTTTCTTCTGCTGTGTCAGAGAGCAGGAAGCTAAGTGCTCTCTATTTCTGCCTTCCCATTTCTCCTGTCAAAGAGATAGGTCACTTTCTCCGCCTTCCTATTGAGTGTGAGTAAATCTGGTCACATGGCTTCTGCTCCTGGCTCTGATACTGAGTCCTGGTGTGTCATTGGATGAGTCACTTCAGTTTCCATAACTTAACAAGTAGTTCTGTGCACCCAAACTAATGAAGCCCGGAGGACTCCTTTGGTGGGGATCATGGCTCATGAAAGCCAGTGGGATTTTTTTGGGCTACAAAAGGATTCATACCTCCCCTCCAGCTGCACCTATTGCAGGTCCCTACTTCACCTGTAATCCTTTTTCCCTTTCATCAAATGTAATTGAAATCATCCTGTAGGAGCAGATGGGGTGCAATGCTTAATGGGATTTGGGAGGATACAAATGGGGCCATAGCTAGGCTTTCCAGTTCTTGTGCTCTTGCAAGACATGCCCCATGCTTCACAAACCCCAGCCCCTGCCCCAGAGCTTGACAAAACAGAGAAATGAACCCTAGTCATTATCCAGTTAGTAACCCAACCACTGGACTAACCTGCCTCTCTACAGCTGAATATAAAATGGGAGTTCCTGTGATTGAATTTAGGCTGTTTTTACATGGGCCGTTCTTACACGGATGGGGGGGGCGGGGATGGATGTGCTCGCATGGTGGGTGGAGTTGTGTGTGTGTCCTTTTATACGGACACGCCCCCAACTCCACCCATAGGGCCTCCTCTGGTTTTCTGGATGGCCCCGTGGGTGGAGATGGGTGTGCGCCGGGAGCGCACAAACACCCACCGCTCATGGTGTTTACCAGGGCGCACACCTATCACCCCATCCACCACCGGCCCATCTGCATGGACGCCCCCACCACACACACACCGGAACACCCAGCAGTGGGTGGGGCCATTCGTGTAAAAATGGCCACGGATGTTAAATCTGGAATAATGTCTTTCAACCCAGATTTAAATGTCCATGTAAATACCTAATCCTAGTTTAAATTATCTGGGTTAAGACTGAACCTGGGTTTATTTAATCCTCATTGTCAAGGATTTATTTAACATGGGATAAAATAAACTCGGGTAATGTCCGTGTAAACTGTAAATTCAAGTTGAGCATAAAGATTAGTAGATAGAGCAAACATGCTCTCTACCCAGGAACGTCTCTGTGGTTGTCAGCACTTTCCGGGGATCTGGGCAGGAAATCAGCATTTTGATTTCTCTTCACTCAAACCTGGTGTATAGATTAGCCAATAGCCATGGGATTATTGAAAGAGATCTCTAAAGGAGAACAACAATCATAGTGGAAGAAGGCGATGGAATTCAGAAGCTGAGCAGCGAAGCACCATGGGATTTTCCAGTCTAACCCTTATTAACCATGAATGCTGTGATCCCAGTTTAATGATTATTCTGAGTTTTAATGTCCATATAAACAGGAACCTAGGAGGATTAAAAATCCAGGATTTTAAATATGGGTTAGTGTCTGTGTAAAAACAGCCTATATGGTAGCCAGGGCAGGGTATGGGGCACAAAAGTAATTAATGGAAGCCAAATAAACCATCCAGGTTTTTTCTGGCTTTTGTTTCTAACCCTGAAATGGCTGATATTGGCCTTTCCTTGGTCTTTCACATTTCTGGATACACACTCCTAGTGGGAATATTTTCTGGGGCTCAGCATGCTTGAATTTAATTGCCTGGGCTGACCATGGCAAGCTCTCTATCCCCGCCCCTACACAAATTTCCTTACAGCACTAGCTGTAAGGAAGTTAAATGCACAACCACTCTCCATTATAAACAGGGAACTGCTGAAGCCCCGATTTTGAGGAAAGCGCTTGAGCTACATTTCTGAAAATTGATCCATGGCTATAAGTTGTAAGGACCATCATATGCACAAAGTTTGAAGAAGATCCATCAGGAAAACAAAATGTTATGACTGTTTAAAAGTTAATTGGTTGTGGTCAAAATGCAGACGGCCTCATGATTTTGAATCATCAATATCTCCTCCCCCTGGATGATTTGAGCCCCCAAACAGCACAGGCTTAGAGCATGAGATCAATAACAACTGCTTCTGTAATATGATAGTGATTGGTGCAGCCAAAATTGAGTTATTAATTATTAATTAATTGGTTCTGCTGGCTTGCACATGCTCAGTTGAGCAGCTGCTGACGGCAAAACACAGGGGGCACTGTGTAACTGACATGATACTGACTAGCCTAGTCAGCATCATGTCAGTTACACAGTGCCTCTCTCAGCTCCAGGAGAGGGAAGAGGAGCTGAGCGGGGGAGGGAGGCACTATGTACCCAACATGATACTGACTAGGCTAGAAATCTCTTCTCCCCTCCCATCCCATTAAAAAATAATGGGGCCCGAGTGATCCTGTGCTGACTGCCAAGGGATACAGGGGAGGGGGGCGGGGTTGTCTTCTCAAGTGAATACAAATCACAGGAGTAAGTCCAGATCTTTCCAAGAACCTGGGGTTAGCAGCGGTCCCCAGTTGCTTGTCTGCCTGTCGCTACAGCAGTCCGGGGGAGGGGCGGGGGGGGGGCATTCCAGATCGGTGTGTAGCCAATGCAGAGGTGGCTGTGATCGGGAGGATGGAGAGGGGGGGGGACTTAGTCCGATGTGGCTGTGTGAAGCCCTCCTGCGTGGCCAGGAATGGGGTAAGCACCTGTGCCAATCATGTTTTCTTGGTTTGCAAGCCCACTTGGTAATGCCTCCTTCCCCCCACTTTTGACTCCATACTTTTACAAGTCTGCAACTTTTGAAAAGTTGCACACTTTTCACTTCTATGAAAAGTTGTAGACTTTTCAGTCCAAAGTACAGAGTCAAAAGTCTGCAACTTTTCAAACCAAGTGAAATGCCTGCACCTTTTCAAAAGTTAAAGACTTTTCACTTGGTATGAAAACTTGCAGACTTTTGACTCCGTACTTTTAAAGTCACTTTTGACTCCATAGTTTTAAAAGTCTGCAACTTTTGAAGAGTTGCAGACTTGTCACTCCTATGAAAAGTTGCAGACTTGTCACTCTTATGAAAAGTTGCAGACTTTTCATAGAGTCAAAAGTACAGTAAAAATCTGCAACTTTTCATACCAAGTGAAAAGTCTGCACCTTTTCAAAAGTTACAGAGTTTTCACTTGGTATGAAAACTTACGCACTTTTGGCTCCGTACTTTTAAAAGTCCGCAACTTTTGATTCCGTACTTTTAAAAGTCTGCAACTTTTGAAAAGGTGTAGACTGTTCATAAGGAGTCAAATGTAGGAAGTGGGGTGGGGGTGGGGGTTAATTCATATAAAACTGACTAGAGCTTCCTCTTGCTGGCTTGCTGCGTGTGTGTGTGTTTCTGAGAGAGAGAGAGAGAGACTCAGCTGGGAGGAGAAGAGTGCATGCTTGTTTAAACAGTGTTATATTTTCTCAAACAAAATTCCAAATAATTCTTTATAGTTCTACGCACATCAAAACATACATATATATTATACTAAAACACTTACCTAAACCAACAAATCATGTCACAAAAAACAATAACATTTACCAAAACAAAAAACTTAACAGTTTAAAAAAAACGTTAAATACACAAGAGTTTTTAAAACTAAAAACGTACCTCTTCAAAAACAGTAGAGATGTGCGAATGCGGTTCAGAGGTTCGGAGTTCGGCTTAAACTTGGTCTGTTCGGATGACCGAACCCAAACTGACCGAACCCGAACGTGAATCTGAACTCTGAAACGACCAAACAGTTGGGTTGGTTCGGATCAAGTTCGGATGGTTTGGACGGGAAAAACGTGACCACTGCCAGCTGGTGAGCACTGCCTGACACAGGCAGGCATGTTCAGCTGAGGAGCAGACTTCCAGGCACCAAGGGTGGAAAGGCTTGGAGTAGCAGCCAGCCTGCCCAATCACCATCCCTTTTCTCCTCAGACCACTGGCTTCGCAGTCTGCGATTGGCCACGGGCTAGGCTGCATGGAGCCAATGGGGCTTGCAGTGAGGTGGGCGCAGCAAGTAACAAAAGTCATTGCCCTCCCCCCTTCCCAACACCTTCTGAGCTTGTCACTGTTCCTGACAGCAGGCATTTCAGAAGGCTCCCTCTCCCAGAAGTTTTGTTCTCCCCAATTCATTGCCATCCTCTTCCTATTTCACCTATCCAACCCATTTACCTCCACATCATTTATTTAGATTACATTAGATAGATTTAGGTGTTCTTTTTTGTTTTTACCCCTCCCTGTGTTCCCTGTGTTCAATCTTCCTTCCTCCCTCCCCCCTCCATTGAATCCTTTCCCTCTCCCTCTTATTCCATCCCTGATTCCCTTCTCCTATTTTTGGGATTGATTTTATTTATTTTATTATATTTGTATGCCGCCCCCCCCCCCCNGGCCAAAGACTGAACAAATTATTTGTGAGCGACTGGAGGGAAAATGCTGGACCAGTTTATTTATTTATTTTTAATAACTTATATCCCACCCCTCCCACCGAAGCAGCTCAGGGCGGCTAACAATCATAAAAAAATAAATATAAATATAAAATACAAGAATAAAATAAATAAATCAATAAATATAAAACAATTATTAGAACATTAAAAAATCCACAATATCATCATTAAAATGCATTAAAACAACCCCCTAAAAAAATTCAACCCACCCTCCCCTCCCCACTTCCGAAGGCCTGGGAGAACAACCATGTCTTACAGGCCTGACAGAAGGCCATTAGACTCGGGTCCAGCAGTGCTTCCTCTGGGAGGGAGTTCCACAACCAGGGCCCAACCACTGAGAATGCCCTCTCCATTGTAGCCCCCCACTTTATGTGGGGGACGTCCAAGAGGGCGCCCCCGGTGGACCAAAGGGTCCATCCTGAGTCGCGGAGGATGAGGCAGTCCCTGAGGTATCCAGGTCCAAGACCGTATAGGGCCTTAGAGATCAAAGTCAAAATCTTGAATCTCGCTTGGCACGTTACTGGCAGCCAGTGCAGTGCATGGAGCACCAGTGTTATGTGCTCTCATCGGCCTGTTCCTGTTAGGAGATGGGCCACCACATTCTGCACTAGCTGCAACCTCTAAGCCAGCGTCAAGGGAAGCCCCATGTAGAGTGTGGTACAGTAGTCCAGCCTCGAGGTGATGAAAGCATGGAACAAAGTGGCCAGGTCGGGTCTGGAGATGTACGGGCACAGCCTCCGCACCAGTTACAGCTGGCAGAACGCCACCTTCACCACCATATCCACCTGCTTATCTATAACACCCCCAGACTCCAAACCTGCTGGGCCACGGAGGGGCGCACCCCCTCCACAAGAGGGGCAACATCTCCCCCACTCGGCCTACCACCATCACCTCTGTCTTATCAGGATTAAGTTTCAGTCTGCTCTGCATAACCAACTCGCCACGGCCTCCAAACACTGAGAAAGCAAGGAGATGGCAGGGCCTGGGTCGGCTGAAAAAAGAGAGGTAGGGCTTTATTTAGAGTAGGATTATTATTAGATTGATTTTCATTACAGTTTTACCCCTCCCTGTGTTCTTTGTGTTTCCCCCTGTGTAATATTGTGTATATATAAATAGATAGATATTAGATAGATAGTTACTAGATAGATATACATAGTAGTTAGCTTAGTTATAGAAATAGATAGAGATACAGTGTGTTTGTAAGACAAGGCCTTTGTAGTTATTAAGATATTCCATTTAGTATTTGTTCCATAGGTTTTAGAATACTTAATAGCAGTTAGATTTAGTGTAGTGATAGATATAATATTAGATAAAAAATTTGAGTAAAATTGTTTAAATTTTTTTTATAAAATCTTTGTGTGTGTTTGAGTTGGAAGACATGGAGAAGGGAAGTAGGAGAGGCCAGTCTGCTGCCGGTAAGACAGACAATGGGGCATGTGGGAGAGGTGGTAGGGGCCGTACCTGCGGAGCGGCAGCAGGAAGCAGCAGCAGCTAGAGAACATCACCACTAGGGATGTGCAAACGCGGCTCGGAAGTTTGGAGTTCGGCCCGAACTCGGTCCGTTCGGACGACCAAACCCGAACCAACCGAACTGAACCTGATTCTGAACTCCGAAATGACCAAACAGTTCGATCGATTCGGATCAAGTTTGGGTGGTTCGGGCACTCCTGAATGTTGGATCCCAGGGTCAAGGGCAGCATGGCATGCCAGACAGCACTCTATGCCCTCCGGAAGGATGTGCTGGTGGAGAGGGTTCAGCAGACAGAGCAGGCTATGCAGCAGGACACCCCTGGGGATGGTGGAAGTGGGAGCAGCCACCCCTCTCAACCAGGCGGGTCTATCCCTGCCCCCAGCCCTAGCAGTAGCAGCAGCAGCACCACCAGCAGCAGCACCCCTGTTGCCATCAGCAGCAGAAGCAGCTCGGCCTACATGCAGGCCACTTTGGGGGAGCATAGGGTCCCAGACAACAATAGGGCAAGTAGCGCGGCTGAGGGCAGTGGTGGAGGTGGTGCCCAGGCAAAGCTACCAGAGTGAGTACAACGGCGCCGCAGCAGCTATGGAGACCTACCTGGAGGAGGAGCCATGCATTGATCCCAGCAGCGATTCCTTGGCCTACTGGGCCGGCAAGGCCAACGTGTGGACAGCCCTGTCGAAAGTGGCCAAGGGTATCTTGTCCTGCCCACCAACCAGTGTCCCCAGCGAGCGGGTGTTCTCTGTGGCCAGGGACATTTGCTCCCCACACCGCCTGAGACAGGGGGCCAAGTTGGTGGAGCAGTTGCTGTTCATAAAGGTGAACCTTCCGCTGCTGGGATTCCCCAAGCTGCCCCTGGACAAGGATTGATGGTGCAGTGGCACATGCCATCCCATGCCAGGGGCAGTCNGAGTTCAGAAATTCAAACCCCATTGAACTAAATGGAATATTATCTTATAGGGATGGGCGAACAGAACCGAGTTTGGAAATTCGGTTCGGTTCGAAAATTGAGTTTGGTTTGGAAGTTCCATTCAGTCAACCGAACTGGTCGAGTTTGGTCCGAACTCCAAACTTCTGAACCGCGTTCGCCCATCCCTCTTTGCCCGCTCCTATTTATGGGGAGGAATATTCTTGGAGAGGAAACTCTCCCCACAAGTAGTAAGTGTGCTCCTCTTATGTCACAACAGGGCCCCACAAAAATTAAGGCCAGTTCAGCACTCAGAGTTGCATCTGTGTTGACGTTATGAAACAAATCTAGTGTAAGACACAAGGGAAAGCAGCTCTGCAAATTCCTAGCATTTCTGAGTTATTTCCTGCTCTCCTGAGCAAATGTTTGATAGCGATCAGAATTTAGCAATTACTGTAAGGAGACTAGGAAGAGGATTGCTAATGCCTCATGCACTGGTTTAATCATCGTAGAGAAAGTAGAGTTTGCCATGCTGGTCCCAAATATAGGCAATAGAGACAAAGTAGTAAAATGATATCTTTTAGTGGACCAATTCCAGTTGGTGGAGGTATGCAAGCTTTTGGACCTCACAGGGTCCTTCATCAGGCAGGTCTGGGCTTACAAAATGAAGAAACAAAGCCAAAACAGAGGTAGATAAAGTGTTCGGGGATTTACCCATTGAACTCAAAGGGAGGGGAAAGGAAGTGGAGCTAGGATAAACAAATGACTGTGACATTACAGCCATTTCTTTATTCTATCACTAGCCACAGTTACAGGTAACTTTTAGTTATTTACTATCGATAGCTACTCATTGTTGTATTTCTCCTTTTGTATTGTCATATCTTCCCATCATCACAGAATGATGGACTTTCTCTATCGTCGTGTTTGCTGTTTATTGCTGGATTTTATATTCATATTTTTATATTTATATTGTATTTTATGTTTTAATGAGATATTGTGAACTGCCCCGAGCTGCTGATAACAGGAGGGTGTGGGGTATGAAATTTACAAAATAATAAAAAAAAGAATAAAAGCATAATAAAAAGTTCATTAAAACAAGACAAAAACAATGCCCCAAAACCCCAACCCTCCCCCACAAAACCCACTTCCCATATCCAACTCCCCTCACACTCCTACCCCAAACCCACCCACCAAACCATCCATCCCCTATCCCTGCCCACAAAATGTCTTTACAAACAAAAAGGCCTTACGCTGCCTCCGGAAGACACTCAGGCGTGGGCTCAAATGAACCTCTGGGGGAAGGGAGTTCCATAACATCGAGGCAGCAACCAAGAAAATAGGGATGGGTGAACACGGTTCGGAAGTTCGGAATTCAGCCTGAACTCGGCCTGTTCAGACGACCAAACCCGAACCTGAACTGACCAAACTGAACTCGATTCCGAATGCCGAAATGACCGAACAGTTTGGTCAGTTCGGATCGCTTTTGGGTGAGTTTGGGTGGCAAAAATGTGTCACTGGATGGCCAAACATGACAGGGAGGGGGAGTCAGCTGAGGAAAAGACTTCCAGGCACCAGGGGTGGAAAGACTTGGAGTAGCAGCCAGCCTGCCCAACCACCATCCCTTTTCGCCTCAGACCACTGGCTTCGCAGTCTGCGATTGGCCACAGGCTAGGCCGCATGGAGCCAATGGAACTTGCGGTGAGGTGGGTGCAGGAAGAAACAAAACTTGTTGGCTTCCCCCCTTCCCAACACCTTCTGAGCTAGTCACTGTTCCTGACAGCAGGCATTTCAGAAGGCTCCCTCTCCCAGCAGTTTTTGTTCCTTCCTATTCCTAATCTATTGCCATCCTCCTCCTATTTCACCCATCCANCCCTGCCCCTCCTGGGGGGCTGTCTTCAAGTTGAGACCCTGCTACTGGCACAGTATTGGGGGTAATACCTTACCTATGCTACACGTGGAGGTGCCAGCCAGGTGCTGCTGGTAGGGATCGACTAGCTGTATGAGATTCTGCCACCTTCCAGAACTTCAGCACAGAGGGACAAAAGATTGGACAGTACAAACAAAGCTTGTAACAACAAATATAACCTTTATAAACAATATTTAAAGAACAATAACTTCAACAGTATAAAACCAAAAACCAAACATATATACAAAGAAAAGAAAAGGGTCTAGCCTACTTGTCTTTGGGCCTGTCCCCCAGAACTTGGGGGAAAGGCAAAAGAGGCGCAGGACAGGACTGAGGGGTGGGCACCCTGTGCTCCGGCATATCATATCCATGGGCCAAGGCGAAGTCCACGGCTGCATTCCACCTGGAGACCGACTGGTGGTACAGTTCCAGGAGCTCCATCTTGGTGCAGACGTACTGGGCGTACGCCTCCACCTTCTTTTTCTCCACCTCAAGTGCCTGGAACTGTTCCATCAGGCGGTTCTCAATGGTGGCTGCTGTCTGCTGCACACCAGCCATGAAGTCCCGGGTGGGCCTCTCCACCTCAGCCCAAAAGGCCCTTGCCACTGCAGACTCCCGGAGTCGGGGGGACTCCACATCAGAGCTGGAGAATGGGGAAGGGCTTACATGGCATTGCTTCTGCCATACCTTCCCCCCTTCTTTTGGCGATGAGGATGCTCCATGGCCATGATGCCAGAGTCCTGCTGCTGCTGCCTCACTGTCAGTCCGTGGAGCTTTCCACTGTGGGCTATCAGCCCTGATGTGGTCCCCTCATGCTGCATCCAGAACTTTTTATGGCAGACCTAAAGAACATAAAAAGGTAGGAACGTAAGAAGTGCCATATTGTGTCAGACCAATGGTCTGTCAAGCCCTGCCTGCATTCTGTCTCTACGAGTGGGTGGACTGGGTGGCCAATCTCTCTCTGCAGGGGACTTCCTAACAGGTCATAGGGCAATCCATTCCTTGTTGTTCCATTTGAGGATTCTGAATCCTCACCCTCTCTGAAACAGGAACACATAAACAACACCTAAGTATATCATGCATTTATGATGATGCCTCTAGTCCTCCCTCCTTGGGGTGCTAAGGATGGCAACCGGAGACAGTGACCCAGGCTGGCTGGCACGTGCAAATCCTGCCCTTCTTTGGGTGCTGGGAAGGGATGGCAATGGGGAGACCCTGGCTGACACATGCAATTATTCCTGCCTTTCTTTGGGTGCTGGGGACTCGGGATGGCAATGGAGAGACCCTTGCTGGCACATGCAAATCCTGCCCTCCTTGGGGTGCTAGTAGGGGATGCTAGGGATGGCAAATGGAGATACCCTTGCTGGCATGTGCAAATCCTGGCCTCCTTGGGGTGCTACTAGCGATGGCAACTGGAAAGACCCTGGCTGGCATGTGAAAATCCTGCCCTTATTTGGGGGGGTGTAGGGATGGCAACAGGAGAGTGGAGACCCTTGCTAGCCTGGCACATGTTTGGGTGGGGGTGCTCGTGCTCGTGCCTGACTGCTGGAATAGCCCCCCACACTACAGTACCCTCTCTCTCTGTGGCAGACATCCGCTGCCACCTGCTGATGCCCACTGTTTGTGCCTGACTGCCCACCACCCACACATCCACCCGCACGCCAGTGAGCTCACTCTAAAGGATAGTATTCTTCTTGTCCTCAAAGTAAAAAAAAAGTTTACAAACCTGGCAGCAGTGGCAGCACCTCCTGTGCCCGCTGGCTCTTGCTCCTCCTCCACAACTGAAGGTCCAGCAACGGCAGGAGGAAACTCTTCCTCCTCCACCACCACCGGCTATGGGAGTACCACATTGCCCCCCCCCCCC
>QEPC01005968.1:166884-188447 GCA_003113815.1 Sphenodon punctatus
ATAGATAGATAGATAGATAGATAGATTAGATTAGAGATAGTACACAGTTGTAGGTGTTAGCTTAGTGATAGAGATACAGCATTTAGTGTTTGGTTAGTTTTAGTGTTTGTAGGAATAGGCCTTTGTACTTATTAGATAGATAATCCATTTAGTTGATAGCATTTAGAATAGTTATAGCAGTTAGATTTAGTGTAGATAGATATATATAATATTAGATACAAAATTTAAATTAAAAAAAAAATAATTAAAAAAAACCAAAACAATATAAAAACATTATTTTGGAGGGAGAAATGGAGAAGGGAAGGAGATGCCGGTCTGCTACCCATAGGGGAGGCAATGGGGCACGTGCCAGAGGTGGAAGGGGCCATGCCAGGGGAGCGGCAGCAGGCAGCAGCAGTAGCCTGAGCACATCACCACGTCCCAAACTCAGCAGGCCTGCTTTAGGGAAACAGGCTTCAGCGGCTCAGCCTCACTGGAAGGCCTGCAGGACTTGAGGCTGCATCTGTCACTCCTGCTGCTGCTGCTGGAGCAGGTGCTGGTGCTCCTTGCGATGTTCCTACAGGGCCACCAATGTCCTCCACTGTCAAGGCAATCCCCAGCAGTCCAGAGCTGGTGGATCCCACCCCGGCTGCTAGAGACAGGGCCCTATCCCCGGGCAATGTCAGTAGGGAGAGGAGTAGCAGCAGCACTAGCAGCTATAGAGGGGGGCACAGGGAGAGTGCCAGCAGCATGGCAGACGTGGGCAGTCTAGCCTCAGGGTGCCAGTAGTCCCCTTCACGGGACATCACCGTGATCGGGGACAGTGAGGAAGAGGCAGACACTAGTGTCGCAGAGGAGATGTCCGCAGCTGAGGTGATGGCTGAGCCTCCTCCCAGAGCTGTGTCACCTGTGCCACCAAGTTCTCCCGCTCCCAGCAGTTCTGACAGCAGTGCATCACCTGGCATGGGCCAGAAGGCGGGGGAGGGGGGAATCCTCAGTCTGGGATCATTTTAAGCAGGTGCGGGCAGATGATCCCAGAGAGGTGCAGGGCACTGTGTGCCAAAAGGTGGTAAAGCATGGGCATGTGCTCAGCAACATGGGGACAACAGCAATGGCAAGGCACCTAAATTCATGCCACAGTGCTCTGCTGCTCAGCGGGAAGGCAGGTGAAGTGGATGCCAGCAGGTTCCCAACTGCATAGGCCAGGCGCCCTGCTCCTTCAGCAGGCAAGCATCCTGCACCAGCACCAACTGCTGCCTCTAGCAGCAGGAGCAGTATTCCTCCTGCTAGGGGGGTAGAACAGCAGCAGGAGCCTCCCCAGCAGTGCCATCAGTCCACCATGGAGGAGCTGGGGGGGGATCTGTCAAGGCCATCGGCAGGGTGCTGTGTCACTGGCTTCCAAGAGAAAGTGAAGTGCATGTTGGCAAAAATGATTGCACTGGATGGGCAGCACTTTTCAGTTGTGGAGGACAAGGGCTTCCAGTGGCTGATTGGGTTCCTGGCCCCCAACTTCAAGCTGCCTTCCCACTCCACCCTGAGTTGGACTGTGGTGCCACCGCTCTACAGGGCTTTTGAAGGAGCAGCTGAGGGAGCAGCTGGCAGGGGCACGGGGGGCCACAGTCCACTTCACCACCGACCTGTGGTCCTCTAGAAATGCCCAGCATGCCTACCTGGCAGTGACTGCACACTAGTGGCAGGACCCAGAGGCAGTGCTTGGCAGTGGCAGGAGTGGTCCTGAATCAGGGTATAGGTGGGCCCTGCTTCAGGAACAAGTCATGGACAGCTCCCATACCACTAGGAACCTCGAGGCAGCCCTGGCCACCATGGTGAGGGAGTGGGTCATTCCAGGTGCGGTCTTCACCAAGGGGTGTGTGGTCACGGACAAGGCGGCCAATATACTAAAGGCAGTTCATGACGGGGGCTTCACAAGCATCTCTTGCGCTGCACACACCCTCCATCTTGTAGTGAAGGACACTCTGGGCTTGGGGGAGAAGGGTATTGGGCCAGGCACCCTTAGCTCCCTGGTCGAGCGGGGGAGGAACCTGGCAGGGTTCTTTAACCGGAGCATGAAGGGCAGCGAGCTTCTCTGGGATAAGCAGGCTGAGCAAGGGTCCCTGGTGCACCAGCTCATCCAGGATGTCTCCACCAGGTGGAATCCCACCTTCCTGATGTTCGAGTGGCTTCTTGAGCAGAAAGCCGCCCTGCATCAGGTGAAACTGGAGACAGACATTGAGGCACCTCCAGGGTACAACAGGGAAGAATGAGAGATCCTTACTCACATGGTCTTCATCCTGAGACCGTTCCTGGCCGTGACGGAGACCTTGAGCAGCTCCATCGCCACCCTCAGCCAGGTGACCCCGCTGGTCCATAGTCTCAAGAGGAGCCTGGATGAGATTCTCGGGGGGGGCGGGATTGTGGCCTTTCGGGTAGGAAGATCTCCGATGAGGCGCTTGACTTGGCATGGAAGCTGAAGGTGGGGCTGACCAGGATCAAGGTCAGCATGGTATGCGAGACAGCGGGCTATGGCTTCCGGAAGGGTGCGCTGGAACAGATGGTCCGGCAGGCAGAGTGGGCCATGCAGAAGGACACCCCTGGGGATGGTGGGAGTGGGAGCAGCGACCGGTTCCAGTCATCTGGGTCTATCCCTGCCCCCATCCCTAGCAGTAGCAGCAGCACCAGCAGCAGGATGAGCATCAGCAGCAGGACCCCTATTGCCAGCAGCTCCTCCTGTGTGCAGGCCACTCTGGGAAGCATGGGGCCCAGCACAAAAGGGCAAGCAAGGTGGCTGAGGGCAGTGGGGCAGGTGGTGCCCACCCAGAGCTACCAGAGGGAGTAAGAAGGCACCTCAGCAGCAGTGGAGACCTACCTGGAGGAGGAGGCATGTATCGATCCCAGCAGCGATCCCTTGGCCTACTGGGCCAGCAAGCCCAACATGTGGGTGGCCCTGTCGAAAGTGGCCAAGGGTATCCTGTCCTGGCCACTAACTAGTGTCCCCAGCGAGCAGGTATTCTCTGTGGCAGGGGACATTTTCTCCCTGCACTGCCTGAGACTGGGGGCCAAGTTGGTGGAGCAGTTGCTCCTCTTGAAGATGAACCTTCCGCTGCTGGGATTCCCCAAACAGCCTCTGGACAAGGAGTGATGGTGCAGTGGCACACGCCATTCTATGCCAGGGACAGTTGGGATGGGTCTCCTCCTCCTCACCCACCCGTGGATGCCCATTGAAGTTGATGGAAATAAAAGCTCCTCCAACGACCAGCTCCCGCCGCCTGCTACCCGCTGCCAATGAGCCTGTCTCTCTTTCTTTCTGGCACACCCACACAGACACAAGCCCTGCCCCTCCTGGGGGGCTGCCTGCAAGTTGCGACCCTGCTGCTGGCACATCTTTGGGTTAATACCTTAACTATGGTGCATTTTTATTTATTTGTATTTATTTATTTTATCAAATTTCTACCCCGTCCCTCCTAAAACAGGTTGGTGCCAGGTGGTACATGTGGTGCCAGGTGCTGCTGGTAGGGATCAACAAGCTGTATGAGATTCTGCCACCTGCCAGCCAGAACTTCTGCACAGAGGGATAAAAGATTGGAAGGTTCAAACAAAGCTCGTAACAATAACAACAAATATAACTTTTATTAACAAAACAACAACAACAAGAAAAACATCAACATTATAAAATGAAAACCAAACATTTTAAACTAGAAAGGAAACTTATCTATATATTTATTCAGTCTTTGGGCCTGCCCCCCGGAAGTTGGGGGAAAGGCAGAAGGGGTGCATGGGAGGTAGGGGCAGGGGGCATCACACCCGCCGGCATTTCATAGCCATGCTCGACGGCATAGTCGACATCCCCTGCCACATCCGCCTGCCAGTTTGAGACCAGCTGGCGGAAGAGTTCCAGGTTGGCCATTTCGGTGGAGACGTACTTTGAGACGTACTGTGCGAATGCCTCCACCTTCTGTTCCCGCACCTTGACTGCCTGGAACCGTTCCACCAATCGGTTCTCCATGGTGGCTGCTTGCACCTTTAGGGCAGCCACAAAGTCCCGGGTGGGCCTCTCCACCTCTGCCTGAAAGGCCTTGTCCTCAGCAGACTTCCAGGGACCAGGGGACTCCACATCGGGGTTGGAGGAGGGGGAAGTGCTTACATGCCGGCGTTTCTGAGTTGCCTTCCTCCCCTTCTTCTGGCACTGAGGCTGAGGCTCCATGGCCATGCCAGAGTCCTCCTGCTGCCTCACCATCAGGCCGTGGCGCTTCTCAATATGGGCGAGCAGCTCAGATGTGGTCTCCTCTCTCTGCCTCCTGATTCTTTTGCCGCAGGTCTAAAGAGAATAAAAAGATAGGAATATAAGAAGTGCCATACTGTGTCAGACCAATGATCTGTCAAGCCCTGCCTGTATTCTGTCTCCACAAGTGGGTGGACTGGGTGGCCAATCTCTTTCTGCAGGGGACTTCCGTTCCTAACAGGTCATAGGGCAATCCATTCCCTGGTGTTCCAGTCCCTGTGCCTTACCTTGCATATGGCGATTCTGTCTCCCATCTCATAAAACCTCCAGACATCTGACCTTCTCCGCTGAATGTCTGGGGGTGTCACTGGCGACCTCCACCTAAGGGTCCTCCTTGGCCTGGCACCAGTGCTGGAACTGGCATCCGATTCCTCTCTGAAATGGGAACACATTGAGAACACCAAAGTAATATCATGCATTTATGATGATGCCTCTAGTCTTCCCTCCTTGGGGTGCTAGTGATGGCAATCGGAGATGTGACCCTGGCTGGCACGTGCAAATCCTTCCCTCCTTGGGGTGCTAGGGGATGCTAGGGATTGCAACTAGAAAGGCCCTGGCTGGTACGTGCAAATCCTGCCCTCCTTGGGGCGCTACGGATGGCAACTGGAAAGACGCTGGTGGCTGGTACATGCAAATCCTGCCCTCCTTGGGGTGCTAGGGGATGCTAGGGATTGCAACTAGAAAAGGCCCTGACTGGCACATGCAAATCCTGCCNAGGCGTTCTTAGACCAGCAGTGCTGGGATCCATGCTGAACACCCTATCTCCTTGGTATTGGAGAGCGTCTGAGAGGTTTCCCCGTGTGTACTAAGGGACATCCCAGATTCCCTACACCCCATTCCCCTCTCCTGTCTACCCACTTCCCCTCCCCTTTCCCTGGCTCCGCCCCTGGAGCCTGACAACAATGACCAAAGATCTCTCAACATAAAAGGGGAATAGTGCATTCACACATAAACTCCAGCAATTATAATACCCAGTATTATCTCAAGCAATTATAATACCTCATTTTTGTCATTTGTGAAAGCAGCCTTACTTGTGGACTTGTAAACCCAGAAGATTGAAAGACCAGCACTTTAAGGTGTGTGTAAAAATGCCCATTGTTTCAAAACCTGAAGTCTCTACTTCTCTTTGACCCTCTGCTGCAATTGATTGAAATTGGCCTTTGGAAATGTAAATTAAGGAGGGATACACACACATACACACGTATTCTTTCCATAGGAAACCAGGCTAACAGTGGAATAATGTGACATCTACAGAGAGGAGGCAAATGTTGTATTGATAACGAGATGGGACATAGGGTAATGGGGTAAGATATAGTTTGCATTTGCTACAGAATCCTACATTTCACATATCTCAGACAAAAGATTGAGCTACAGTCACCTCTGGTAAATAGGGGACCCACCAGCACAATTAAACAACCGGGAAGGGCTAGTTGAGCCAAGGAGCTCCTCAGGGTCTGGCTGTGGCAGTATGATTGGGCCTCCAAACAAGGCTGAAATGCCCCCTTCCCAAAATACTTGCTACCAGGAGGCTTTCCTAGCCAGTGTAAAACTGGGGAAAGGGCTCTGCTTCCAGTCCTCACTGTAATTTACTGCACTTGACCAACAGTCCTATATTCTCTCCTTCCCCTATCCCAGAAAGAGATATGGGAGGCAGAGCACAAAGCAAAGAGCTAGGCCTCATCCAGTGAGCAGCATGCAGCCAGCATATAGCAAGTTTAAAGCCTCTTCCTCTCCAATGGTATGTTCGTCCCCACACAGCATGATACTGCTGGTGGAATACCTAATGCCTGGAAACTGGAGTAGTGACTTGCCACCTGCATAGAATACTATCTAAACAAAGCCTTGGTGGATGTGCAGTAACAACTTCCCCGTGAGTCGTTGCTCTGTTCAAGGGGGGTTGCCCGTTGGGATGGGCGAACAGAACCGAGTTCAGAAATTTGGTTCGGTTCGAAAATTGAGTTTGGTTCAGAAGTTCGGTTCGGTCGACCAAACTATTTGAGTTCGGTCCAAACTCTGAACTTCTGAACAGAGTTCAGAAATTCAAACCCCATTGAACTAAATGGAATATTATCTTATAGGGATGGGCGAACAGAACCGAGTTTGGAAATTCGGTTCGGTTCGAAAATTGAGTTTGGTTTGGAAGTTCCATTCAGTCAACCGAACTGGTCGAGTTTGGTCCGAACTCCAAACTTCTGAACCGCGTTCGCCCATCCCTCTTTGCCCGCTCCTATTTATGGGGAGGAATATTCTTGGAGAGGAAACTCTCCCCACAAGTAGTAAGTGTGCTCCTCTTATGTCACAACAGGGCCCCACAAAAATTAAGGCCAGTTCAGCACTCAGAGTTGCATCTGTGTTGACGTTATGAAACAAATCTAGTGTAAGACACAAGGGAAAGCAGCTCTGCAAATTCCTAGCATTTCTGAGTTATTTCCTGCTCTCCTGAGCAAATGTTTGATAGCGATCAGAATTTAGCAATTACTGTAAGGAGACTAGGAAGAGGATTGCTAATGCCTCATGCACTGGTTTAATCATCGTAGAGAAAGTAGAGTTTGCCATGCTGGTCCCAAATATAGGCAATAGAGACAAAGTAGTAAAATGATATCTTTTAGTGGACCAATTCCAGTTGGTGGAGGTATGCAAGCTTTTGGACCTCACAGGGTCCTTCATCAGGCAGGTCTGGGCTTACAAAATGAAGAAACAAAGCCAAAACAGAGGTAGATAAAGTGTTCGGGGATTTACCCATTGAACTCAAAGGGAGGGGAAAGGAAGTGGAGCTAGGATAAACAAATGACTGTGACATTACAGCCATTTCTTTATTCTATCACTAGCCACAGTTACAGGTAACTTTTAGTTATTTACTATCGATAGCTACTCATTGTTGTATTTCTCCTTTTGTATTGTCATATCTTCCCATCATCACAGAATGATGGACTTTCTCTATCGTCGTGTTTGCTGTTTATTGCTGGATTTTATATTCATATTTTTATATTTATATTGTATTTTATGTTTTAATGAGATATTGTGAACTGCCCCGAGCTGCTGATAACAGGAGGGTGTGGGGTATGAAATTTACAAAATAATAAAAAAAAGAATAAAAGCATAATAAAAAGTTCATTAAAACAAGACAAAAACAATGCCCCAAAACCCCAACCCTCCCCCACAAAACCCACTTCCCATATCCAACTCCCCTCACACTCCTACCCCAAACCCACCCACCAAACCATCCATCCCCTATCCCTGCCCACAAAATGTCTTTACAAACAAAAAGGCCTTACGCTGCCTCCGGAAGACACTCAGGCGTGGGCTCAAATGAACCTCTGGGGGAAGGGAGTTCCATAACATCGAGGCAGCAACCAAGAAAATAGGGATGGGTGAACACGGTTCGGAAGTTCGGAATTCAGCCTGAACTCGGCCTGTTCAGACGACCAAACCCGAACCTGAACTGACCAAACTGAACTCGATTCCGAATGCCGAAATGACCGAACAGTTTGGTCAGTTCGGATCGCTTTTGGGTGAGTTTGGGTGGCAAAAATGTGTCACTGGATGGCCAAACATGACAGGGAGGGGGAGTCAGCTGAGGAAAAGACTTCCAGGCACCAGGGGTGGAAAGACTTGGAGTAGCAGCCAGCCTGCCCAACCACCATCCCTTTTCGCCTCAGACCACTGGCTTCGCAGTCTGCGATTGGCCACAGGCTAGGCCGCATGGAGCCAATGGAACTTGCGGTGAGGTGGGTGCAGGAAGAAACAAAACTTGTTGGCTTCCCCCCTTCCCAACACCTTCTGAGCTAGTCACTGTTCCTGACAGCAGGCATTTCAGAAGGCTCCCTCTCCCAGCAGTTTTTGTTCCTTCCTATTCCTAATCTATTGCCATCCTCCTCCTATTTCACCCATCCAACCCATTTACCTCCATATTGTCATTTATTTAGATTATATTAGATAGATTTAGGTATTATTTTTTGTTTTTACACCCACCCCTGTGTTCCCGGCGTTCAATCTTCCTTCCTCCCTCCCCCCTCCATTGAATCCTTTCCCTCATATATTCCATCCCTGATTCCCTTCCCCTGAGTAACATTAGATTGATTTAGGTTTCATTTCAGTTTTGTTCCCCTCCTTGTGTTGTTTGTGATTCCCCTCATCCCATAGATAGATAGATAGATAGATAGATAGATAGATTAGATTAGAGATAGTACACAGTTGTAGGTGTTAGCTTAGTGATAGAGATACAGCATTTAGTGTTTGGTTAGTTTTAGTGTTTGTAGGAATAGGCCTTTGTACTTATTAGATAGATAATCCATTTAGTTGATAGCATTTAGAATAGTTATAGCAGTTAGATTTAGTGTAGATAGATATATATAATATTAGATACAAAATTTAAATTAAAAAAAAAATAATTAAAAAAAACCAAAACAATATAAAAACATTATTTTGGAGGGAGAAATGGAGAAGGGAAGGAGATGCCGGTCTGCTACCCATAGGGGAGGCAATGGGGCACGTGCCAGAGGTGGAAGGGGCCATGCCAGGGGAGCGGCAGCAGGCAGCAGCAGTAGCCTGAGCACATCACCACGTCCCAAACTCAGCAGGCCTGCTTTAGGGAAACAGGCTTCAGCGGCTCAGCCTCACTGGAAGGCCTGCAGGACTTGAGGCTGCATCTGTCACTCCTGCTGCTGCTGCTGGAGCAGGTGCTGGTGCTCCTTGCGATGTTCCTACAGGGCCACCAATGTCCTCCACTGTCAAGGCAATCCCCAGCAGTCCAGAGCTGGTGGATCCCACCCCGGCTGCTAGAGACAGGGCCCTATCCCCGGGCAATGTCAGTAGGGAGAGGAGTAGCAGCAGCACTAGCAGCTATAGAGGGGGGCACAGGGAGAGTGCCAGCAGCATGGCAGACGTGGGCAGTCTAGCCTCAGGGTGCCAGTAGTCCCCTTCACGGGACATCACCGTGATCGGGGACAGTGAGGAAGAGGCAGACACTAGTGTCGCAGAGGAGATGTCCGCAGCTGAGGTGATGGCTGAGCCTCCTCCCAGAGCTGTGTCACCTGTGCCACCAAGTTCTCCCCCTCCCAGCAGTTCTGACAGCAGTGCATCACCTGGCATGGGCCAGAAGGCGGGGGAGGGGGGAATCCTCAGTCTGGGATCATTTTAAGCAGGTGCGGGCAGATGATCCCAGAGAGGTGCAGGGCACTGTGTGCCAAAAGGTGGTAAAGCATGGGCATGTGCTCAGCAACATGGGGACAACAGCAATGGCAAGGCACCTAAATTCATGCCACAGTGCTCTGCTGCTCAGCGGGAAGGCAGGTGAAGTGGATGCCAGCAGGTTCCCAACTGCATAGGCCAGGCGCCCTGCTCCTTCAGCAGGCAAGCATCCTGCACCAGCACCAACTGCTGCCTCTAGCAGCAGGAGCAGTATTCCTCCTGCTAGGGGGGTAGAACAGCAGCAGGAGCCTCCCCAGCAGTGCCATCAGTCCACCATGGAGGAGCTGGGGGGGGATCTGTCAAGGCCATCGGCAGGGTGCTGTGTCACTGGCTTCCAAGAGAAAGTGAAGTGCATGTTGGCAAAAATGATTGCACTGGATGGGCAGCACTTTTCAGTTGTGGAGGACAAGGGCTTCCAGTGGCTGATTGGGTTCCTGGCCCCCAACTTCAAGCTGCCTTCCCA
Source organism: Sphenodon punctatus (assembly GCA_003113815.1). NCBI lineage: Eukaryota > Metazoa > Chordata > Lepidosauria > Sphenodontia > Sphenodontidae > Sphenodon > Sphenodon punctatus. The sequence continues at coordinate 176,796 of QEPC01005968.1, forward strand.
CTCCACCCTGAGTTGGACTGTGGTGCCACCGCTCTACAGGGCTTTTGAAGGAGCAGCTGAGGGAGCAGCTGGCAGGGGCACGGGGGGCCACAGTCCACTTCACCACCGACCTGTGGTCCTCTAGAAATGCCCAGCATGCCTACCTGGCAGTGACTGCACACTAGTGGCAGGACCCAGAGGCAGTGCTTGGCAGTGGCAGGAGTGGTCCTGAATCAGGGTATAGGTGGGCCCTGCTTCAGGAACAAGTCATGGACAGCTCCCATACCACTAGGAACCTCGAGGCAGCCCTGGCCACCATGGTGAGGGAGTGGGTCATGCCAGGTGCGGTCTTCACCAAGGGGTGTGTGGTCACGGACAAGGCGGCCAATATACTAAAGGCAGTTCATGACGGGGGCTTCACAAGCATCTCTTGCGCTGCACACACCCTCCATCTTGTAGTGAAGGACACTCTGGGCTTGGGGGAGAAGGGTATTGGGCCAGGCACCCTTAGCTCCCTGGTCGAGCGGGGGAGGAACCTGGCAGGGTTCTTTAACCGGAGCATGAAGGGCAGCGAGCTTCTCTGGGATAAGCAGGCTGAGCAAGGGTCCCTGGTGCACCAGCTCATCCAGGATGTCTCCACCAGGTGGAATCCCACCTTCCTGATGTTCGAGTGGCTTCTTGAGCAGAAAGCCGCCCTGCATCAGGTGAAACTGGAGACAGACATTGAGGCACCTCCAGGGTACAACAGGGAAGAATGAGAGATCCTTACTCACATGGTCTTCATCCTGAGACCGTTCCTGGCCGTGACGGAGACCTTGAGCAGCTCCATCGCCACCCTCAGCCAGGTGACCCCGCTGGTCCATAGTCTCAAGAGGAGCCTGGATGAGATTCTCGGGGGGGGCGGGATTGTGGCCTTTCGGGTAGGAAGATCTCCGATGAGGCGCTTGACTTGGCATGGAAGCTGAAGGTGGGGCTGACCAGGATCAAGGTCAGCATGGTATGCGAGACAGCGGGCTATGGCTTCCGGAAGGGTGCGCTGGAACAGATGGTCCGGCAGGCAGAGTGGGCCATGCAGAAGGACACCCCTGGGGATGGTGGGAGTGGGAGCAGCGACCGGTTCCAGTCATCTGGGTCTATCCCTGCCCCCATCCCTAGCAGTAGCAGCAGCACCAGCAGCAGGATGAGCATCAGCAGCAGGACCCCTATTGCCAGCAGCTCCTCCTGTGTGCAGGCCACTCTGGGAAGCATGGGGCCCAGCACAAAAGGGCAAGCAAGGTGGCTGAGGGCAGTGGGGCAGGTGGTGCCCACCCAGAGCTACCAGAGGGAGTAAGAAGGCACCTCAGCAGCAGTGGAGACCTACCTGGAGGAGGAGGCATGTATCGATCCCAGCAGCGATCCCTTGGCCTACTGGGCCAGCAAGCCCAACATGTGGGTGGCCCTGTCGAAAGTGGCCAAGGGTATCCTGTCCTGGCCACTAACTAGTGTCCCCAGCGAGCAGGTATTCTCTGTGGCAGGGGACATTTTCTCCCTGCACTGCCTGAGACTGGGGGCCAAGTTGGTGGAGCAGTTGCTCCTCTTGAAGATGAACCTTCCGCTGCTGGGATTCCCCAAACAGCCTCTGGACAAGGAGTGATGGTGCAGTGGCACACGCCATTCTATGCCAGGGACAGTTGGGATGGGTCTCCTCCTCCTCACCCACCCGTGGATGCCCATTGAAGTTGATGGAAATAAAAGCTCCTCCAACGACCAGCTCCCGCCGCCTGCTACCCGCTGCCAATGAGCCTGTCTCTCTTTCTTTCTGGCACACCCACACAGACACAAGCCCTGCCCCTCCTGGGGGGCTGCCTGCAAGTTGCGACCCTGCTGCTGGCACATCTTTGGGTTAATACCTTAACTATGGTGCATTTTTATTTATTTGTATTTATTTATTTTATCAAATTTCTACCCCGTCCCTCCTAAAACAGGTTGGTGCCAGGTGGTACATGTGGTGCCAGGTGCTGCTGGTAGGGATCAACAAGCTGTATGAGATTCTGCCACCTGCCAGCCAGAACTTCTGCACAGAGGGATAAAAGATTGGAAGGTTCAAACAAAGCTCGTAACAATAACAACAAATATAACTTTTATTAACAAAACAACAACAACAAGAAAAACATCAACATTATAAAATGAAAACCAAACATTTTAAACTAGAAAGGAAACTTATCTATATATTTATTCAGTCTTTGGGCCTGCCCCCCGGAAGTTGGGGGAAAGGCAGAAGGGGTGCATGGGAGGTAGGGGCAGGGGGCATCACACCCGCCGGCATTTCATAGCCATGCTCGACGGCATAGTCGACATCCCCTGCCACATCCGCCTGCCAGTTTGAGACCAGCTGGCGGAAGAGTTCCAGGTTGGCCATTTCGGTGGAGACGTACTTTGAGACGTACTGTGCGAATGCCTCCACCTTCTGTTCCCGCACCTTGACTGCCTGGAACCGTTCCACCAATCGGTTCTCCATGGTGGCTGCTTGCACCTTTAGGGCAGCCACAAAGTCCCGGGTGGGCCTCTCCACCTCTGCCTGAAAGGCCTTGTCCTCAGCAGACTTCCAGGGACCAGGGGACTCCACATCGGGGTTGGAGGAGGGGGAAGTGCTTACATGCCGGCGTTTCTGAGTTGCCTTCCTCCCCTTCTTCTGGCACTGAGGCTGAGGCTCCATGGCCATGCCAGAGTCCTCCTGCTGCCTCACCATCAGGCCGTGGCGCTTCTCAATATGGGCGAGCAGCTCAGATGTGGTCTCCTCTCTCTGCCTCCTGATTCTTTTGCCGCAGGTCTAAAGAGAATAAAAAGATAGGAATATAAGAAGTGCCATACTGTGTCAGACCAATGATCTGTCAAGCCCTGCCTGTATTCTGTCTCCACAAGTGGGTGGACTGGGTGGCCAATCTCTTTCTGCAGGGGACTTCCGTTCCTAACAGGTCATAGGGCAATCCATTCCCTGGTGTTCCAGTCCCTGTGCCTTACCTTGCATATGGCGATTCTGTCTCCCATCTCATAAAACCTCCAGACATCTGACCTTCTCCGCTGAATGTCTGGGGGTGTCACTGGCGACCTCCACCTAAGGGTCCTCCTTGGCCTGGCACCAGTGCTGGAACTGGCATCCGATTCCTCTCTGAAATGGGAACACATTGAGAACACCAAAGTAATATCATGCATTTATGATGATGCCTCTAGTCTTCCCTCCTTGGGGTGCTAGTGATGGCAATCGGAGATGTGACCCTGGCTGGCACGTGCAAATCCTTCCCTCCTTGGGGTGCTAGGGGATGCTAGGGATTGCAACTAGAAAGGCCCTGGCTGGTACGTGCAAATCCTGCCCTCCTTGGGGCGCTACGGATGGCAACTGGAAAGACGCTGGTGGCTGGTACATGCAAATCCTGCCCTCCTTGGGGTGCTAGGGGATGCTAGGGATTGCAACTAGAAAAGGCCCTGACTGGCACATGCAAATCCTGCCCTCCTTGTGGCACTCTGGATGGCAACTGGAAAGACCCTGGTGGCTGGCACGTGCAAATCCTGCCCTCCTTGGGGTGCTAGGGGTCGGGATGCTAGGGATTGCAACTAGAAAGGCCCTGGATGGCATGTGCAAATCCTGCCCTCCTTGGGGTGCTAGGGGATGCTAGGGATTGCAACTAGAGATGCCCTGGCTGGCACGTGCAAATCATGCCCTCCTTGGGGCGCTATGGATGGCAACTGGAAAGACCCTGGTGGCTGGCACATGCAAATCCTGCCCTTATTTGGGGGTGCATAGGTAATGGGATGGCAACTGGAGAGTGGAGACCATTGCTAGCCTGACACATGCTTGGGTGGGGGTGCTGCTTGTGCTTGTGCCTGACTTCTGGAAGAGCCCCCCCACACTACAGTACCCTCTCTCTCTGTGGAAAACATCCGCTGCCACTCGCTGATGCCCACTCTTTGTGCCTGACTGATGCCCATCACCCATGCACCCACCTGCACACCAGTGAGTTCGCTCAAACGGATAGTCTTTTTTGTCCTCAAAATTAAAAAAAAGTTTACAAACCTGGCAGATGTGTCCACCACTTGCTCCTCATACAAGGAGCCAGCCACCACCACTGAAGGTCCAGGGGCAGTGACCTCTTCCTCCTCCTCCTCCTCGACCACCAAGTTGGATCCCAGCCAGGGAATCATCACAGCAGCCGTCTTCATTTTTTTTTAAAACAAGCAGCCACCAGCCAACCAAACCAAAACACACAGTCACTCACCACACACCAACACTCACCAACCAGTCAAACAACACAGCCAAACCAAACACAAACAGCCAAAACACATGAACCGAACAGCCACCCAGCTAAACACACTCTCTCGCCACACAGCTCCGCACACACTCGAATTTCCAGTTTCCGGCGTGATCACATGCTCTCGCGATACTTTTTCCAAATGCCTGAACCGTACTGAACACAACCAAACTGAACGGCCAAACCCAAACCTGGCGAACAACTTGAACGCCGAAACCGAATGCCCGAACCTGACCGAACCGAATGCCTGAACCCGAACTGTAATCTGTTCGCCCATCCCTACAAGAAAATATGGCAAAATTTCTTGTGAGCAGCAATTTAGCTGCTTGTTTCAGCCCTACATATTACCCACAGGTACACACCCACCTCAGCCCCCTCGCCCTCATGCACACACACATCCTTCACACAAATGTGGAACTCAGAGCAGGGACATGGAGCCAACCTCTTTTCCCTCACGAGATAGTGGATCCTTATGTAGCCAGTGGATTCCATATGGAAACCAACCAGGTCTAGCCTCCCCATAGGGGCCTAAGTGGGAGCTGAGGAGGGGAGTGAGATGGAGGAGACTGGAGATGTTTGCCCATCCCACACTCATTTCACACAGAAAGCATCTTTCCACAACTCAGCCCTGTCTGAGGCAGGGAAAGAAATCTGGTCATCCCTGCAACTCTAACTTGCCCAGAGTTTCCACCTATACAGTTTGACCCCAAGACTCCCATCAACCAAAATCAGAGTCTCAAGGTCAAACTGTGTGATGTGACATCCCTAAACCTGCCCCTGGTGCCTGCATCTCGCTGTGCTTGACCCTGCCACATGCTTACCAGCTCCAAAATGTTTTCTTGCCCTCTCCTTCTAGGCTGCCCATGCTGTCACTTCAAAAAGAAGGAGTCTTTCCTTCTTGACCAGTCATCAGCAGGAGTGGACCGAGAGTACAAGTTGATGTGGGTGAGGGGAGGTGGGGTGGCATCGCCAAGTGAGTGGATAAGCCATCCTGGTGAGGAGCCCAAGTGGAGATGGCAGCAGTAGCTTCAATAGATAGCTGCACTAGCAGCAGAGCCACTCACTGGCATACTGGCAGTAACCCACCTTGGGGCCAGACCCAAGCTGTCCCATCAGTCTGGAGTAACGGACTTCTCCTTTCCTCTCCAGGCATGGTAATGTCTGCAGATGGGGGTAGGGCTGCCTAGGTCCAAGGAATTTCCTGGAGTATGCCAGTAAGTACTGCTACTTCAGCCACATTGCTGCATCTATCTCCATGCATGTGTACACTAGTAAGTGCAGCCACAGCTGCATAAAAATAAATTCTATGAGTCTTAACTTTTTCTTTTTATTGACTTCTGATTAAACCTAGCCCTGCCTTCCCAAAATGATCAGCTGCCACTGTGTAGGATAACTGATCCTAACGAATCTCAGACTGCTTTACAGGACTTGGACCTGGTTTGGGGGTGTGAATAGAAGAGGCTTGGCATGAAAATATTGCTGGATTATTCAATGGGGCCCACAATTCAGGACTATCTTACTGACTGCAGGCACTATAGTGGAGAAGGGGTTTGGATCCAGGGTCATTGTTTAACAAGACAGACTATAATCAAATGCTAGGCAGGCGGCAAAGTCAGCAGGGGAGTAGTCTCAGATAAAGTCTCTGAAGCAAATCCATCAAAGCTTTTCAAAACAAGAAAGCTTGTGAGTAGGCTACAGATCTAAGGCAGCACATTGGCTCATTTTGCTTTTTACATCAGTTTCTAAAATCCTTTCATCCATGAATCTATTTGATAGGGATGTGCGAATGTGGTTCGGAAGTTTGTAGTTCGGACCGAACTCGAATAGTTCGGTTGACTGAACCAAACTTTCAAACCAAACTTGAATTCGACTGAACTGTTCAGTCGAATCCAAACCAGTTTGGAAGGCCAAAAACCCAGGTTTTGAATTTATTAATTCGGTTAGGAAATTTGGAATTCAACCAAACTTGAATAGTTCAGTCAACCAAACCAAACTTTTGAACCAAACTCGATTTTTTAACCGAACCGAATTTCCAAACTCGGTTCTGTTCACACAGCCCTATTATTTGACTCTCCCCCAAAATCGGCCTAAATATAGGTAGACCTAGCTTATTGGGCTTATTGCAATTACTTACACTAGAGAAGTGTCTACAGGGTCCAACTGGATGAAAACCAAAAAAGGTGTCTGGTTTTTTTACCCATTGTGCCAGACATTGAAAGACAGTCCCTGCCCTTCAGAGTTTACAGACTAGGCATACAAGGCAGGTAAAAAAAGTAATAACATAAATGGGAGTTACAGATGACTACCAAGGAAAGCAGTTCCTAGACAGAAACAAGAATCTTATATGACTAATTCCCATGTATACTCAGGCCACATTTACACTCATTTTACAGCTCTTTAATACTGCCAGAGTGATGGACAGTGGCTTTAGGCCATTTTAACAACACTATTTTTTCAAGTACCTCTCATCCCAAACCAGCTTTTTTCAATCGGGATGAAAGCACTAAAACTCTTTGCACAGATGCCAAGTTCTTGTTTATCAGTGTCAGTTAAAAGTGGAGCAACAGGTTATTTGATTCTCTAACATGGAGCCAACCTATTGTGTGAACACAGCCAGTAGCCTGTGCAATGCCATCTTCCAGTTCTTCAATGTCCATGGAAACATAGGGCATCTTTAGACAACAGCAAGGGGTTGTCAAGGGGTGGTGGAATGTGTTGACACTATTCTTTGACCCACATTTGGGTCACTATTTGTGGGACACTATTTGACCCACATTTGCCCCCAATTAGCCCCTGCTACTATTTTCCATGTCCAGGGGCTAATCGTGGACCTGCCTGCTGCTCACGCTGCCTGGAAGCTCTCCTGTCAGAAACACTGTATTGGAATTGTGAGACTTTTAGTCCACATGGGAGAGCAGTCGGGTTTGCTTGATCCTCTGCTCTGCACTGCGCTGCAGCTAAACAACTGATTTTTTACTGCCTCCCCCCACCCCCTGGCAGGTGCTTTGGGAGAGCACACAGTCAGTGTGAAGCAAGGAATAAGCTGTTTGGCAGTACCGCGTAGTGGAGAATTGTGGGCAAACTGACCGGAAATGACTGTGAACACTCCATTCAATGTCTTTAGATACAATGTTAGTCCTGGGGACAGGGGAAATGCTCAATTGTCACATGCGATACATCCGTGCAACCAACGAGGAGTTAATGGGAGGCTAACGGAGGGCAGACCAGTGGCCAAAAATAGTGACAGTGCTTAGACACAATGCACAGCCAAATGGCAAACATCTTTCACCCAATCACCGTTGCATCTAAAGATGCTCATGATTAAAATAAGAGAGAAGGGCACTAGTGGGTGTTTTCCACACTGGGTGTTTTTCGATGGACCTGTGGGTGGGCACTTGTCATGGGTTTTCAGGCTGAAATGAGAGGAGGCTGCAGCAGGAACGTTCCATCAGGTTTATTCAGATACACAGCTGTGGTTCCACTGGTATTGCTACCAATGGACAACACCTTTCAGCGAAGAGTTTTCTTATATACACAGTAGTAAACAAGCAACCATACGTGGTTCAATCATGCTGATATTAGATAACCATATCTGACAGAAAATACCTCTTATTACTAGGCAGAAATTGGGTTGCTAATGCAAGCAAGTTCAGTTCCTCTGAACTAGTGATAAGGGGGCCCAAGGGTGCAGCGGGACATCTGTCAGGGAGTGTAGCTGACCCCCACACACAGGTGTTATCATTAGATATAGATTAGGACCAGCACAGAGATGTCAACAGGAAACTTCAGTATTGGTGCTAACTGTAGCTCATGAAGCTTTAGCAAACCAGCTGAGGCAGACATGCACCTTTCTTGCAAAGCAATAAGCTCTGGCCTAAAAGTTTGGTCAAGGAGCCATATTGGGATTCTTCCATACACTCCTGGGTGTGCTCTGGAGGGACACTAGAGGATGTGCTCCAACCATGGCAGATTTACACAGAGGCAGCTGCTGCTACTACTGTCCATCATCTTCCCACACGTGCCTCCTCCACCGCACCAGAGTTGTCTCCCCTGCTCTAGGCTGCCACCCACAGCTTTATGGTGGTTGCCAGGGCAACCTGTGGCCAGGAGTGGAGTGGCAGTGGCAGCCACCCTTTAGATGGACTGCTGTTCCACCCCACCCGGTGCTCCAGGCTTGGGAGGCCTGCCCCACTCGTGGTGCTCCAGGATGTTCTGGAGCACCGTGAGCAGAGCTGGTCTGGAGCAGGCAGCGCCTGCTTCACTCCTGCTCTGCCGCACCCCAAGGTGGTCCACCTTTACATGGATGGGTAACCCTGGAGTGGGGCAGATGGCAGAGCAAGAATGGAGCAGGTGTCCATCTAAAGACACCCAATGTCTTATTGTCAGGAACTAAATACTGCACCTTTGAACCTTGTCCTGAGCAGTTAATTCTTAAATCACTTGTACTCCTTAATTGTTTACACATCAGGAGCTCTAAACTGAAATTATTCAAGAGTAGGAAGAGACGTATGTACTCCCGAAAAATGCGGAGTACATACTCCTTTGCTTTGTTCTTCAAAGTTACTGTAGTGTGAACCCTTTATTCTGAAGTAAAAAGAACACAATAACATTGTCTGTCATGGCCATTTGGGGAGACAGAAGTAACTACTTCAGTTTGCAGCTGTAATGTGAATGGAACCAAAGTAGAGTTGTTCAATTTAATTTCAGCAAAGTACTTACTTCTGTTTCTTACTGTCTGTTGGAATGTGGCCTTGGACATTAACTAGGGATGCAAGTGTTGGTGGTGGGGCTACACGTAGCTGCTCTCACTGCACATTAACCATTAGATGAATGCCACATAAAAATCCTGCTTCTTGATGGGTTGTCACTTATTACATCGTTACTTGTAAAACCATAATGTGTGAAAGTTTTCTGGGTGTAAATGAGAACAAGGCCCCCTGAGTTTATCTTTACCTTATACTCTTGGTGGGAGGTCCTTCTCCTCTACAAATCCTATTGTCTAGCATGCCCCTCTTGCACCTCTCTGCTTCCTTTTATTCACCATTTCTTCAAGTTTCAGCAGAAAACTTATATCTCTTGCTCTGCTCTTTCATATTTACTTCAGTGGCTTGAATCAGTAGAACCTTGATATTTTGCAGTAATTACTGGGGTACCCGCAGGTTTTGATCAAATTATAGCAAATTAGTGAACTCATGAAGAAACACAATTAGGGAAAAAAAGACCAAGGTTGGCCTATTATCAAATGTACTTCATTTATTTTAGTTTTAATTATGATATTTCATAGTATGCTAGTACATATCTAATAGAACAGAGATGCCTGTAATAGGGTAACTGACTGACATCATTCATTTCCAGGTTCCTATGTAGTGATCTTACAATCCAGAATGTGGTATACTCCATTATGGGTCTGATCTTCTGTTATGGAGCTTTGTCACTGACTTTATTGGAGTGTTTGGGTCCACTGTGAAAATGCCACATTTGACCTTCCTAGTAAAGGTCACCAAAGGGCCATCAGTCTTACTAGATTTCAACCATGTAAGTGCCCTTTCAAGCTACAGTGCTGAGATTTGGTACACTTGTGCCTTAGGGACCACAGAGATGGGCAGAGGCACATATTTGAAATTTACACACCATGAATTTGTTTTATGAGGCAGCCATGTTAAGAACAAAGCTTTCAAACTGGAGAAATTAAGTTCAGCTGACATCACTGTCTGTCTGTGTCTGGTTTTAGCCATTAAAACTGCTGGAGTGAGTGTGCAGCAGGCGTTTATGTTGCTAAACAAATCCAGAGATGGAAGCCTGTCTGCAGATAATGCATGATACTAATAGATTATGGCCACAACCCACAAACCAAGCCCTATGGCGTAAGTGTAAGTGGCTTGTGGCCTATATTCTGAAGGTGTAACAAAGTTGTGCCAATATGACTTCTTTGCAGCATTGTTAGAGTTGTGAAGTTCTGAAAAGTGGGCTAAGAGTAAAGACCAGCAACCTAGGGCTCTTTTAGATGCGCGGGTTGCCGTTGTACGACCCACTCGCGCAATATTTCAAAATCCCGCAACGCAGGATTACACAAGATGGAAGTAGGGGATCACGTGCATGAAAGGCGGTCGCACATTATTTGCCGACCACGAATTAAATACCTCAATGTGTGAGGTATTTAATTCACAGTTGGAAAATAACATGCGACTGCCTTTCATGCACATGATTCCCTACTTCCGTCTCGTGTAATCCCGCATTGTGAAATATCGCGCGAGCAGGTCACGCAACGGCAAGCCGCTCATCTAAAAGCAGCCTTTGTAGGTTGAGGAAATTAGTCATGCATAAATTAGCAAGCTTCAGTTGTGTTTTTATTTTGCAGAGTAGTTTGGAAGAGGATGCAGTTGCTACAAAGATACTATGGATAAGTTGCATGTGAGCCAAGTGAGTAGATACAAAAAGACATGGTGTCTTCCAAAACACATTTATATCATAAGCAACTGTGAGTAGTAGCCACAAAGAAAGCTCCAGGGAGTTCTCCACAACTTTGACTGGAAATATGTTGCTAGAGTGGAAAATGCAGTGGACTGGAGCTATACAAGCAAAAGGAGACGCACTGTTACTTTGGCAGGCAGCTGATGTTCTGAGAGTTTAAATGTCCTTCTTGCCCTTTTCCACCCATCCCAATTCCATGAAAGTTGGGCATAGTCTAATGCTTCTAAGCATTTTCAAACTGGCAGTTAAAGTCTGTCATCCTGCAGACGATGAACTTCCACTGACGATCTCTGTATGGGAAGAGAAGCAACACAAGAAACAGGTGTTAATGAGACATGAGGAACTGCACAAGGCAAGATTCTTCAAAGGAGAACAATCTTCCTCTAAAAGTAGCTACAGATAACAAACGCCCGTTCACACAGGGCAGTTAAACAGAGGAAATGCAGTGAATATCCTGGGGTAGGGTATCCTGACTTGAATCAGGGGTAAGACATACCCTGGATCTGCAGAGGCTGATGAGCTCTCTGTGTGAGGCAAAGCCGATTCCCTCCACTACCATAGTGCAAAGTAGCCTGGGGTAGTCTGCCCTTAGTGAACAAGCCTCTGCAGCATGGGACTTGCAGCTGATAGACAGGGGTTCAAATTAGGGCTGAAACTCCCGTTCACTTTTTTTCTCATTATAACATAATTAACATATATAAATAACATAATAATTAAAACACACACACATATATATAAAACATGATTAACATAATTAACATGATCATTTATTTGTCTAGACTGTGTATATTTGCTCCCCCTACCTCTCTGCACTTATTGCCCTCCATACTCCAGCCCGTGCACTTCGCTCCTCCTCTGTCCCTTCTCTCACCCTTCCACGCCTTCCCTGCTCCCCTAAGCGCCTTCGTCCCTTCTC
>QEPC01005968.1:202519-213534 GCA_003113815.1 Sphenodon punctatus
GTTAGACCCCTTGTCTCTCCCTCTGTTCCCCTTCCTAAGTCTCTCCCCCAGCTCCTGTCTCTCAGATTGTAAGCCCTAGGGGCAGGGACAGTGTCTATTTTATTACTTTGTAAAGTGCCAGGTACACTGCTGGCGCTATATAAATGTTTGTTAATAATAATAATAATAATAATAATATTTATTATTTACAGTAGCCCAATTCCTTACTCTGAGGTTAGACTGGGTGGGTGGGACTTTAAAAAAGCAAACAACGACTAGCTCAGTCTCTCAGACACATATGCAGTGTGAGAGTGTTGTGACTCTCTGTCTCTCTCTGACACACATGGACACATACTCACGCAGAGTCATATACTTACTAGTAGTGGAACAACAGGCGAAGGCAGAGCTCTCACACTAGCCACGCTGCCTAGGGCCCAGCTCTTTCACTTCTTATCTGCACCACAAAGGGGCCTCTTGCGCCACCCAGATGTGGAGGGAGGACATTTCAATGGTCTCATTTAGCTTCCCAAGGGCAGGCAGCATGTCAGAGCAGTTCTGGGAGTAACTGTCCCGCCTCGAGTCTAAAGGGGTCACTTTATGAGAGCGTGCGAAGCACGGCTGGAGAATCCGATTCCTCAATGACTCTCTCCAGCTCCCCAGTGACCCAGAATCCCACTCACAGTGTAGAATGCCAGCAACCACCTTAGTAACGCATGGACTGGGGAGGCTGCAGGGCTGCTCTGGGTCTTGCTCAGAGAGTTCTGTACCCACAAAGGCCAGTTACACTGATTTCCCCCCAAAGGGAGCCTGTCAGCCTTTGAAAAGTATGCAAGTTCACAGGGATAGGTCCTAATAACTGCTGAGAAGAGACCCCGTCCCTGTTCAGATTGCATGCTGTCTGGTAGACCCTCTGCTACTTGGAGATGAAAGAATGCAGATCTAGAGGAAACTATTGACAGATGGCAAGCAGGATTTATGTTAGCGATGGACAAACCTCCAAAGGCTGGGAGGTTTAGTGTGGCTAAAAACAACAGAGCTGACATGCAAGCAATTCCCCAACCTTGTGCTTGTTACATGGAGCTGGCATGGCATCAAGATCAGTGTAGGGCATAATCCTGCAGCAGGATAGTGTATACTAGCAGTGAGCATGCGCTAAGGTTGCCAGTGGGGTTTGGAAATCATTGCCCAGTGTTTGGACTGGGATGCAAAACGTCTGGAAATCAAAATCCTGAACGCAGTGAACGGGCATCACGAGGACCCAGGGAGTGAGACGGTCCCTCAGATAAGTGGGGCCCAGGCCATGTAGGGCTTAAAGGTAAAAACAAGCACCTTGAATCAGGCCCGGAAGACAATAGGCAGCCAGTGCAATGCTTGGAAGACTGGTTTAATATGCTTCCTGCGACCTGTCCCAGTAAGCAGGTGGGCCGCCGCATTTTGCACCAGCTGCAGCCTCCAGACCATCACCAAGGGCAGCCCCACGTAGAGCACATTACAGTAGTCTAGCCTCAAGTTGATGAATGCATGGATGACGGTGGCGAGATCGGAGTCCGAGACATGTGGGCAGAAGCCTCTTCACCAAATTGGCAAAAGGTACTCCTGGCCACAGCCGACACTTGCAAATCCAGGCGCAGCTGTGAATCCAGGAGCATCTCCAGGCTCCACACATGGGAAATCAACAGAGGATGAACCCCCAATAATGGGGGTTTCCCCCTCTCCCAGATCACCAACCCCGCCGACCAGCATCACCTCTATCTTGTTGGGATTGAGTTTCAATTGGCATAACCTCATCCAGTCCCCCACAGCAGCCAAGTATTGGAACAGCAATGAGATTGCAGGGCCTGGGTCAGTTGAAAAAGAGAGATACAGTTGGGTGTTGTCAGCATATTGATGGCAATGAACCCCCAGCTGCACACAACGTCCGCAGGCAGCTGCATATACACATTGCATAAGAGAGGGGACAGAATGGAACCCTGAGGGACCCCACACAGGAGGCCCCAGGGGATAATGTACAGTCCCCTAGTACTACCCGCTGTGATCTATCTGCTAGGTAAGACCAGAACCACTGTAAGACGGTACCGTCAACCCCAGACAGGTCCCGCAGGGGAGTCACCAACATCTCATGATTCACAGTATCAAAAGCTGCTGATAGATCCAGTAGAATCAGCAGGGTCACAAAATCCTTATCTAGCTCCATTAAGAGGTCATCAACCAAAGCCACAAGCACAGTCTCCATGTAATTAGGATACAATTATACTAAGGCTTCTTTAACCTCAATCTGAGGAGCTAGAAGAACTTTCCTATGAATGTGGAAGTGAGTGCAAGTCTAGGGATGCAATGATAATTTAGATAAAGTCAGTCCTCTTGGGCATCCTATTGGTAGCCTGGAGGGAGAGCCCCACCCTGATAGGCTTGTGCCAGGGAAATGGAAGCAGTATTGGGGGGGGCAGTTAAATCTTGTGTGGAAGCACACTTTGTCTGCATGGAGAGCCCTTGCCTCCCATGAATCCCTGGAGATCTAGATGGTTTAGGGCAGGCCTTGCAGCCTTTTCTGGGGTGGGGGTGGGGCTGAGTAAGCCTCATCCCCTCCTGATGGGAATATGGGGCTGCATTTCCATAGATAGCATCCTGACTGAGGTTTCATCTTTCACATTCTCCTGCTGGAGCTTTTACCCAAACAGGGGCTGATCTCACCCAGTAATCAGTCCAGATTGAGGCAATTGAGTTTTCCTATTGAGTAGCAAAGGAACAGGAGAGAAAGCAGCAAGGTCTTAAAAGAGCATTGGCTATTCCTGCTGTCTCCCATGTTTAATCCTTGGTCTCCTTTTTTTGCACTGCCATAGCCGAGACAGACAGAATTTCTCATACAAAATACATGCAGTGAGGAACTCTATCCTCAGTGTCACACGAGCAAGTGCACTGATGGCCATTATTAATGTATTTATTTATACTCCACCCCTCCTGCCTCCAGCGGCTTGGGGTGACTTACATCAGCAATTATAACAACAATAAAATGTAACTTTAAAACAATTAAAATAAACAATTCAATGAGAGCAGCAGAAGTGTATGCATAAAAATTGAGAATAAAAATATAAAAACCCACCCATCCTAGATCCACCCCCATTAATCACCCCCTCACCAAATGCCTGGCGGAAGAGCCATGTGTTATATTGATGCCAGAAAGTGAGGAGATTCGGGTTGAGGCAGACATCCACTGGGAGTGAGTTCCACAGTGCTGGAGTGGCCGCCGAGAATCCCCACCTGTCAGTCCCCACTCACCTATACCGCAGAACCTCCAGGAGGATGGCCCCGATGACCGCAGGAGCCACCCAGGAACCTGGAAAGTGAGACGATCCTTCAGCTAGCTAGGGCCCAGGCCATTTAGGGCTCTATAGGTCAAAAGCAGCACCTTGAATTGGGCCCGGAAGACTATAGGCAGCCAGTGCAGAGCCCAGAGCGCTGGTGTAATGTGCCCCCAGCGACCCATCTGCAGTTTCCAGATTGTCACCATGGGCAGCCCCACACAGAGCGCATTACAGTAGTCTAGCCTCAAGGTGACAAATGCATGGATGACAGTGGCGAAATTGGAGTCTGAGACATAAGGATGGAGCTGTCTCACCAGATGTAGTTGGCAAAAGGCACCATTTGCTTGCCCTGGAGCAGGGGGGTCAGGGGAGTGTGAAGGGGCACTTGACAGTGCATAGCAATCCAGGGCAAGGCACGAGTACTGATAGCAGCTTGCCCTGGGGAGGTACATGGGCCATTTGCCTTGCTTTTCACTCCAGGATCCTGTGGCCATCAGCATGGGTGTAAAAACAAACAAGACAATAGCCTCCTGCAGTCTGGGTTTAGTCTGGGAAGCCTCCATTCATGTTTAGTAGGGGTGGGAATTTCGGTTCCCCCGATATCCGATACTGCTGGTATTTTGCTGTACCGGCAGTATCGGATTAATCTGGTAATTGGGGTACCAGTACCGGTTCCCCGTGCCGGATTTTTTTTACATTGCGTCCATTGAAATGAATGGCCGCAATGTAAAAGAAACACCCCCCACACTTTCCCTCCCCCATCCAGGCTGCGCGGGTGGAAGGGGGGGACACTCCCCACCCACCCTGCCCAACCTGGATTTAAAAAAAAATTTTTTTAACCCAAAGTCCCTGCTAGTGCGGGCTCTGGGCTGCCGCTGTGATGGCAGCTGTGACCCGGAGCCCGCACCAGCAGGTACTAGGGTGATCCCTAGGGTGGGGGGGGTGTTAAACCACCCCCCACCCCAGGGATTGCCCTAGTACCTGCTGGTGCGGGCTCTGGGTCGCCGCCACTAGTATGGCAGCAGCCCGGAGCCCGCACTAGCAGGGACGTTGAGTAAAAAAAAAAATGTTTTAAATCCAGGCTGGGCAGGGTGGGTGGGGGGTGTTCCCCCCTTCCACCCACACAGCCTGGGGAGGGGGAAGGTACTGGGGTTTTTTTTTCATTGATTTCAATGGGGACAGTTCCCCATTGAAACCAATGGAAAAATACCGGTACTGGTATACCGGTTTTAATCCGGTAAATTGGTTTTTTGGAAACCGGTAACCGGTAAAACCGGTATCCGTTTTTTTTGCCTCAAGTCCTACCCCTAATGTTTAGTGTGTTCAGCCTAATAACCTTTAAAACCAGTTTTAACCTTTTCAAGCCCTAAATGGCCCGAGCCCTGCTTACCTGAAAGATCACCTCACCCCCTGGGTGGCCCCTGTGGTCATCTGGGAGCACCCTCCTGGAGATCCCGCACTATCGACGGATCTGCACAGACAGGCAGGCATTCTTGGCAGTCATGCTGTTGCTTTGGAATGCCCTTCCAGTGGAGATACACCTCAGCCTGGGCCTCCTTGCCTTCCGACAAAAGATCTGGCTCTTCCATCAGGTGTTTGGCGGGGGAAAGGGGGAGGGAGGATGACTTAGGAGGGTTAGCTAGGGATGTGTTTTTGTACAGATCACTGAATTTTATGTTTGTTTTTATGGTTTTATAATTGCATCTTTATATTTGTCCTTATAATGTATTTTTAATTCAAATTGTAAACAGCCCCGAGTTGGCTTGAGCAAGAGGGGTGGGGTAAAAATAATTATTATAAATAAATAAACAATAAATAAACAGGCAGCCCCTTGTGTGTATTTCATGTGCTTGTGGGCAGCCCTCAGTTGCAGCACGAGTGAGAGCGAAAGCTGAGAAAGGGGCAGGAAGTGGACATTCCGTGGAATGCTCTATGCTCTTCACCACAACTCTATGGTGAATGATGTTTGTTTATTATGGCACGGGCTTTCGCCATGGCCGAGATTTAAAACCAAAACAATATATATATTATACAATATTGTAGCACAATATGACAGTTATGCAATGTCAAGATATAATAATATAAGATACATACTCATTCCTCTAAATAATAATATGGCTAACTCAATACTGTGATACTGGTATGGCCAAGCAACCTCTGCCCCATACTAACTGGCAGCACCTATAATCATCTATGCTTGAATATGTCCTGTGTTAAACGGTGTCAACTAAGACGCTTGGATGATGGTGGGGATTCAAATTTTAAAATGTAAATATTTAAATTTAAATAGCTAAACCTAATTTTAGGTCTGGTCATCGAATAAGCAACTCTATGGTGCTAGCAGATCTGTATGTGGCTACATGGAGGTGCTTCATGCAACCTAATTGACAGGATGAGGACACATGGGTGCACATTAGCCTGCATTCACTTGCATTTGTCCATACTGCAGGCTCTGCATCCTCCAAGATCCCGCTGTGCATAGGGGCTGCGTGGCTGGTGAGGGTGAAAGCCTAATAAACAAGCAGGTGGACACCCACCTGGTGTGGGCTACTGTCTTGTTTGTTAACACCCTATGCGTGTTTTCAGACAAGACACTACCCACCCACTATACATGTTACAGGGCACCCACAGGGCAACACTGCAGCCCTGCAACATGTATAGTGGATGGGTGATGGGTGGGTAGTGGGTGGAGAGTCTCTTGTGTGAAAACAGCCCATGTTTCAGAGTTGACACCCCTCACTGGGATTAATGGACAAGCTTCCCCTGTTCTCAGACTTAGACTGTTTTCCGACATTACGTAGGAGGGGCAGGAACTTTCACAGTCGCCACCGTGGCTCTCTAATTGCAAGGATTAGCACCCGTCAGAATACACAAATCCCCTTTTAGCATGTGAGAACACCCGCACATGACCGAGTCCCAAACGTAGCCATTACAAGGACGGGTCTTTTCATGCACTAAAAGGGAATTAGTACAGTCTGACAGGTGCTAATCCTTACAATTAGAGAGCCACGGTGGCGATTGCGAGCTCCCACCCCTCCCATGCAAGGTTGGAAAGCAGCCTTATTGTGGCATGCTGTTTGTAAGCTCAGACAAAGAACATGGCACTGCTGCTTTACATTTGAAACACAGTTTGAAAGCTATCTTTGAAAGCACAAGGTCTTGAGAGGGGAATTTTTATTAGAGATTTTGGATAAAAGCTATGCAGCAACTTCAAAAACAGGGCAATTATGCATCCATTTGCATGACCACATAATCGCATTATGCATAGGGCCCTGCTCCTGGGGAGATAACAAACACTAATGATAAATAATAACCAGGCATGATTTGGACAGAACAGAATCATTAACGCACTCTCTGGCAAGTGTTATGTTCCATTAACCTTAATTCTCAGTGCCTGATATTGCTCCAGCATGTTTGTGGTTGCAGACTTGATTCTGATCTTGTTTACACCAGTGCAACTTCATTGATTATAGGGCAGTTACTCTGAATTTACATCTGGGTAAAGTGGGAGATGAATCAGGCACACTAGAGATAAAATGTCTTTTTTGATTTAAAAAAAGGGGGGGGGGGATTTCCCTGTTCAGTCTCTTTCCTTTTTCATTGCTCAATACACACTCAAGTGGCACAGCCATCTTCTCTGAATGCCCGCAAATCTACCTGCCCTGGCCATATTCAGTTTTTGGTTGGCTGGAATAGGACACCTAGTAGATCCAAGACATAATGACTGGATGGTATGAGCAAGCCATTGCCCACATGTCAGCCATCTTGGAAAATTGCAGCTACATAATTAATGCCACACACTGAGCATGTCTACCCAAGATAATTTTGTGCCTACATGGTCCAGAAACAATCTCTGTACATCTATTTTTTTATGGGGGTCTATTGTAGATCCAGGACTAAGAGCTTCCTGGAGGCACTCATCATGGCTTCTACACCATATACAGGGACCCATGTTCATTGTGTGTTCCCCATTGGCAGCAAGGGGGTAAAAACACAGTGAGCATGAATCCCTTACCATACATGAAACAGCAGGAGTTCCAACCAACCAACCACCTACCAAACTTCATGTAACACCCATGACTTCCGTGTGACTATCCTGGGTGTAAGTGGCTTGTGGACTGTGACCCACAGGTCTATAGAATTCCACAGATGGGATTTGAAACCTGGACTCTCAGGTCCCAGTCCAACACCTTATCCACCAGGCTAATTGTCTGATTTTTAAAAATTATTTATTTTATTTTTTTAGAAAAACAAGCATGAAATAAGCCATCTAATAAAAAACTGAGATGGTGTAGCATTGGGGGTAATTATGAGGTTTCACACAGGAATATATTTAATAGAATGATAGGCTTTTGGGTGTAGAGAGGAGCTCACCTGTCCACAGCAGAGAACGTTGTGGTTGCTCCCCGGATGTAATAATCATAACTGTACATGATCATGTCCATATCTTCTCCGTAGTGTCCAGGATGTTCATTTGTCAACCTTTAGTAAAAGGAAGAGAAAAGACAAGTTAGTTTCTGGAGGAAAAGATGGAACAAAATAGCATTGGCTGAATATGGCTCAGATCTCAGACATCTTTACCTGCATTTCCTCTTAAAGTTGGGACACTTTACTTTTGACACAATAAGAATCAAAGACCTATCCAGTATGGTAAATGTTTTTCTCTGGCCCTTTTTACATGGGCCGCGGCGCAGTGAGAGGCGGGATTGGTGTGTGCCGCAGTCCATGTGCAGTGGGTGGGGGAGGGTGTAGTCGGGTGCACACCCATCTACACGCATGGAGCAACTGTTTTTGCTGGTTGCTCCATGTGTGGGGGATGGATGGAAGTGGGTTTGCATGCATATGCATGGGCGTACACATGCACACCTACTGTGGGATTTATACGAGACTCACCCACGCATGAACACCCAGATGCATGCGTGTTCATGTGTGGGTGCTGCCCATGTAAAAAGGGCCTTTGTATGCGTGCAGTTAGTTTTTGGATGGGGGTGGGGGGAGATAATTTAAATGAATTTGGTATTGGTTAAGTTCAAATGACTACACAAGTGACATACTGAGATGAAGGTAGTTAGGGAAAGGGTTTAACCTTTATCCATTTCTTCTTTCCTCCTTGTCAGGATTTTCACTTGGCTTTATCTAGTTTGTTCTGCTACAGGAAAGCCCTCCAAATGGCACTAAGTCAAATGTAAAATTTGGCTTCTTCCTTTTATGAATTATCCTTATATTTTACAGAACCTCCTCATCCTTTTTCTTGTCACTTTCCTCCCAGTTTGTAATTAGGCTTGAAGAAATAATGATCTGGATTGCATTGAAATACAGCTGCTCATCCAGCGAACTCAAAGTGCTTCTACAAGTATGAATCCAATCAGATTTAACGTCCTGGTCTGTAGCTAATGTGGAGCATTGCTTGGTATTGCCCCCAACCCTCTGCAAAACTTTTATCCTCCCTCCCCCTCCCCATAGAAATATTTAAGTTGTTAAATATTTGATATAATGAACCACCATCTTATCTATCTAGCTATTATTATTTTCTTATTTAACAAAAATGAAGTTTTTTTAAAAAGGCTTCTGACAGACTATTTTAAACCAAATACATGAACTTTTGAAGACTAGCACAATTGACCCCCTTGTCATTCAGTCTGTTATCCCCCACCTGCCAATGTCCTAGCTACAGGCCCACTCCCAAGGAAATAGATGAGATTTATTTTTCCATTTGTACAGATAGATAAACAGAAGCACAGAAGATTATGTAACTTACCCACAGTCACAGAACAAATCTGTGGCAGAGTAAGGATTGGCAATCTGAAGCTTGATTCATGACTGGATTACTTTTGTGCAATGGTGGGTATTTTCAGACATTACGAGATCACGCTCAACCACAGTGAACCATGGTCAATCCCACGGGGAGGCCAAAGTGCCCTGAACGTCTGCTCAGAGGCCGCCAGATGTTCACCACAGTCAATACCCACATGGGGTCAAAATCAACCATGCTTCTGGAGCTCCCTGTCGGACCATCTCTGAAAGCGTGATCAAAGAGATTCCTGACGGGAATCAACAAAAAGTAACATCTGGCCAGCAACCACCGGCCGGAATCAAAGGAAATGATTCCCAGCTGGGGATAAATCACGCAGCGTCGCTGCCAGGCAACCAGCAACAACACAGGCAGTGGAGGGAGATTTAAAGGGCACACAGCAGCAGGGGGATGGGGCGGGATGAAGTGAGGCGGAAGGGAGAGGCGAGCGGAGGGCGAGAGAGCAAGGGAGGAGGAGGAGGTGAAGGAGGGCTGGTAGAAGCATGGGCGGGGGAGGAGGCGGTTGTGCTGCACCTGGAGGCGGTGGAGGGACAGCAGCAGCAGCAGCAGCCGGCACAGGATGACCCGGTGCCTTCTGGGTGTTTTGACCACGGCCAGGAATCAGCATCATGTCTATTGCGCTGCCCCTGCCTGTGATATGCTGGCCCGATTCCCTGCTATGGTCCCGGTCCTGTCACGTCTGTTCTGGGCTTTTTTTGACCACGGGGGGTGGTTGTTCAGTCCACCCCCACCAGGAATCCACTGTGGTGAATCGGGACCACGTAACGTCTGAAATCACCCGGTGTTACACCAGTATGAAACTGGAAATATAAGGTGGTGGTGAATTGGGATCCAAAAAATTATTCCCAGTTCCCTTGTCCTAGGCCTCAACAAAGTATTTGAGCAGATGCTTATCCTTAAACTTCAGCAAAACATACAAGGGCTACTTATATTCCAGTAAAACGAATGTGGCATAAATCCAAGTTTGTTTTGTATATTTAGGAGGGAATTACTGGGATAACATGCTTAAAATGAAGCAGAGACTTGAGTTTTGTTGAACCATAAGACCCTGACACTAGTATTTAGATCAATCAGAAATCCAAGGGATACTTGTAGGATTCTTCTTCTTTTTTTTTTAAGCCAGACATTACTTGCTTCAAAAATATGTATAGCAAAAATTACATCTGCAAATTTTGTTTTAGGTTGCTTATCCCGGAATTTCCATTACTTTGTTTACTATGGTGATACGCTGTTTACTTTCTCATGTACATAGCAGATGTGATTTAATTACAGGTAATTTTCTGATCTTTCAATTTTTCAAACACCATCCAGTTAATGTTAAGGCATCTTTGTTGGCAAATATTATTCCCTAACAAATAAGAATCAAATTGGAAATTATGACACTGCCTTTTAAGTTTCCAAATGTCTCTATCTCAGGCACAGATTTCTTTGTATTCCACTTTCTAGTCTTTTCACTTGTTCCTATTGATTAGGGGTGTGCACCAGGCCCCCACGTCATCTTTGTTTTTACTTATTTTTTTCATTATTTAAAAGTGTCATTTTCATTATCATTATTAATGACAATGTCATATTCATTATCATTGTCATTATTGGTATCGGTATTATTTCAAACAAAGATTTTATTTTTGGTATCAGTATCGTTATTGGTTCTGATAACATTATATATATAAAATATATATAATATTATAACATAATATATACAATAAAACAGACTAGCCTAAATATCTCTATGATATCTAATCTCTCTCTATATGTACACAAGTAATATCTATCTAAATTTAAGGGAGACAGGGGAAGGGAAAAGGAAAACTATCTATTATCTAATCAATTATCTATATAACTATTCTAATCTAATCTATATGTCTATAATATATATCTATATCTAATCTATACTACCTATCTATATATAATGTACAGGGGGG
>QEPC01005968.1:216263-231431 GCA_003113815.1 Sphenodon punctatus
TTCTGCCATTCCATCAAATTTCTTATTTAAACAGTCTACCACAGAGGTTACTTTCTGTATGTTCTCGTTTAGGAGCCCCCATTGCTTTGTGGAATCAGCGTGATTGGAGTTTATTGCCTCCATTAAGCCTGTAAACTGTGCTGTAAAGTCTTGCTGTTCCCCCTGCTGGGCTGCATGTGCCTCAGCCATGCTGCCTTCCTGGGGTTGCTCCTGATCCCCTCCCCCTCCTCTCTCACTTCTTTGCAGTTTTTCACCGCTTTTTGCCTCACTCTGCCCCTTTCTTTTAGCTCCTTGAGGGGTGGGGGGGTTCTTTTTTATGTTTTTTCCCATTAGGGGCTGCAAGTCCACATTTTTAACCTTTTTTTTATGCGAAGTCTGGCTGGGCTGTCTGGAGTGTTTTGCAGAGGCAGCTACTGCTCATGCATGCCCAGAAGCTCCTCGGGAGGCAGCAGGCATTGAACAATCACAGAGTGCCATGAGACTGCTGGGGCCTGCTTGTGCTGCTCATTGGTCAGTGATACATCCATCAGATACTGCTGAGCTGCTCGCCCCTCCCAACGCAGGCACAGTTCAAGAGTTCAATCCTGTTTAGGGCTCGGAGATGTCTGCTCCCACCTCCCCTCTCCACATTTCCCCTCCAAAACCCAACTGCCACCGCACTAATAATAATGACAACAAAATTATCATTTTGTCATCGTTATTATTGATTGTCATTTTTGGTATTGCAATAATGACAATTTTTGTTATTGCATAATAATGACAATGACAATTTTTGTTATCGTTATTGTAATAAGATAGATAGATAGATAGATAGATAGATAGATAAGCTTTATTGCGTGGCCTATGGCCATTGCGAGACAAACAAACATACAAGTAAAATAGTATTAGGTCCATAACCGTTATGATCCTTGAAAAAAGGATATAAATTATAATCAATTATTATAATCAAAATATAAGCAAATTAAATACATCAAAACCATACTGGTTTACACAAGAAAGACCGATTTAAATAATACATCTTAAATAATACAGCTATACCAATCAGCCCTACAGAGCAATTTCCACATTGTCAGTCCCTTCCTGCGTATATTTAAAACTTAAAAAGCTTTTCCTCTGAAAATAAACATGTAATAGGAAAGACATGATATTACAAAGCACCTGTGGATCAGAATTATCCAGTAAAAGTTGGAGAAGAACACAATCGGATCTGCCTGGAGACTTTATCAGGGTAGAGTTTAGGAATTTTATTCTGAGATCATCATATAATTTATTTATTTATTTATTTCTGAGATTTATACCCCGTCCCTCCTGAAAACAGCTCGGGGCAGCTAAGTAGCAGTTTAGGAGCATGTGAGCCACTGTCTCTACAGCCAACTGATCAAACGGGCATAAGCGCTCTAAAAAGGGGATGCCCCGAGTACGACCCTCCAGAACCCGAGAGGGAAAGGAGTTGACCTGGGCGTAAAAGAGAAGCTGCTTTGCTTTAGCGGAAATAGGCAGCTTCAAATACTCCACCACCTGGCCACAAGGCGGGGCCCAATCTAAATAAGCAGCCATATGTGAAGAGGTTCTTATTTTCCCCACCTCCTGTTGTCTCTCTATATCTAGAGCTCTACAGAGGATCTCCTTTTTGATTACTGCGAGTGGTTTGTGGGCCAAATACTCCTGGGACAGCCCCATAGAGTTTAGATGAGCCACCACCTTCTTCATCCATTGATTTACAAAAGCGTCCTTAGCTAACTCCTTCAGAATAGTAGAGCATTGATTTGTGTAAACTTTGCATCATAATTTTAAAGCTAGTACCATGGCGTCATATTGCCAGCTTTGCTGACTGAGCTCCACTCTTATTGCCGCATGTGGAGTCCCTACCAGTTTACCCAAAAGCCCAGAGAGAAAACTCGCCTGGATTTTATTTACCTTCTGGGCCACAAAGGGAGCCCAAATCTCTGCCCCATAGAGTATCTGTGCTCTTACTTTACTATTCAATACTCAAATGGCCGGGATCACCGCAGATTTGCCTTGCCTCGAAAAACATCTATAAATGGCAAGGGCTGATCCCTTTGCAACAATGATAGCTCTTGTTACATGCTCTTCCCAGCTAGAGTTTCCTTTAAACAATAAGCCCAGGTACCTAAAAGATGTAACCGGTTGGATCATATTGTTCCCTATGAACCACTGGTGCAGGCTCTTCCTCCTGGAGAAAGCCATTATTTTAGATTTATGAAAATTTATATTCAATTTACCAGACTGAAAAAAGTCAGCAAAAGCATTAAGTTGTCTTTTGAGTCCTATGCGGGTTTGGGAGACTAAGGCCACATCATCGGCATAACATAAAGCCCCAATTGTTCTAGAGTCAAGCTTGCGGGGGGAGGGGGGAACCTAGAAGCTGCCATTTTGGGAATCATCTCGTTTATGTAAAAATTGAATAAGACAGGAGCGAGTATGCAACCCTGTCTTACTCCCCTCCCAGTCTGGATCTGAGGTGACAGACGGCCCTGCCCATCCACTCTTACCACACAAGAGGTATTCGAATACAGGACATAAATCAGATTGAATAGTCTTTTGTCAATAGCAGTCTCCCTCAGTCTAGTCCATAGGATGCTCCTATCGACTGTGTCGAAGGCAGCTGAGAGGTCCAAAAAGGCCACATATAGGACGCCGTTTAAGGCTCCATATTTGGCAGTTAAATGGACCAGGACCAGGCATTGTTTGACAGTGGAACGTCCCTCCTGAAATCCTGCCTGCTCCACTGCCAGGATATTTTCCTGAGCCATCCATGCCAGCAACCTACTTAACAGCAGCTTAGCATAGATCTTTCCTACTACTGAAAGCAGGCTGATCGGCCTGTAGTTGGCCAATGGTCGGGTCTGTCCTTGAGCCCTTCGTATATACTCCTTCAGCACTGGATAAGGCCTGGACCCCAGAATTGGAAAGGGGTCAAAATGAAAACCATCTGTGAGTCATTTTTGGTGAGTTCCTCACCCTTGATCTATCCATTCCCTTAACATCTACTGCCTTCTACCAAATCACTAGCAAATGATTTTCCCTTATCTAGCAGTGCAATCCCAGCCCTTCCACAAACAATTTGTAATTGTGGGAGGAAAGCACATGTCTCGTCAGTCTTGTGTAGAGTGTAGTCAGCTTCATTTAATTGGATTCATGTTCCAGCCAGTGG
Organism: Sphenodon punctatus; assembly: GCA_003113815.1. Classification (NCBI taxonomy): domain Eukaryota; kingdom Metazoa; phylum Chordata; class Lepidosauria; order Sphenodontia; family Sphenodontidae; genus Sphenodon; species Sphenodon punctatus. The sequence goes on from QEPC01005968.1 coordinate 219,439, forward strand.
TCGAGGGAGGAATGCAGTCCCTATGCTGTTGTCAAGCAGCGTTCCAAATATGACAGCACATCATTGCTAATCTCACATTTCATAGCTGGGAAGAATAGCAAACAGTTTGCAGGATAAAAGTCAAAATAATCTTGGAAAAATTGGAGACCTGGGCTGAAGACAATAAAATTAAATTCAACAAGAACTTAAAGTAGGAACAGGGAACCTACAGCCAAGTCCAGCCCCTGGCTCTTTTTTATTTGTCTCTTTCTTTCTTTCTAATATCTGGATCATGGGTGTAATCCCTGCCCTCAAGCAGTGAATGAGCAAGCACAGGGGAAGGGAGCAGAGATGAGGGCATGTACTTGAGGATAAGGGATGAACCCATGGCATGGATCCATGATCTGGACCCTCCTTCATTTCCCCACCCTGAGTGTACCCCATAGAGCCCTCACCCCCAGCTCCTAGCTGGTCCCATCCCTAACGTAAGCATTATACATGAGGAAGAAAAATCAGATGTACAAATCCAAATGGGTGATAGCTGGCTAGCCAGCAGTTCTGAGAAAAATCTGGGGGCGATAGTGATTCACAAAGTGAGCATGAGTCAGGACTGTAATGCTTGCACAAAAGGCAAATGCCATTTTGGATTGTATTGGCAGAAATAGGCTCCGGGGCTTGGCACAGACAATTCTTCCAGCAGCAAGTGGGAGCGTTAGACACTGCAAGTATCCTAGAGACATAGGAAGTGATAGTACCACTCTCTTCAGCACTGGCAAAGATGTCACAGCAGCCCATTGTGGCCTGGACCTCACCTGCAACATCTGTGCAGGTACTGCCAGATGTTGGCCCAGGATTGTCTAGCCTGGGCTCTGACCTCAGGAAACCTCCGAAGTCACAGCCTGGGCTAAGGCCTGCCCAACCAGGCCAAAGCAGTTCACAGCAAGCTGTCATGTCTATTCGGGCTGGCAGACATGGCCGAGGTCGGGTCCGCCATGGGCAGCTGCTATGGTTGACTATCACTGGATGTCATGCCTGTCCATTATGGTGAAGGGATGGGTGTTGGGTGAAGCATGTGGGCGGGGCCATTTTACTGCACATTCGGCATGCTCCCTGCCCTTCCTGGTGTCCCAGCTGTGGGCATGTCTGTTCGGTGCCCTGACCCGGTCTGGACTGTGTCTGCCACCTTCCTGGTTGACACCTATATTCAAACACCTATATGCAATATTCTCTACTCAGTTGTCCACAGTAGTAATTTCTATACTAACACCGGGAAACAGTCCTCTGGCACCCCACTAGCTCTATCCCAACCAGGCCCCTGCCTCTGGCTAACCGCTCTCAGTTCCTTCTCAGTATAAAGTTTCTATACAAGCAGTTAACTCCACCAACTTGCCTCCTTCAGGACCCTGGATAGTAGCAGTGGCTTGGTTCTTTCCCTCCAGGCTCCATGGTTGTCCCATCTCTCCAGTCTGGGTTTCAGCACCCTGGTCAGCAGTCCTGCTGAGGCTTCTCCACACAGGTGAGATGCTCTGTGTCAGAGCCAAACACAGACTGCCTCTCCATCTTCTTATATGCCAGAAGTGGGCATGGCTGGCCTTCCACTTTGTGGCTCTTAAAGGGGCTGCCCTGTTACAGTGATAGCATGGAGACTGCACTTGTGACTTTAATCAATGATCTATGCCTGAATATTGACAGAGGGAATTGTACCCCATTGATCTTGTTAGATCTTTCAGTGGCCTTTGAAACAATTGATTACAAGGTGTTGCTGACACAACTGCGGGACCTGGCAGAGATGCTCTTGAGTTGGTCCCATTCATTCCTACTAGGGAGATCTCATCTTGTTTCCCCTCTTGTTCACTGTGTATCTGAGGCCACTGGATGAGATCATTCAGAAACAGAACGAGGTGCCACATCAGTATGCTGATGCCACCCAGCTCTGCTGCTCTGTCTCTCTGTTTCATCTGACCCCGGTCCTGTGGTCTCAATGCTTACTTAATGCCTTGCTGATGTTGGAGACTGGCTGTGGGGGTTGGGGGTTGACCTGATTGAAGCTGAATCCAAACAAGACTGAAGTGATGATGGTTGGTTGGCACTGTCACATTCGGGAGTCTGAGTCTCCTGTTATTGATGGAGTCTGGTCCTCTCCGGTTACGCAGGTTCGCAGTCTTGGAATGCTTCTGGATCCCTTGCTGCACCTGGAACATTAGGTTGCTGTGGTGGCCAGGAGTGCTTTTCACCAGCTCCATCTGATGAGGAGGCTGGGGCCCTCTCTTTTTGATTTGGATCTGCCCACTATCATCCATGCTTTCATAATCGCAAGGCTAGGTTAGTGTAATGTGCTCTATGCTAGCTGCCCTTGATGACTGTTCAGAAGCTGCAGCTGGTGCAGAACATGGCAGCCCAACTACTTTGGGGGGCAGGTTGCAAATTACACTTGTGTTTCAAAGAGTGTATGGGTGTCAGCACCATAGAGTTGCGGGCGAAAAGCGTAGAGCATTCTGAGGAGCTCCCACTTCCTACTCTCTCTGCTCTCACTCTCACTGGTGCACATGTAATGTCCACCTTAAAAGCCTGCTTGCATCATTTTCAAACATGCGTTCTCTCAGCTCATCCTTGGTGACAGTACAAGCTTGGTGATGCTTGCTGTTTCCAAGCTGCTGCATTCTGTTTCCCAGCTGCTTCACCACTGCTTGCAGGGACTTGCCGTCGACACGGACATGGCTCAGACTGCCATGCAACGGCCAGTACCACTACCGCCACCACCAGAAAATTACAGTTGCTCTCCTCCTACTGATCTGCCAGCCAATGCTACATTCCCTAGACCAAGGAAGAGACCTTCATTGCTCTATTGGGGAGAAAAGCTCCAATACCAACTGGTGAAGTGCTATAGGAATGAGGCAGTGTCCCAGGAAACTCCAGTCCAAATAGCACAGCAGAGCTACACCCAGGACATGAACCAGTGCCAGCAGTGGACCAAAGACTTGAGGAGAGGCTATAAGGAGATCCAGGACAAGTTTGCCTGTGGCTGCAGGAGGCCAGAAGGCAGGAGGGGGCAAAAATTCCTCTGTATGGGTGCATTTTAAGTTGGTGCGGGTGGATGATCCCAGGGAGGTGCAGTGCACTTTGTGCCAGAAGGTGGGCAGGTGCTCACCAACCTTGGCACAACTGCCATGGCAAGGCACCTGAAGGGATGCCACAGCGCTGTGCTGCTAAGTGGGCAGGCAGGGGCAGTGGATGCCAGCGGGTTCCTGACTGCAGCGGCCAGTCATCTACCTCCTTCAGTGGGCAAGCATCCTACTAGAACAACTGCCTCTAGCAGCAGGAGCGGTATCGCTGCTAGGGGGGAGCAGCAGCAGCAGCAGCAGCAGCAGCGTCAGTGCACCATGGAGGAGCTGGGGTGGGGGCAGCTGCCAAGTCCATCGGCAGCTGCAGGACGTGGAAGGCGGTGTGACTTTCAACTGAAAGCCAAGCGCACGTTGGGGGAAATGATCACACTGGATGGGCAGCCCTTCTTGGTGGTCGGGGACATGGGGTTTAGGTGCCTGATTGGCTTCCTGGCCCCCCAGTTTAAGCTGCCCTCGCGCACCACCCTCAGTCGGGAGGTGGTGCCAGCCCTGTACCAGGTTTTAAAGGAGCGGGTGAGGGAGCAGCTGGCAAGGGCTGGGGGTGCCACTGTCCACTTCACCACAGACCTCTGGTCGAGTAGGAACGCGCAGCATGCCTACCTGGCAGTGATGGCACACTGGTGGCAGGACCTAGAGGCAGCATTTGGCAGTGGCAGGAGGGGTCCCAAAGCAGGGTATAGGTGGGCCCTGCTTCAGGCAGAAGTAATGGACAGCCCCCACACCACTCAGAACATTGAGGCAGCCCTGATCGCCATGGTGAGGGAGTGGGTCACGCCCAGGCATGCCCTTCACCAAGCGGTGCGTGGTGATGGACAACGCGGCCAACATATTGAGGGCAGTCCATGAGGGGGGCTTCATCAGCATCCCTTGCGCTGCACACACCCTTCACCTGGTGGTCAGGGATGCTCTGGACTTGGGGGAGAAGGGGATTGGGGCAGGCACCCTTAACTCCCTGATCGAGTGGGGGAGGAAGCTGGCCGGTTTCTTTAACTGGAGCGTGAAGTGCAGCGACCTCCTCCCGGTAAAGCAGGCAGAGCAAGACTCCTCAGTGCACCAGCTGGTGCACGATGTGTCCACCCGGTGGAATTCGACGTTCCTGATGCTCGAGCGGCTTCTCAAGCAGAAAGCCACCTTGCATCAGGTTCAAATGATGATGGACAGCAGGACACCTCCAGGGTACAACGGGGTGGAATGGGAGATCCTGGCTCACACGGTCTTCGCACTGAGACTGTTTCTGGCTGTGACGGAGACCATCAGCTCCTCCATGGCCACCATCAGCCAGGTGACCCCTCTGGTCCAGAGTCTCCTCAGGAGGCTGGAGGAAATTCTCCAGGGGTGGGATTGTGGCCCTCAGGGCAGGAAGCTGGTGGATGAGGCGGTTGTGCTGGTGTGGCAGCTGAAGGCAGGGCTGAAGGCGCAGTTCGATGAGCTCCTGCTTCGGGTGGAATATGTTTTGGCAACCATGCTGGACCTCAGGGTCAAGGACAGCATGGCATGACAGACAGCACTCTATGGGCACTGGAAGGGTGACCTGGTGGAGAGGGTCCGGCAGGCAGAGCAGGCTTTTGAGAGTGCACAGCAGCAGCAGCAGGACACTCCTGGGGATGGTGGGAGTGGGAGCAGCCACCCCGTTCAGCTGGCAAAGTCTGTCCCTGCCCCCAGACCTAGCAGTAGCAGCACCAGCAGCAGGCTGATCAGCAGCAGCATCCCTATTGCCAGTAGCAGCTCGTATGTGCAGGGTACTCTGGCGAGCATGGGCTCATGCACAGCAGGGCAGGCAGTGTGGCTGAGGGCAGTGGTGGAGGTGGTGCCCAAGCAGAATTATGTGAGGGAGTATGACAGCGCCTCAGCAGCAGTGGAGAGCTACCTGGAGGAGGAGCCATGCATAGAACCCAGCAGCGATCCCTTGGCCTACTGGGCTGGCAAGAACAATGCAACGTGCGGTTGGCCCTGTCCAAAGTGGCCAAGGGTCTCTTGTCCTGCCCACCAACAAGTGTCCCCAATGAGCGGGTGTTCTCTATGGCGCGGGACATTTGCTCACCGCACCTCCTGAGACTGGGGGCCAAGTTGGTGGAGCAGTTGCTTTTTATAAAGGTGAACCTTCTGCTGCTGGGATTCCCCGAGCTGCCCCTGGACATGGATTGGGTGCAGTGGAACACACCATCCCATGCCAGGGGCAGTCTTGGGATGGGGCTCCTCCTCAATCTGGGCTGCTGCTGCTGAGGTGCTGTCCCTCCCTCCCAATGCTCAGTGCCCGCCCTGCCTCTCTCTCTGACTAGACGGCCTCGGCTGGCCTATCTGACTGACCTCATGTGGGGGTTCGAGGGGTAGAACGGGATCTCCGGGCTGCCAAGGAGGGGGGAAAGGAAGCACACGCACCCAAAGGGAAGGGGGCAGCGAGGCTGTGCCTGGAAAATGAACCCTCAGGATGGAATAGGGCTATCTGGACGATAAGTCCCCAGCCTGTCTCATCATTGGGTCTCTGGGATGAGCGCATGCCCTGAACGCTGCTGGGACCACACTCACACAGGAGGGCAGAGGGTAGGGTCAGGGTAGTGTGGGAATTAGTGAGGCTAGGGGGTGCACATGCCCCAGGAGGGGAGGGGGCGGATAGGTCTCGCACTCCCAAGAAAGGCCCAGGTTCCAGTGCTCCCCACCACCTAAAACCCCAAGGAACGCACTCTTACCTGCTGCCACAATCCACGATACACACACAGTCACCCACGATACTCACTCCTCACAGCCACACACTCAGGAAACACCACTCAGAGCTAGGAACTCGCACTCCACACAACTCTACATGAACAAGGGGCCAGTCTCACGGGCACAAGGCTCTGATCACCAGCCCTGGGACTCTGACAACGGCAGGCTTTATCCTAGAGTGTAGGGCGTTGTCGCAGCCCCTTGGAGTGACGCAGAGGCTGGGGTGGGTCAGGTGCGGCTGGTTTCCTGATTCTGACTCCGCCCCCTGAATTGCTGTCAGCTGCTGGGGCCGGCGGGACGCTCTGGGGACTGGGAAGCGGGGATTCCTCTTGCGGGGGGGCTACACTTCTGACGGAGGTTTCCTGTTTCCGTTTGGAGAGTCCTGCCGGTGCCGGGGATCCCCGCTGCGGGGGCGCATCGGCAGGGCCGCCTAACAAAGGTGAGGACTTTGGAGCGTCTGAGGTCAGGGGTGCCAGAGCTCGGGTCCTGACACCTCATGACGCCGGGTGGCATTGGGAAGCTGTAAGCCTGCCAGCCGGCATCTAGCTAGATGATCTCAGCCCGTCTATCTGACTGGCTCTCTCTCTCACATGCTGCACAGTCTTCGCTAGCCTATCTGAGTGCCCTGCCAAGGTCCCAGCCTGCCTTCCCTAGTGCCTCTCATGCCACGCTGCCTGTCTGCCCACCCGCCCAGGTTGCCAAGTTCAAAGCCTGCCTCAGCCTGCCTTCCCATGCTCATGCCACGCTGCCTGTCTGTCTGCCCGCCCAGGTGGCCAAGATCAAAGCCTGCCTCAGTCTGCCTTCGATGCTCATGCCAAAGTGCCTGTCTGCCCACCCTGTGGACAAAGCTGAAGCCCTGCCCCAGCCTTCCTCTCATGCCAAGGTGCCTGTCTGCCTGCCCTGGCAGCCCTGGGTGATGTGCCCCACTGACCTAGTAAGTCTGTTGCTGCTGTCTGCTGGTCCATCGGTGCTCTGCCCTGGCAAATCCAAATGTGCCCACACAATCCTGCTGCTGCCGTCTACTGCTGTATGGGAGCTCTTCACTGGCAAATCCTACCATCTTGGCTCCATGGGTGCTGCACGCAGGCAAATCCTGCTGCTGTCATCTCTGCTGTTCCACAGGCTCTGTGCCCTGGCCATCCAATCTATGCTGCTGATGATGATGCCACCTCCGCTGTGTCACAGGTACTGTGCCCTGGCAGTCCAATACCTGCTGCTGCCAATGCTGCCTCTGCTGTCTGTGCCATGGGTTCTGCTACCGGGAAATCCAATGTCTGCTGCTGCTGCCAATGCTGCCTCTTCTGTCTGTGCCATGGGTTCTGTGCCCTGGCAATCCAATGTCTGCTGCTGCTGATGCCGCCAATGCTGCCTCTGCTGTCTTTGCCATGGGTTCTGTGCCCCAGCAATTCAATGTCCACTTCTGCTGCCTCTGCTGTGCCATGGGGTGCTGAGCCCCGGAAATACAATGTCTGCTACTGGGTGGCCATGTGATTCACCACCGGGCAAGGCTTGACCAATTTTCAGAAGAGCTTGTTGAGATCCGACGAGTAGGATGCAAGCCTCCAATGCCTGGCCGAGTAGGGGTGCCAGCCACCAAGCCCTGGTCGGGTCTCTGCAACTGCTCCACTGATGCCTGGCAGCCTGCAGCACCTGACTGAGTAGTGGTGTCAGCCACTCCACCCCCAGGACCCACCCCCAGGGTTCCGGGGCCTACATTACAGGCAGGGAGGGCTGTCGTTCCCCTTCATTGTCTGTGAATGCTCCACCAAGGCCAGCCAGCCTGCAATGCCCGACCAAGTAGGGGTGCCAGACACAGAGTCTAAGCCAGGCCTCTACTGCTGCTTTACCGATGCCTGGCAACCTGCAACGGCCAGCCAAGTAGGGGTGCCAGACACCAAGCCCTGACCGGGCCTCTGCTGCTGCTCCACCAATGCATGGGACCCTACAATGCCTGGCCAAGTAGGGGTGCCAGCCACTCCAGCCCCAGGACCCACCATCAGGGTTCTGGGCCCTACGTTACAGGCACGGGGGGCTGTCCATCCATGTCATATAGAAGCTGCCAGCCTGCCACCCTAGTCCCAGGACCCACCATCAGGGTTCTGGAGCCATCATTTCACTGACAGAGAGCCATCATTCCACCACATCAACAAATAGCCAGCCACTCCAGCCCCAGGACTCACCATCAGGGTTCTGGGGCCTACATTACAGGCAGGGAGGGCTCTTCATCCGTGTCATCCAGAAGCTGCCACTTTAGTCCCAGGACCCACCATCAGGGTTCTGGGGGCATCATTCTGCTCATAGGGAGCTGTCATTCCACCGCATCAAGAAACAGCCAGCCACTCCAGCCCCAGGACCAACCATCAGCCCAAGTAGGGGTGCCAGCCACCAAGCCCTGGCCGGGCCTCTGCTGCTGCTCTGTTGATGCCTGGCAGCCTGCAACGCCCAGCCCTGATGGTGACTAGAACTGGAGAATCCAGCATAGAGTGAGCAGAACTGGAGGCCTGCCAGTGTGTCTGTTTAAGATATTAAACAGCCCAACCCCCCGCTAGGCCTACCCTTCACTTCATATGGGGCAACATCCACAAGAAAGGACACATACCAGTCGAAGTCCAATTGTCCTGCATGCCACATTTCTTGGAGCAAAATAATGTCAAAGGATCTAATGAAATAACCAAAATCATTATCCATTATTTTGGTTTTCCAACCCAAAATGTTCTGAGAAACTATAGAGATAAAAGACTTCCTTAGGGGGCCTGCCCCTCATTCCTCCATTTCATCTGTGGTTGTAAAACCCAATTGGTTTGAGGGGAGATCAAATTCCTCCATCCCCAATATTGAGGGAGAGAGAGAAGGTGCAGGCAAAGGATCCATCTTAACTGAACGTAATCCTGAAGGATCAGAACCAGTATTACCCAGCACTGTGCATGACCACTTCCTATGTGCCAAAGCACCCAGGGAAGTGGCCTCATGCTGAATATTTTGTGACACAACTTCTTTTACCTGTATTAAGACCACTTCCCCTTGAGGATGGTACCCTTCTCAAGGGTAATCATTGCAGGCTGCCAGGCATCGGTGGAGCCTCAGCAGAGACCCAGCCCGGACTTGGTGGTGGCTGGCACCCATACGGGGCTAGGCATTCCAGGCTGGCATCCTACTCACCAGTTCTGAACCAACTCTTCTGCAAATTGGTCAAGTAGCCTTGTCCAGTAGTGATTCACATAGTCAGCCAGCCACCGCCTGCCGTGATGGTGACTAGAAATGGAGAAGCCAGCATAGAGCAAGCAGAACTGGAGGCCTGCCAACCTGCAATGCCCGGCCAAGTAGGAGTGCCCCCTTTCAATTTTCACTATAGGCACTCAATAAAATATGCAATTTGCTCAATAAACTCAGCATTATGTGCATAGTAAAAGGTTATTTCTAGCCACTGAGTGCTGGCAGGTAGAAACCCAGGTCTTCTGAACCTCCATAGGTGGGCAGGGGAAGCAGGTGCTGGACTGCCTCCCAGAGTCATAATAGCCCAGAAGAAAGAAACAGCTGGTGTGGCTTCTTCTTCCCATGGGTCACCATGGTTGTGACTTGTGATTCATGGCAGAGGGCAGGATACTGGGAAGGGAGAGTTGGTGGGTGGAGCATGGTGGGGAAGAATACCTGCCCATTTATTAGGTTTGTCACACTCAACCTCTGAGTGGGGGGCTGCCCAAACATACAAGAAATACACTATCCAGTCTATGAAGTCTGTACTAATTTTCAAAGTGGCTGGCAAGAATAAAAAGGTTTATCTCCTTGGTTGAAACTTTTCAGGATGAGGACTCACTTTCTTTGTGTTTGTAAAGTGTCAAGCACAAAGTGCCCCCAACCTCGGTTAGGACTGCTGAATGCTACTGTAATACAAACAATAATAATTTTTGGACCTACAGAATTGTTTACCATGTTGCAGAGGGGAGGGCTTAATGTTAGGTGGTATTTAAAATGCAAGTGGATTTGGCTCTCATATCGGGTGCCTGATTGATATTCTGTTTGATTGGAGACTTGAGTTTATCAGGCTGCATTCACTGCGAGCAATGGCATGTCATTATATTTGATGGACAATTGATTGAGAACCCATGTATAGGACTTGACAATGTCAGTTCTGTAGTCACTTTTCTGCAGTATTTCATAGATGCTGGGGAACGATCACATGCATTTCAATTTGTTTTTGATGGCAGCTTGGGTAAAGGAAACAGACACTTCCTCTAGGGCCCCCAAACCGTAAGCTCTTGGAAAATGAAGCCATTGCCTCAACAATCTAACTGTGACAGAAAGCAGCCGCAGCACAAGCTAGACCTTCTGGCACTCAGCAGCACTGGTTCTTTGGAGCCGGGAAACAATTATAAACAGTCTGTTCAGACGTTCGGCTGCTCCTGTGATATGTGTTTGGGAGCTTTGAGTCAAGCATTTCAATTTCCTCAGAAAGAGAACATATCTGAGGTCCCAATGGGATTATTTAGCCATGACATGACTGCATCTTCAAGGAATATGCAGCCTTTCCAATTAGATTATGTTTTGGTTCCCCCCCAGAGGAATGCTGACACGACCTGGTCTCATACCACAACAATTGTTGTATATTTGTAGCCTTTCCCCATGCAGGTATCTTTGTGTGTTCTCTCTGCCTCCAAGACAAAGTTTATAAGCCTGAGTTTTACAGAACAAGAACAAGGCTTATTGCCACAGGAAATAGCAAAGTACTCAACCACAAGCATCAACTGTCAAAAGAATGAGACTGGAATAAGCTACTGCTGCAACTAGAGGTATGGGAATAATAGGTAGTTCTCTTCTGGGAGTGCCAGAGACAGGGAGACAGTGCTCTTAGGTGAATGCTTATGTATAGAGAGATGCTTTTCAATTCACGTCAGCAGCTGGACATAAAGAGTAGGAGCCAGCACCATGTGAGCAGTCAGCTCTGTTTGATCACATGCCAGGGCTTGTGGACCATCACTGATCACAATTTGGGAACCTCTGAGAGAGAACAAGAGGGAGGACAATAAAACTAAGCAGGCAGTGAATTAAATAATAAACAACCAATCTTACATTGTTGTTATTATTATACTTAGGGACAGTAGGAGTAACAACAGCACGCAGTAGCTTTTTTGTAGCAACAGCAGCTGAGGTGTTTTATGGGTATATCAGAAGGCATGGCCTATCAGGACCTAGCCTTGAGCCTGTGCCTCTTCCCCCCCCCCCCGGGTGTTCTTGAGCAGTGGCTGTCCCTCTCCCCGTGCCACTGCATCCACCTACCTTGAATGTGGCAATTTCCAGTGGAGGCTTCTCTGTCTACACCCCTAGTTGTCTGTCTCCAGCCCTCATCCCTCTACCTAGCTTCCTGGTTGGCTACCAGCCAGGATAAAAGCAGTAGGAAGGTGGGTGGAACAAAAAACTTCTTCCTGCCCTTGTTCCTTGCCTCTGCTCTAGCTCTTTGCCCACAACCCTGCCTCTTGTTTCCCCTTTCTATCTTGTCTCCCAGTCCTAGCCCCGATCCTCACCCTTTTCCCCAAACCCATTGTCCGTCCACATCCCTGATGCCCCTCATCTCCTGTCCCTCACATGGGCCTGCTTGAAATTAGCAAAAGCAAATACTGTATAACCAAATAGGGGATGGGAAGCAAGCCAAACACAAGTGCCAGAGATATGAGTGAGCACAGGTCTTCCTGGTTTCTTGTTTCTTGTTTAGAAGACTCCGTCTATTCTATTTTCCATCTGTCTTGCTAAAACTACTTTGGGCGGAGGACAAAGGTTTGTGGGTCACTTGGAAGCAATGTGTTTTAAGGTGGGTCTTGGAGAAAGAAAGGGAGGAGACTGGCTGGCAGGTAGGGTCACCATTTCTCACAGTTTGACCCGGAGATTCCCATTTTGGCCTATGGAAGTCTAGGGTGAAACCGTGAAAGGTGGCAAGACTGTGTCAGTGAGAGCTGAGGGGACTGCATGGGAGGCTGCAGAGGATGAGACCTGGAAAAGGACATGAACTGGGAAGGAATACATAGCAAAATTGTTTAGCACAGTACAACATTACATAGCAGTCGAAGGCAAGAAAGGAAAAAGCATGCCATATCAGCTTAGAACAAAGACACAGTCTAGTGTGTATTATTTTAGATCTTGTGCTATACTGTAATATACTATATTTAAATGTATACCCTGCCCTTCCCCTAAGGCTCA
>QEPC01005968.1:233899-264287 GCA_003113815.1 Sphenodon punctatus
CTGGGGGTTCACTGTGGTGAACCGCCCGCCCGTAACGTCTGAAATCACCCATTGGAACGTGACTCCTAGGTACTTAAATTCTCTAACCTGCTGGATCACCTGGCCATTTATAGACCAGGAATAAACTTTTCTTTCTTTGGAGAAAACCAGGATCTTAGACTTATCATAATTGATGTCCAGTTTATTCTCCAGGCAATATTTTGCAAAGGCTGTTAACTGACGTTGTAACCCAACTTTGGTCTGGGACATTATTGCCAAATCATCTGCATATTGACAGCATTCAGACGGACATGCCATCCCAGGATTAAAGCAATTATCCCAGGATAAATGTCCATCTGAAAACGCCCTTAGTCTCCAATGAGGAGGGCTTATTTTGTGTCTGGGATTGCCAAGATTCGGCCCCGGCACCTCTTTCCCTTCCAGTGCTCAGCCAGCCCTGGCATTTCTTCCACTGGTCTGCTCTGCAAGACCACACCCACAGCTGGATGCAAAAGCACCCTCCTCTGCCTCAGGCAGCTTGCACATGAGTTGGGAGGCAGGAGGGACTTCTGGGAGTTGATACCATGGCAGGGGACATTGCAGAAAGCTCTGCGCATGTGCAGAGGGGTGGGGTGGGGGATTTAGCCCATTACTGGTGCGATGTCCCTCATGAATGACAGGGCTTCAAAATCTAGCCCCTCATCTGCGAGGGACATTGCACCAGAAATGGCTACCCCCTCCCTCGCGTGCATATGAGTGGAGCTTCCCATGATGTCCCCTGCTGTGAACTCTGTTCATGGAAGTTCCCCCTGCCTCCTGACTCATGTGCAAAGTGGCTTCAGTCTCTTCCCCCAGTAGGGTTGGCTGCAGGTGTGCTCTATGGGTACCCTACAACATGTATAATAAAATGTAACACCCATTTTATCAGTGTTAGAGTGTCTGTGTGATAATAAGAAAGAAAATGAGAAATCCAGCATCCACAGATGTTCTTGGAAATTTTAAGCTGTACTAATTTAGGCTAACGTTACTGTTACACCAGTTTAAGAGTTAAACCAGTCTCAGAAAAGATTGTCTTTAGATCAGAACAATATTTTTTTCACTAGTAGTCAGCCAAATTATTTACAGCATTTTGAAAAGATGACTCTTCAAGAAGTACAAGTATTCTGGAGAGGGAAGAGAGGAACGGGTATTGTTCAAACATTTTCAATTTAAAAAAAAAAAAAAATGAATGGAAAGACAAAATCATTTCAGTTAGATTTGAAACAAGACATTGCATTTAATTAACACATTTTTCAGTTGTTTTTTTCTCCCATTTTAACTTTTCCAGAAGAAGATGGAACAAATAATAGAGAAACAAGAATCATTCTACAAACAATTAAACAAACTGAAATGTTTTGTTTCTTAATAAACAAACATGAAAACTTAAAAACATGAAACATTTCAAATGAAATGAAAATGTTTCATTGCTTTTAATTATTTTTTTTAAGGGTGTATTTCGTATTTTTAACTATCCCTACTCCCTACTAAACCATGTAAAATTGGCAAGCAATTTGCAGAGTTGAGAATGAGTTGCAGAGCCTAGATTCGAAAGCTCCATATTTTCTCTCCAAATTAGGGGTGTGCAAAAAGCACACCATTCATTTTCATTTTTAAAAAAACCTTTCATGGGGGCGGGGGAGTTATAAATGACTCTACTGTTTGGGTTTTTTTCATTTTATTTTATTAAAAATAATAATACTATTTTTAAAAATCACTGTACATAGGCAAAATTGCCACCTTTTACAAAATGGCACCAGCTTATTTTTAATAAATTAAACAACCCCTCCAAAACCAGATGAAAGCAAATGACAATCATTTGCTTATTCATCCATTTTTGAAACATTAGTCATGAAAATGAGTGGAGCTCCATTTATTTTCATAACTAATTAAAATGATATGAAGTGCACACCCCTACGCCAATTTTCCTGTAATATGCATTTCCCAAACGTTGATGCTTTTCAGTATAGGAGCTGGGTACCTAATTACCATTTATTTTGAAAAGCTAGGTCTATTTTTGAAAGTAGACAACCTGGCATTGAGAGCCAGTGTAGACTAGCTACAATGGACCTAGCAGACCAACGTTCAAATCCTGTGTTAGCCATGAGCTTATCAGGTGTCCTTGGGTAAGTTGCTTTCTCTCATCCTCATTTTCCTATCTGTAAAATGGGAATAATAATGACTGACCTCACAGGGTTGTTGAATTAAATACGGTTGGTAAAATATTTTGAACACTAAAAGTGCTATATAAATAATAATACTTGCCAAGATACAAAGATGAAAGTAGGCTGGGCTTCCTGAATCTGATTGTCTACTTACACTGTACGTAAAATCGATTGGGTTAAGGCTCTAGTAAGGTTTTTTTTAACTCACCAACAGGCATACGGGCATCTCCGGCTGTAGCGGCAACAGTAAAATTGCCACTCCCGATCGAGCACAGAAGGAAAATACTGACTCTGGAATCCTGCCACCAGTCCATTGTTTGAACAAGTCTGATACCTAAGAAAAGGGTGGGAAAGTAAAATTCAAAAACAAGCGAAACCTTAGATTTCTAATCATGATAAGCAGTTCCCGAAACCCTACTATCACTTTGTCACTCAGGTAACATCTTGTTGTACCAGGCTGAGGCAAGTAGAACTCATAAAATCAAAGCACTAGAGATGGAAAAGAACTACTGGTCCCTATTCTTGGTGCCACTGAGGTTTCTTGACAAAGCACTGACAGTTTAAAGGGACCTTCATGTGTTGTAAATTACACTCGACTCAACCCACATTAACTCACAAAGAGACCATAGTGTAAAATCAACACTGGACTGTCACCCTGGGCAGCGGTGTAGCTAGATGAGAATGGGCCCTGGTGCAGATGATGGAATGGGCCCCTTGCTGGGGCACTCCACTCCGGTGTGCATGTGCACTCTATGTGTGTGTGAGCCCGTCAGGTTTGTGGGCCTCAGTGTCGCTGACCTATTAAAGCTACGCTCCTTCCTCAGTGCTCTTTCCCATCTATTTTTAAATAACGGACGTGGCTAGTATTGTGGATATTCCCTTGACTCCAATAAAAAATATCCAGTGACTGGAATTTCCAGCTCTCTTACACATTTGGGATTTCTCCGTGTGTTGCTATAGGCTTAATCCTGCACCACTGAAGCCAGTGAACCCAATTCTTGTTTGCACTACATCCCTTTTACACTACTCTGTAATTGAGAAGAAGGCCTACTGGGAGCTTAGTTAGTCTTAATGGGTGCGGGATCTGAGTTTAATTCACACAAAACTCATTTAGAGTAGGTAGTGACACAAACCCACATTCTGAGTGTTGTGTGTAATCCTTAGCACAGCACTCAGAATCCTTACCCTTGTTCTCTGCCACTCATTCCAAAAGGTTTGCTTGCAAGGATCAGACTATAGAAAGTTACAATGATGTTGTGTAATTTGACGACCCTGAAGCAAGCTTTAATCCCTGATGCATCATTCCACGCAACTGAAGTCCAGGGGTGGCTGATTCATCTTTGTCTCACTTCCTCTTCCTTTACGGGGAGGATGTGTAACCGAGTTACCTCCAGGTGATTCCCACCTCCAAAGGACCACAGAGGTGTGGCTAGAGAATCTTAGAGCAGGAACTCCTTCCTCTGTAGGGCTGAAATGAGAATCTGGCACATTCTCACAAGAACATGTGAGATTCTCACAAAATCGGGCAAGATCTTGCCAAGATTTTTGAGAATCTTGCAAGATTCTAAAATATCTCAAAACGTGCTCTGCACATGCACAAAATGGCTGCTATGGCCATTTCTGCACATGTGCGGCCCCTGGCAGCCATTTTGTACGTGCACAGAGTGTTTTTTGAGGGTTCTCAAGAATCTTACAAGATTCTCAAAACCCTAGCTCTGCACATAATGGCTGTTGGGGGCTGTGCATGCCCTGAAATGGCTGCGGTGGCCATTTTGCTCATGCGCAGTGCAGGTTTTCCAGCCGCACAAATTCCAACAAGAACGGGTTGAGAATAGGCCAATTCTCGTCCCATTCTCATTTTTTTGAAATCTCGATGAGAAGCCAGTTCTTGCCAAGATTTGGCAAATGTTTGGTGAGATTTGAAAAATGTCGCATGTATGAGGCCTAAGGATTTTTTTAAAGTTTTCCAAAACCACAACATTTATTTCTGCTTCAAACAGAGTAAGCAAGACCTTTCCCCACATTGGAAAGTGGCCAGATTTAAGGGGCGAGAAAGTAATAAATATGAAAGTAATCAAAGGCTTTTGTACAAGACATGCAAGATCACTGAGGTAAGGATAGAGGTAACATTGAGGAGAAGAAGCAGACACATTAGGACATTGTTCTTATTACGTTCAGAACCTGCTCTAACACTGCCCAATCTACAGCTTGGCACATGTCTTCTTCTACAGTCCCTCTCATCCTGTATTCTGTAGTCCGACCTTCACTGCACCTTTTCCTTCACCCACGTCATCCCACTTTTGTGCTTCCTCCATGCTGACCATTACACTTGTGACAGCCTCACAAGTGATGTGTCTGTGCACATTAGTAGCTGTACTCCAGCAAATGCCAACCTTGGAGCTGATGCACCAGCGATAAGCTGCTACTGTAGACAGGGGCTGTGTTTTTACCATGGAAACCAATCTGATTTAGTGCTTGCAAGAGAGGTGCCATACTAGAGTGGCAAGCACAGAGGTGCCAATTGTTTTATGCAAAGTCCATACGCGGTCCCCTTCCTCCTTCAAATGCCATGGACAACCAATATCCGAACCAATATCCAAAGTCAATGCCAAATGTGACCAAATGGGTCTATTTGTATTTTATTTAACTTACTGAATAGGAAGCAATATTTGTTTCAGCTTCATTTGCAGTTTCAAATCTATGTTTCAGTGGTTTGGGATTTCCATTACTTCATCATTTTGATATTTAGTACTTTGTTCACTTTAGCGGTACTTTTTGGTGGGTTGTTGAATTTTTTTAAATAGGAATGGGAACGTGATTGCTTTATTTTGGAGCTATTACATGTCCATTCCCGTTTAGTCCCAGCAAAGTGACCGAAGTGCTAAATCTTGAATTGCCAAAATAGTGAAGTGACCAAAGTACCGAAGTGAAGAAATGAAAACAAAAATGCAAATCTCAGAACAGTAACAAAGACAAATTTGGATATTTGTTTGTGGGGAAAAAATTATTTGATTTATTTCTTCTCATTTTTATCTGACCCTTTCCATTAAGGCTCAATATGTCATTTATCTTTATGAAGATGAAATATATCTGTTTCACAATGCATTTCAACACCAATGAGTGCTAGTGACTAAAGATGCCCAGCCAGATGTGTAAGTGGGACAGCCCTGCCAGCGGTACTCTGGATCATCCTGAAGCGCGCCGCACGGAATGGGCCAGCCAAACCCAGAGCACTGGTCACAGGAAGTAAGTGGAGCTGCTGTCTGTCTGTTGGGCAGATGCATGCTGCAGCTCCACACCTGGCTGGCCATTGCCCTGGTCAGCACCATGAGGTTGCGGCCACCAGTCTAGAGCATCGACTGAATGGCCACAACTTTATGGTGTGGTAGGAGAGCACCATGCAGGCAGCCTGCAGTCTGGAAACACCCACCAGACCATCTAAAGCGGACCCAGGTGGGGCTGAAAGCGGGCGGATACAGGGATGCACCCCCAGAGAAGCTCCAGGGGTGGCCAGGCTCTGTGTCCAACTTAAAGCACCCAAAGTTATGACTGTGAATTTACAGGCACTGCACCTTTAAATGAGTCTCTCCTGGTTGTTTAATAGGGTTGAAGGCAGTGCTGTGAAAAGATTCAAGAGGAAGGATCTTACAGACAGAGAAACATTCTGTATCTTCTGTCTGGTTGAGATTGCATATTTGCATTTTATCCATATTCTCAAGTAAATGTCATCTAGACTGAGAGCACAATGCTTTGATCTGTGTGTCTGGGATATATAATAATTAGAGCAGTGCATTTTCAGGATGCAGTGTAATTATGAGTGTGTCAGTTACCAAGCTATCAGAATCTGCCCTTGCAGCTGGAGCTTGCTCTAGTGTTTACCAGGATCAGAGGAAAATTTGGTTACTTCAGCCATTTTTGTGTTCTGAAGTGGTCTCTAAAGGCAAATCGTATTCCTTACTACTCTGATTTGCAATGTGGCTTTTTTGCATTGTGGCTTTTTTGAATTGGTAAGAGAGGGAAACACAAATGGCTTGACTAACACAACCATTCATGTCCAGCATTCTCGTTGGTAGATTGCTTGCACCAGTATTGTTGCTGATATTCTGCCATGTTCATCCATCATTCAGCCAGGATCTCTTCCTCTTCTGCTCCCTCCAGCTCCTTGCCCTTACAGAAACCTGGATTCCCCACCCCCACCGGTAACACTGCCACTCCTGCTGCCCTCTCCCTTGGTGGCCTCTCCTTCAGCCACTCACCATGCTCTAGTGTCTGAAGGCCATGCTGGCGGTATTGGCCTTCTCCTTGCCAAATCTTGCCAGTTCCATCCCCTCAGCACTCCTCCCTCTCACTCTTTCTCTTCCTTTGAGACCCATTGCGTTCGCCTCTACTCACCTCTTCACCTCCATGTTTCTGTCATCTACTGCACCCCAGGCTCCCTCTTCTCTTTGCTCTCTCTGACTTTGGGTAATTTCAGATGTGACGGATCTCTTGGCCCGCCACGCTGAACCCTGGACCAGGATCCGTTTTGGATCCCAGTCTGTGATCTGGCCGTCCGTCCTTTAGACACGCCAGCCTGATCTCTGAGGAGAATTGGGGAGGGGTCGGGGCTGCGTGGTGCGACATGCGGCCGCACAGCCCCGCCCCCCTGCGCTCCCTCAGCCGCTTGCCCATGGGGAGACGGGCGGGTGTAGCAGCCAATGAAGCCGCTGCGCCTGATCCCGTATCGTGGTTCGGGCCATGATTCTGGAACGGGGCAAGGAAACCAGTGTTACTTTTGCCCCTTTCCGGATTGTGACCAATCTTACCATGGTTCTGGCCCTGCGGCCAGCCGCAGACACATAGCTTACTTTCTTTCTGATGACAATATTCCCACCCTCATTCTTGGGGACTCCAGTATCCATATGGATACCCCCTCTGAGACCCTGCTGTTTCCTGCTTCTCTCACTGACCTCCTCTTTTGACCTTTCCTGTGGTCTGACGGCCTGACACATTATGACGACTACTCCCTTGACCTAGTTTTATAAAAACCCTTCCTGTCCCTAACCACCACCTTGTTTCATTCTATGTCTCCCACTCAACCCCTCCCGCTTCCCCAACCTCTTGCTCTTTCTGTGACCTTCAATCCATCAACCCTCTTGACTTTGCTCCGTCCCTCCACCCCTTCTCTCATCTCTCTCCTCTACCACCTGCTGTCCCCACCTTCAGCTCATTCCTTTCCTCCACCCTTGACTCCCTTGCTCCCCTCTCATGCTGTCCTATCCATTGCATATACCCCGTCCTTGGCTTACCCCTTCCATCCGCCACCTCTAATCCTGCTCTCAAGCCACTGAGCACCTCTGGAGGAAGTCTCATGAGCTTGTTGACTTCCTCCACTTTAAGTTTGCTATTTCTGCATTTTGTGATGCCCTTTCCCTGACCAAAGCCTGACTCCATATTACTCAAGTCTTACTCCCGCAACTCCTGCCGTCTTTTCTCAATATTTATTTCCCTTCTGAAGCCTCCCTGTCCTTCCCTCCCCTTCCTCTCTCTCTGTACAGGCAGGGCTGGCCTTAGAGCTGTCTCTTATACACATCTAGATGTGTATAAGAGACAGGCAGTAGATTAAATCTGCTGCCGTGCCCGCTGCCACCAGACGATGAGACTGAGTTAGGGAGAGGTAGGGCCTCTGCGTCTCCCTCACTTCCGCTGGCCCCCTCTGTTGCTTGGCTGTCTCGGCCAAGGGGAATGAGAAAGAGGCAGAGGCCCCGCCTCTCCCACATTTCCCCTGGCCCAGCTGGGACTGACAGGCAGCGAAGGGGGGAGCATGGCGTGTGGGAGAAACGGGGCCTCTGCCTCTCCCTCACTCCTGCTGGCCTCCTCCACCGCCTGTCAGTCAGAGTCGAGTTGGACTCGGTTGGGGGCCTGTTCTCAGGATCGCCAACTCCTGGCCTGACAGTGACTGGGAGCTGGGGATCCCGAATGTGAGGTGCCCCCAGGAGGGGACCAGGAGTGGGGCCCGTGGCGGCTGTGTACAAGATCTTTTCTCCTTTTTCAACAAGATTGATAAACTCCACCTTGCTATTTATTTTCAACCCTCTCCCTCCTCCCCATTTCTTTTCTTGCTATTCCCCCCACCTCTCTTCTCCTTTTCCCCAACTTCCCTTGATGAGGTCACAGCCCTCCTCACATCATCCAACCTTTCTTCCTGACCCCTTAACCCCATCCCCTCTCAGCTCCTAACAGCAATTGTCCCCATTGCTGCACCTTCTCTGCTGCACATCATCAATCTCTGGGTCATTTCCATTCGATTTCAAACACACCACCATCACCCCTGTCCTTAAGAAGGCCACTCTTGACCCCTCCAACCCTTCCAACCCTTCCAACCATTTTGCCCCTACCCTTTGCTTCCAAGCTCCTGGAGTGGGAGGTCTACAGGTGCTGTCTTGATTTCTTCTCTTCTAATTCCTCCCTTGACCCCCTTCAATTGGGCTTCTGCCCTTTCCACTCTACTGACACTGCCCTCGCCAAAATCACCAATGACCTTCTCTTAGTCAAACCTAAGGACCTCACCTCCATTCTTGTCCTCCTCAGTCTCTCTGCCACCTTTGAAACTGTCAACCATGGCCTCTTTCTTGATTCACTACTTTCCCTTGGTTCCTTGTACTCTTTTCGTTTCTCTCAAACCACTCCGTCAATATTTCTCTTGCTGGTACCTCCTCTACGTTGCTTCCCCTCTCTGTGGGAGTTCCTCAAGTCTCTGTCCTGGGCCCACTTCTCTTCTCCCTTTTACACTTTTCTATGGGTAAACTCATTCTAATGGCTTCCAGTATCACCTGTATGCTGATGACACACAACTTTATCTCACCACTCCTGCACTTTCCCCCTCCAGCCAGTCTCATATCGCTGACTGTCTCTCTGACATCTCTGCCTGGATGTCTCATCGCCAACTCAAGCTTAACGTGGCCAAGAACAAACTCTTCATCTTTCCCCAAAAAACGTTCCCCTCCTACTTCCTTCTCAATTTCCATTGAGGGTGTCACCATCCAGCCTGTCCCTCAGGCACATGGCCTGGGATTCATCTTCAACTCCTCCCTCTCCTTTACGCCTCAGATCAAGGCTGTTGCCAAATCCTGTTGCTTTGCTCTGTATAATATTGCTTAAATCCTGTATAATATATTTATATAATTATACAGAAATATTATAATCCAGTATAATATTGCTAGATCCTGCTCTGCCTTATTGTTGCCACTGCAAAAACCCTAGTCCATGCTCTAGTCATCTCTCATCTTGCCTACTGTAACTTCCTCCTTACTGGTCTCCCCTGCTCTGATCCCATCCTCATTATCTCTGTACGATGTTCTGTTGTCAAAGTCATCCACCTTGCCCATCGCTTTGACCAGAAGGACTAGAATAATATTTTAAAAGAATTAAAAGCTATTACTCTTACAGAATCCCAAGACTCCAGCAACTGGGACTTTTGACTGCTATTGCAAGATTCATGATAAAGTCATGACAGTTGGCAGCACTGTGCTTTTTTCACACTGTGCTTGCACTATGCACTAAATCAGGAGTGGGAAAACATTTTCCTCCTGCAAGCACTTGGAAAATTATTACAAGCACCATGGACTAGATAGGTGCTTGTAATAATTTACAAGCAGTGATGCTTAAGGCATGTGCTTAGAATGGGGATGATCCAGAATTGGGAGGGTCCAGATCATGGATCTATGCCATGGATGGACCCATTCCCTATTCTTGCATATACACCTTCATCTCTATTCCCTTCCCTTGAGCATGCTCCATCACTGCTTGAAGGTAAGAGGCTAGATCCAAGAACAGGTAAGGAGCCAAACAAAAGCAAGATGTGGGCCAGATTTGTCCAGTGGTCAGAGGTTCCACATTCCTGCATAACATTTTGATATATTTACTCATACTGAGTGATGCTTTGCTGCTCTAGTAACCCCTTTGATTTCAACAGGATTCTGTGCATATTAGTGAGTAAATAGATAAATATGCAAAGATGATAAGACATTCAGATATAATGTGGAGCAAGAGCTATAAGAGTACCTTTACACAGGTAGACAGAAACACTGGTAGCTAGAAAGGTATTGTTCCTGTGATAGTATTCAGTCCAGAGAGAGGGTGTGGTTGCCATGTTGGTCTCAGTCCCAAGTGAAAGAGAGGGAGACAAAGGCCCTTTTTACACAAAACATTTCCACTCATGGACATCCATCGTCCATGCGGGGGAGCGTCTCATGTAAATGTGGGTGTGCGCGCTCCCGCAACCCATGCACCCCCACCCACCCCCATGCATGGAGCAATTGGCGACAATGCCGGTTACTCCGTGCATGGGGATGTGTGGGGGATAGGTGTGCATCTGTGTACATGCGCCCCCACGTGCTGGCCACACGGGCGGCACTCCTCCTGCGCCACCCACAGACACCTCCCTGCCCCTCCCCCCCTTCCATTTTAAAAGGGCCAAACTGATTTGAATGATATCTTTTATTGGACCAACTGTTGGTGAAAATGAGCAAGTTTTTGGGCCACACAGGGCCCTTCCTATAACTACATGCGTGAGGAAGGGCTCTGTGTTGCCCCAAAACTTGCTCATTTATTTTCACCAACAACAGCAGTTGGTCCACTTAAAAGATATCATTTGAACCACTTTGTCTCGCTATAGTATTCAATTGCACACAAAGGGTGATTTTAGACGATACGGGCCTCCCTCTAACCACGGTCTAGGATCCATTTTGGATCCCAGTCTGGAATCAGGCCGTCCGTCCTTTAGACGTGCCAGCCCGATTCCTACAGGGGATTCGGGAGGGGCCGCGCGGCGCAACGTGCAACTGCACAGCCTCCCCCTCCATGCTCCCCCGGCAGCCCACCCTCCGGGAGACGGGTGGGCATAGCAGCCAATCCGACCACTGCACCCGATCCCGCAGCATGGTCTGGGCCACAATCCGGGCCGGCGAAGGTAACAGACATTATGTTCCGCCGATCCTGAATCATGGTTGCACTAACCACGATTCCGGAGGTGAGGCCGGCCTCACCTTCGGAATCGTGGTTAATCTGATTCCCACTGGAGGTTCACTGGGGTGAACATCTGATGGGAACCCCATTAGATGTTATGGGTCTCTCCTCCACCACACGGGATTGACTGTGCTTAGAGGGAGGCCCGTATCGTCTAAAATCACCCAAAGACTGCATGCATCATATACATGAGGAGAGGTGGTGTGGTCCAGTCACCAAGGAGCTAGACTGGAACTCAAGGGATGGGTTTCATTTGCCTTTGATCTCCTGTGTGACTTTGAGCAAATCATTCACTGCTCTGCGACTTCGGCTCTTTTTCCTTTCCGCTTTTGTCTGTTGAAACCAAGGGTGGAAAACCTCGAGCCTGCTGGCAAAATGGGGTTCACAGTTAGTTTGTGCCCCCTTTCTAGTTCCTGGATCTGGCCTCTGGATCCAGTTCCTACCCCCAAGCACTGAAAGGCTGAGTTCAGGGTAGGGCTGAAATCAGAATTTTGCCCCGTTCCAGTAAAAACCAAGCATTTCATTCTCTCCATTTGGTATGTGAAGTGCTGTTTTGTGCATGCTTTAAAAAAAAAGAGCGGTGGTCTGATCGGAATCTTTTCCGATTGGAACTCCAGTCAAAATACCGGCCAACTGTTCCATCCTAATGGAAATGTCTGCAAAAACGGAACAGTTTTTTCAATCCACCCCTAACTCAAGGGAAAGGAGAAGAGATGAGGGCTTGCACACAAGGATAGGGGATAGATCCATGGTACAGAGCCATGATCTGGACCCTCCCCCCCTCTTCCTGAGTGCACACTTTAAGCGCCCCTGGCTCCAACTTCTAAGAGGCCTTTGGAGCTTACACTAATTTTCAAAGTGGGCCCTGGGAGTGGGAGGAGGTTCCACCCCCCTATAAAGTATAAGTTCTTGAGATGAGGGAGAGTCTCCTACTGCATATCTATAGAGTGCCTGGCACAGTCAGTCACAGTGGGTATTTTCAGATGTGAAGGGGCCAGTATTGGCCCTGTCACGGAATCACCTATTGTTCCCCCGCCGGGATCAAAATGGCACAGCCAACAGATGTGCCAGCTGATCCCGGCGGGGAATCAGGGGATGGGGCGGGGCTGCACGGCTCAATGTGTGGCCGCACAGCCCCACTCCCCACGCTCCCTAGGCCGGCCGCCCTCTGGGAGATGGGTGGGCGCCGCGGCCAATGCAGCTGCAGCGCCCGCCCGCCCACCCCCCGGGGCATTGACCACAGCCCAGAATCAGTGGCGGGCACGGCTGCTGATTCTGGGCCGTGGTCAGGGGACAGACGTTACGATCCCACGCTCAACCACGGTCAATTCCCCATGGTTGAGCATGGGAATGTCACATCACATCTGTTGGCCCGAACGTGAGCTTCCCGCCGGGTGTTCACCCCCATGAATCACGGGCGGGAATCTCTTTGACCATGCAAACGGCGATGGTCCAGACAGGACCACCATTTGCATGGTCAAAGAGATTCCCGCTCATGATTTACAGGGGTGAACTTCTTGCGGGAATCTCTTGTCAGGTCAACTGACGTTACAGTCCCTTGCTCACCATGTGGGCATTCACCCTGGTTGAGCGTGGGATTGTAATGTCTGAAAATACCCAATCTCAGCTTAAATCTAAGGCAGTGCCAAAACATGAGTAGTAGTAATAATAATAATAATAATAATAATAATGAATATTTTCACATATTCATTCCCATCAACAGATATCCAAACTTGTCTTAGATGCCATTGTGAAATTCACAACTTAGTTTATTCAGTTTCTTCATGTTCATCTATTCAGTTACTTCACTTATTCAGTACTTTGTGCTCAGCATTTTGGTTACTTCAGTATTTTGGTGTTTGGTATATATTTATTTATTTAGATTTATTCGCTGCCCTTCCCACAAAATCTCAGGGCAGCTCACAATCAATAAAACAATAATGGTAATAAAATGTAAGCAATAAAACCTCCCACCCTCCTCATAACCCTACCCAAAAATCCATCCACCCCCTATATCCGCCTGCCAAATGTCTTTTCAAATAAAAAAAGTTTTACACTGCCTCCAGAAGATGCTTAGGCTCATGCTCAAGTGAAGGGAAAAGGGTGTTTCACAAAACCAGGGCAACAACTGTGAATGCCCTCCCACACACCCCCATCCTATGGACAAGGGTAACGGCTGGAACTTGCAAGAGGGCGCTCCTGGCCGATCATACAGGTCACAGTAGGACATGGTAGGACAGGCGGTCTTTCAGATATATGGGACCAAGACCATTTGGGGCTTTGAAGGTCAAAACCAGCACCTTGAATTGTGCCTGGAAAGCTATAGGGAGCCGGTGCAGACTTCAGAGCACCAGAATACCAATACCAAGGAAATGAAATAACCGAACGAACAAACATACAACACCAAGTATCAAATAAACAAAGTAATTTCATAATTGAATACCAAGTAAATGAATTGGATATTCAGAACTGCAAGCTAAGCGACAAGCACACACTGCATTGGATTTGCTACATTTGAACAGGTACAAATTAGTCACATTACTATTGAATATTTGTTTCAGTCCCACATAACAATCATTTTTAATTTTGCACAAAGGGAAAAAGAAAACTATACAGAAAAACAGAACTGTAAAGTTGGAAGAGATCTCCAGGATCATTTAGTTCAACTTGCACACCCCACCAAGACTCTCCCAACTGTTGAGTGCTTAACTGTCAGCCAAATCATATTCTTAATATTTTTCATACTGAATTTATTATTAATCTTTCATCCTCCAACTTTCTTCTCTTTTGGAAGAGGCAAATTTTAGCTCCACTTTCAGCAAAGAAAACTGGCAGTCCCATCTCTAGCATGCCTCCACACTGTGCCAAGAACGTATATACATTAGAGAGGAGATTAGCTATATCGATAACAGATGTGAAAATGTTTCCTTTGAGTTCACTTAATGTCTACATCTTAATGAGGGCTGCTCCAAATAATAAAAAAAAAATGTCAAGAGTATTCTCCGCGGAGTGGTCCAAGTGTTCAGGCTGCTCCTTGGACCCCCGGCAAAGACTCACTGAGTTCCGAGGCCAGGGGTGGGTTAGGGTTGGGGTAATTAATGGGGAACGGGGTGGGGGAGCTAGCAGGGGGTCACGGTGGGTTACTTACCTTCTGGAGGGGTCCCGTGCCAATGCGTGGTCTCTTCCTGGCTGGAAAGTTTGAAAATAAAAAACCCACTGAGCATGCTAAGAAGGACCTGAATGGTCTTTCTGAGAATGCTCAGCCCTTTTCAAACATGGTGCTGGCCTGCTAATTTGAAAATCAGGCCTGTCAGGATCTTATGGGATTTTAGGTGACTACATAAAAGACCTAATATTCAAAGATACTAAGCCCCTGCAACTTCCTTTAGTGTCATTAGCAAAACTGGTTGAAAAAAATTAACATATGCTTGTGGAAAATGATGGAATTATTTATTGTAAATTATATGAATAAGCTTATTGACATTTTCAGGATAGAAGTTGTAGCCAGATCTGTTATGAGAATATTTTCAGTTTTAAAAATAAAAAAGAGGGGGTTTGTTCCTAGGGTTTTGAGTGGCTGGGGAGGAGCAACATCAAGTAGCTGGCAGTGTCTCAGTGGTGGTGGCATGGGTCAGCATGGATAAATCGATTTATAAAGATAAATCCATTCTGACCCATGGATTGTGAGGCCTAACTTGACACAGTCAGGGTTTAAACCTGCATCTTCCCTGCAATTAAATTTTATTTATTTAATTATTTACAAAAATATTTAATACCCTGCCCTTTTTACCTATGGCAGTCCATGGCTTACAAAAATAGATAAATACATAAAAGTAGATAAAATGCATAAAACAAATCAACTGACAGTGTTTAAAACATATAAACCAAGAACAAATTTCTCCCACTTTCCATCCCCCAACCCATGCACGCCTCATCCCTCAACCTGCTCTCTCACCAAATGCCAGCTATAACAGCCAAGTCTTACATGTTTGAGGAAGGAGAGGAGATTTGGGGACAAATTGACATCAATTAAATTCAATTTATTGCGTGGTCTTAGACCATTGAGTATATCCGACAACATACAGACAAACAAAACAGAAAGGACATACATCTGTGTCCACAAATTAGCTCTTAAATTAAACATATAATACGACTCACAAATATACATAAGTTGTCTAAAAATAATAAAACAGAACCCTCGGTTCTCTAGAGCACACCAACAAGAGATACCTCTCTATGCCATGTATACATGCCCTAACATAGGGCCTTAAAATCCAAGAAATTCTCCCTGTCCTTAACCATCTGGGTCAAAAATTCTGCAGTGGCCTCTATTACCTGGATCTTAGGATTATTTAGAAGGGAACTCAGTATAAATACCTCCGAATGACCTGGATACTTGTCCAAATGCCAGGCCAGAAATTTAGTCCTTGCCCTGTCATAGAGATGGCAACTCAAAATCATGTACCCCGCAGTCTCAGCAATGATCTGATCGATAGGGCACAAACGCTCGGCAAAGGGCACACCCCGAAAATGTCCCTCCAAAACTTGCGAAGGGAGAGCATTTACACGGGCCCGAAACAGAAGATGCTTAGCCCTAAGGGGGATAGTGGTCTGGAGGTAGCTAGCCATGCAGCCCTGTTCTGGTACCCAGTCTGCATAGTCCCCTAGATGTTGTGAGGCATTTATAGTCCCTACCTCCCCCTGCCTGTGTATGTCCCTTAGTCTGGTGAGGATCTCCCTCCTGACCGTGCCCGGTGGCTTATGCGACAAATAGTCTCTGGAGATCCCGATCTTCGCCAAATACATCTCCCATGATGCTTGCCATGGACTGATAAAACTATCTCCGGCTGCCTCTTTCATTAGCTCCAAACCCTGCCCTAAAAAAGGTTTGCACCAAAATTTTGCCACTGCCTCTATGGCTGTCAGATGCCACGCATACTGGCCAAGTTCCAACCTGAACGCTGCATGCGGGACAGATTTGGGACTACCCAACAGTTTGACTAGGAACTTAGGACAAATTGACATTGAACAGAAGGGAGTTCCACAGCCATGGAGTGGCCCACCCTCCGCATCGTTGCCACCAGGCGCACCTGGGGGACTTCAAGGATGGTGCCCCTGACTGACTACAGGGGACAATCTAGAACTTGGGGAGTGAGACAGTCCTGCAGATAGGTGGGTCCCAGGCCATGAAGGGCTTTATAGGTGAGAACCAACACCCTGAATCGGGCCCTGAATAAGACTATCGACAGCCAGTGCAATGAGTGCAAGACTGGCGTTATATGCTAATGGCGTCCCTATCAGGAGATGGGCTGCCGCATTCTGCACCAGCTGCAGTCTCCGAGCTGTCACCATGGGTAGCCCCACGTAGAGCGCATTGCAACAGTCCAACCATGAGGTGATGAAGGCATGGATGACAGTGGCTAGATCCAAGTCTGAGACATACGGCTGTAACTGACAGACCAGATGTAATTGGCAAAATGTGCTCCTCACCACAGCTGCCACCTGGACATCCAGGCAGAGCTGTGAATTGAGGCGCAGTCCCAGACTATGAACCTGAGGGACCATAAAGGGGTAAACCCCATCAATGAGAGGAGTCCCCCCCAACCCCTAGGCCCCCAGTCCCATCCATTAGCATCAGTTCCATCTTGTCAGGATTCAGTTTTTGATGGCTCATCCTCATCCATCCCCCACAGCCGCCAAGCACCATGTAAGCACCGAGACTGCCAGGCCTGGGTCATTTGAAAATGAACAAATAACCATTTAACTAGGTGTCATCAGCATAGTGATGACACCAGATGCCCAAGCCCCTCATGACCTTGCCTAATGGCTGCACGGACATGTTGAACGGGACCCTAGAGGTAAGAACCCGGGGAGATGAAGAAAAGTTCCCCTGGACCACCCATTGAGTTCTACTGGCCAGAAATAAGTGAAACCATTTGAGGACAGTGCCACCCACCCGGGTTTGGTCCCGCAAGCGAGCCACCATCTTTTGGTCAACTGTGTCAAAAACTGCAGATAGATCTAACAAAATCAGCAGAGTTGAACACCCCGTACAATTCACGGCACAGGTTGTCAACCAAGGTCACAAGCACAGTCTCAGTGCCATAACCTGGACAAAAGCCAGACTGCAAGGGATCCAGAAAACCGATGCAATCCAGATGCTCCTGAAGCTGCCGAGCCACCGCCCGTTCAATAACCTTCCCTAAAAAGGGAAGGCTAGAGACCGATGGACAGTAGGCAAAGGAATCAATGTCAAGTAATGGTTTTTTGACCAAGGGCCAGACCACCACCTACTTGAGGTGGCTTGGCACCCTGGCCTCCCTAAGGGAGGCATTGATTACCCAGGCCACCAGTGGCCCTAGTGTCTCCCAGCTGGCATTAACCAGCCAGGACAGGCATGGATCTAGTTCAAAAATTGTAGCCCAGACAGCCCCAAGCAGACCCTCCACATCGGCGGCTGAAACTGACAAAAAATGATCTTACAAAACTCGACAAGCCAGAGCATCCATAACCCCAAGTTCCTCTACCACATCAACTGCAATGTTGAAGTCATGGTGAAGGCAAATGATTTTCTTCACAAAACAGTCAACAAATTGTTGTGTATTTCTAGTGTTGTGTGTAATATTTCCACCAGATCATTCTGTGCATGCACCACCCTTTCCCAAAATGGCGGTAGTAGCATTGCCACCAGGTTGGAAAAGGGCAGCCAGTCTGCGCATATATATAAAATGGCCACTGTGCATATGCAAGACAGGCAATGCTGAAGCCGTATTGCAGGAGGATCTTGCAAGACTGGGTGACTGGGCATCCAATGGCAGATGAAATGTAATGTGGATAAGTGCAAAGTGATGCACATAGGGAAAAATAACCCAAACTATTTGTATATAATGCTGAGTTCTAAATTAGGAGTTACCACTCAGCAAAGGGATCTTGGAGTTATTGTTGACAATACATTGAAATCTTCAATGCAGTGTGCAGTGGCAGTCAGAAAAGCAAAAAGAATGTTAGGAATCATTCAGAAAGTGACAGAGAATAAAACTGAAAATATCATAATGCCTCTATATAGATCTGTGGTACAACCGCACCTGGAACATTGCATGAAGTTCTGGTCGCCCCATCTCAAAAAAGACAGTAGATCTAGAAAAGGTACAGAGAAAGGCAACAAAAATGATAAAGGGTATGGAACAGCTCCTGTATGAGGAGAAGCTTGATAGGTTAGGGCTCTTCAGCTTGGAGAAGAGATGATTGAGAGGGGATATGATAGAAGTTTATACAATTATGAGTGGTGTGGAACATGTAAATAGGGAGCAGCTATTTACCCTAAGAGTACTAGAACAAGGAGACACTCCATGAAATTAACTGGTAGCAGAGTTAGAACAAATAAGGGAAAGTGTATTTTCACTCAGTGCACAATTAACTTGTGGAACTTACTGCCAGAAAAAGTGGTAATGGCCAGTAGTGTAGCTAGTTTTAAAAGGGGATTAGATAAGTTCTTGAAGGATAGGCCCATTAATGGCTATTAGCCAAGTAGGTTTTGGGAACGTAACCTCTTATTGTTGAGGGCTAGAACAACAGGGAATGGAGTGCCCATTGTGACGTGTTGGGAACTTTTCCCAAGAGAAAGAGACTGGCCACTGTCAGAGACAGGATGCTGGGACTGATGGTCCATTGGTCTGACCCATTATGACAATACTTATGTTCTTATGTATTGCCCACCCCTAGACAGGAGAGGTGTGACAAGGGCAAGGCAGAAAGGTTTCTTGGGGGCAGTGGCTGGACCCCAAACAAGGTGAAGCAGTGGTACCTAGGGATGTGTGAACAGAACTGAGTTCAGAAATTCGGTTCAGTTCAAAAATCGAGTTTGGTTTGGAGGTTCAGTTTGGTCGACCGAACTAGTCGAGTTTGGTCAAATTCCAAACTTCTGAACCGAGTTTCGTACATTCAAAACTGGTGTTTTAAGCTGTTTTTGGCCTTCCAAACTGGTTTGGATTCAACCAAACAGTTGGGTCGAATTCGAGTTCGGTTCGGAAGTTCGGTTNCTGTGAATTGAGGCGCAGTCCCAGACTATGAACCTGAGGGACCATAAAGGGGTAAACCCCATCAATGAGAGGAGTCCCCCCCAACCCCTAGGCCCCCAGTCCCATCCATTAGCATCAGTTCCATCTTGTCAGGATTCAGTTTTTGATGGCTCATCCTCATCCATCCCCCACAGCCGCCAAGCACCATGTAAGCACCGAGACTGCCAGGCCTGGGTCATTTGAAAATGAACAAATAACCATTTAACTAGGTGTCATCAGCATAGTGATGACACCAGATGCCCAAGCCCCTCATGACCTTGCCTAATGGCTGCACGGACATGTTGAACGGGACCCTAGAGGTAAGAACCCGGGGAGATGAAGAAAAGTTCCCCTGGACCACCCATTGAGTTCTACTGGCCAGAAATAAGTGAAACCATTTGAGGACAGTGCCACCCACCCGGGTTTGGTCCCGCAAGCGAGCCACCATCTTTTGGTCAACTGTGTCAAAAACTGCAGATAGATCTAACAAAATCAGCAGAGTTGAACACCCCGTACAATTCACGGCACAGGTTGTCAACCAAGGTCACAAGCACAGTCTCAGTGCCATAACCTGGACAAAAGCCAGACTGCAAGGGATCCAGAAAACCGATGCAATCCAGATGCTCCTGAAGCTGCCGAGCCACCGCCCGTTCAATAACCTTCCCTAAAAAGGGAAGGCTAGAGACCGATGGACAGTAGGCAAAGGAATCAATGTCAAGTAATGGTTTTTTGACCAAGGGCCAGACCACCACCTTCTTGAGGTGGCTTGGCACCCTGGCCTCCCTAAGGGAGGCATTGATTACCCTGGCCACCAGTGGCCCTAGTGTCTCCCAGCTGGCATTAACCAGCCAGGACAGGCATGGATCTAGTTCAAAAATTGTAGCCCAGACAGCCCCAAGCAGACCCTCCACATCGGCGGCTGAAACTGACAAAAAATGATCTTACAAAACTCGACAAGCCAGAGCATCCATAACCCCAAGTTCCTCTACCACATCAACTGCAATGTTGAAGTCATGGTGAAGGCAAATGATTTTCTTCACAAAACAGTCAACAAATTGTTGTGTATTTCTAGTGTTGTGTGTAATATTTCCACCAGATCATTCTGTGCATGCACCACCCTTTCCCAAAATGGCGGTAGTAGCATTGCCACCAGGTTGGAAAAGGGCAGCCAGTCTGCGCATATATATAAAATGGCCACTGTGCATATGCAAGACAGGCAATGCTGAAGCCGTATTGCAGGAGGATCTTGCAAGACTGGGTGACTGGGCATCCAATGGCAGATGAAATGTAATGTGGATAAGTGCAAAGTGATGCACATAGGGAAAAATAACCCAAACTATTTGTATATAATGCTGAGTTCTAAATTAGGAGTTACCACTCAGCAAAGGGATCTTGGAGTTATTGTTGACAATACATTGAAATCTTCAATGCAGTGTGCAGTGGCAGTCAGAAAAGCAAAAAGAATGTTAGGAATCATTCAGAAAGTGACAGAGAATAAAACTGAAAATATCATAATGCCTCTATATAGATCTGTGGTACAACCGCACCTGGAACATTGCATGAAGTTCTGGTCGCCCCATCTCAAAAAAGACAGTAGATCTAGAAAAGGTACAGAGAAAGGCAACAAAAATGATAAAGGGTATGGAACAGCTCCTGTATGAGGAGAAGCTTGATAGGTTAGGGCTCTTCAGCTTGGAGAAGAGATGATTGAGAGGGGATATGATAGAAGTTTATACAATTATGAGTGGTGTGGAACATGTAAATAGGGAGCAGCTATTTACCCTAAGAGTACTAGAACAAGGAGACACTCCATGAAATTAACTGGTAGCAGAGTTAGAACAAATAAGGGAAAGTGTATTTTCACTCAGTGCACAATTAACTTGTGGAACTTACTGCCAGAAAAAGTGGTAATGGCCAGTAGTGTAGCTAGTTTTAAAAGGGGATTAGATAAGTTCTTGAAGGATAGGCCCATTAATGGCTATTAGCCAAGTAGGTTTTGGGAACGTAACCTCTTATTGTTGAGGGCTAGAACAACAGGGAATGGAGTGCCCATTGTGACGTGTTGGGAACTTTTCCCAAGAGAAAGAGACTGGCCACTGTCAGAGACAGGATGCTGGGACTGATGGTCCATTGGTCTGACCCATTATGACAATACTTATGTTCTTATGTATTGCCCACCCCTAGACAGGAGAGGTGTGACAAGGGCAAGGCAGAAAGGTTTCTTGGGGGCAGTGGCTGGACCCCAAACAAGGTGAAGCAGTGGTACCTAGGGATGTGTGAACAGAACTGAGTTCAGAAATTCGGTTCAGTTCAAAAATCGAGTTTGGTTTGGAGGTTCAGTTTGGTCGACCGAACTAGTCGAGTTTGGTCAAATTCCAAACTTCTGAACCGAGTTTCGTACATTCAAAACTGGTGTTTTAAGCTGTTTTTGGCCTTCCAAACTGGTTTGGATTCAACCAAACAGTTGGGTCGAATTCGAGTTCGGTTCGGAAGTTCGGTTAGGTTGACCGAACTAGTCGAGTTCAGTCCGAACTCCAAATTTCCGAACCGCGTTCACACATTCCTAGTGGTACCGCAGACCTAACCACTGCACCAAGAACCCCAGTGGTGTGGGTGTAAGATCTGGTTCTTGATAGTGTCTACCCAAAGAGTGTTTACTGTTTAGATTGAATTCTGGGGCTGTTGCAAGTACTTTCCTAGAAACTTGTTCTGCTTTTCAGCATATGAGCCATGGGAACATATGGGCAGCATATTGTGTCAAAAACACTTTGAACGGCTTCAGAATGAATCACACTGAGGAACTAGAGAGGGTTTAATGTTCAGATACAGAGCTTAGTATGCCTTGCAGACTGCAGAAGCGCTCTACTCAATGAGCATGTGCATATTAGGGTGCTGGGAGTTAGGGCTCTGTATTCCCTGGCTATTGGAAAAAGAGGCCTCAGGTCTGATGCCTAGCAGCAGTCCTTGCTCTCCCAAGAGTGCATTGAAAACCCAGTGGAAGTGCAATGATGGGGACAGTCTCCTTGTATCCTGCCCCTCACACACTTGAGCATTCTGGACTTAAACACTGAGCAGCTTTTTGTTGGTGATAGCTCCATTCCTGGACCCCATCAAACGTTAGACTGCCCTGAATCAGTGGTGGCAAAGCAGAGGGTGAGGCCTACCAGGGAAGTTGCACTGGTTCCTCTAAGTCACCCCCATACTTCCAGGTTCAAATGGCAGAACTTCTGGGGAAGTTTTGATCCCAGTACTTGTTTTAAACAAACAATCCAAAACACCAGATTAAGCACTGTTCTTATAATGAGCAAGAACTATGCATCTCTCGCTCCCCTTCTTCCCTCAAGCTTCAGGCAGGTGTGATCCATCTCTAACATAAAATATAGAAGGATGGGGAAATTGACTTTGACCTGTTTAGAGCCCACTCAGGACAAAGTGTTAGATCCAGGGAATCTGGGGGCCCATGCTAAATGGTAGCCTCAAATTGCTGTGGTTTCTTCAAGAGGCAGGGTTCAGGGCCCGGCCCCAGGGTTTGTGAGGTCATGTGCGAAGTCTTGGTGTGAGGCCTAATTTGCATAATGATATCCCACCTAATTATGCAAATGTGTACATTTACATAAAATCTCCTCCCTCTGGACAGGAAGGATTCCCATTCTCCACCCCTCCGAGCAGTCATGGAGAAGCATGGCCTCCCCATGCTTCTTCCCCCTCCCCCTGTTTGGCACCCATTGCCTGCCTTACCTGGCACTCAGTCGAGTGGCCATAGACAAGCATGGCCTCCCAATGCTTTACACCTCCCCAGCTGAGCATCTACCACCACTCCCCAGGAGTGGTTCCACTGCAGGGGCAGCCGGGCGAGCAGTGAAGCAGGCACAGAGAGACTGACTGCGTCCACTGCCTTACTGGGGAGGGGGGTGAGCTTAGTCAGCCTGGCCTCCAGGGCCTGTTGCTTCTTACTGCTGGTGTCACCTGTGCCTTGTGCACGCATGCGGTGCGACCGGTCCAGAGGTGCTGCTATCAGACACACAAGACAACCAAAATGCAGCCAGCCTATTAAGTGC
Source organism: Sphenodon punctatus (assembly GCA_003113815.1). Taxonomy (NCBI): domain Eukaryota; kingdom Metazoa; phylum Chordata; class Lepidosauria; order Sphenodontia; family Sphenodontidae; genus Sphenodon; species Sphenodon punctatus. Next base: position 257,201 of record QEPC01005968.1, read on the forward strand.
ATTATGCCATGAAAAGAGACATATATATATATATAACCAGTTCGGTTATGCCCCCATAATCAATTCACGCTGCCCCCACCCCATAACCAGTTCATTTGTGACCCCGCCCCCATATAATTAAGTCATGCTGCCCACCACCCATAACCATTTAATTTGTGCCCACAGTGAGTGGAGGTGCATGCACGCGCCCACCTAACACACATCCCCACTCACTCCCCACGTACAGAGCAACCAGGGGAAACAGTGGTTACTCTGTGGGTGCGGATGAGTGGGGGGTGAGTGGGCATGCGTGTGCAGCTGTGTGCATGCCCTGCCCATGCACCAGCATGCTTATGGACCCCCCACCCGCAGAGCCACTCGAAGAAGAACAAAAGGTTGCTGCCTTGTAAACAAGTTTCTTCGAGATGGCTCTGAACATTCTCAGAACACCCACCCTTCCAGTCCCACATGGAATTTTCTTATATTCCTAGAAAGGGTTAGAAGGAACTGTCATTCTGAGGGGGAGAGTGCTTTTTATACTAGAGGAGCTTGAGACCAGTACGTGGTCTATTATTTGAATAGTGTGCGCATGCACAACCCAGTTGTGAAAATGTTAGGTTCCATATCAAAGAACCTTCTTTACAAGGCAACAACCTTCTGATCACTCACATGGGGTGGAGTTGTTTGTAAACAAACAGTTTTATCTCCCAGTCTGATGATGTGTCCCAGGGCATTTATAGACGATCCCGCTGACAAGCGGGATCGCTAAATGCCGGCTTTCCCCTCCCCCCCCTTCTCTGCATGCCGTGTCTGCTGTTCAGACACAGCGCAGAGTGCGAGTGCGCATGCACGCCCTTCTGCGCATGCGCACTCAGAAGTGCGGCATAAAGCTGGCACCTCGGGAATCCGCGTCGGAGGGGGCAGGATCACCTGCCCCCTCCGACGCGGATTAAAAAGCAGCCGCAGTGAGTAGATGAGCGCCAAGAAAGGCGGCTGATCCTTTGATCAGCCGCCTTTTTGGTCTCATCTATAAACGCCCCCAGTGTTCCTCTGCTGCTGCTGCTGCTGCAGCACAACTAGCAGGTAGAGGCAGGTGAGGGATGGGGACCAGAGCCAGGGAGGGGAGGCAGAAGAACTTATTGGGGGAGAAGCTGGTGGCAGCTTGTCACCCAGTCAGGGAAGCACGGGGCTCCAGCTGGCCGGCCTCCTCATGTTTGAAGTCTTATGGACTCATATTTTACATCAGTGCTTCTTACACATGTTGTCATGTCAAATTAATTCACGGACTCCATGTACTCTGGGATCCTGGGGGCCCACACGGTTGCACATATCTGCATCTGGTCCTGTCTCAGGGTGTCAGATTTAGAACAGGGTATAAAATATACAATTTGAAATTCCCTTGAAAAAACTGTTTAATTTGAACACAGGTTTTTCATTAATGTTGGAAAAAGAAAATTCAGACCCAGAGCTTAATTAACAGGCCTTGAGATGTAGCATCCTCCCATCACACGCACAGGCTCTCTCATCTTCACTTCAAATTAAATGTGAGGGTCTGGGCATGATCGAAAGCGAGAGACATTCACAATGGATTGTTTTTTTATTCCCTTTTAGGTCACAAAAGGCTTTTGCTCTCACTCTGGCTGGTCTTCCACAATGCAAATCCAAATATTCTCAAAAAACAAAACAAAACCAAAAACAAAATAGCAAGAGACACACACAGCACAATTGGAATGCATGTTTGTTTTAGGAGTTCATTTAAAGTCCCTCAGAGTTTCTATCCTCCTTCTTAGCTGGCCTGTTTCCTACAATCACAACATAAATCTCCATGAAAAATAAAACAAGAAAACTTTTACTCAGCATGTTTAGTTAAACACTGATATGATGAACACAGCCTTAAACTTTGAAGGTTTCTCACCTGATGCATTAATTAGCTCTGCTGTAATGAATCCATGGTAAGATGTTTACATAGACACTATGGTAGCCTGCTGGATAAACATTAATCATGATGAATAAGAACAGCTCTGATGCAATCAGAGTTGTAAGTTGGACTAGGTGTTTGGACCGTAAGGGACCTTAAACAAACAAGGACTCATGAGAAGGACAACTTCTGGGATGGCCAGGACAGAAACTTTCTCTTTGGTACCAAGAGAAGATGCTCTATCCTACGTTAACTAATTCATGTATGGATTAATCACATGATGTTATTTTTTCATGCAAGAAGCATGTTGCGTGTCCACTCTGGCAGGTCTTTTCCTCTGAGATCATTTATGTAAGAGGATAATCCAGTGTGCATCTTTAAAGTCCTGTATTCCTCTAAGGCAGTACAGGACAGCTATCTAGGGCCGTTTTTACATGGACGCCCCACCCTCTGTTCGGTGTTCAGGTGGGTGTGCGAGGGTGTGTGTGTGTCTGTGTATATGGATGGTGGTGGGTGGGGGGATGGGTGTCCACTCGGTGTTTGACCATGTGAACACTGAGCGGGATGGGTGGGGGTGCGTGCATGCTCCCACGCAACACCCACCTCCACCCATCACCCACCCATCTCCACCCACCGAGCCCTCCGGAAAACTGGAGGAGGCTCCGTGGGAGGAGGTGTGTGTGTGTGTCCATGTAAATGGATATACATCCACCTTCACCCACCAAGACAAAACACCCATCCACCTACCCACCTCTGTCCGTGTAAAAGGGCCCTAGATTTCTTCAAAATACATAGAAACACTCGGTGAAAACAGATGTGACAGTAACCCATGTTAGCCTGCGACTCACCTGCTCATTTGTTCTGTCACCACCAGATGTTTGCCCATGTCCACCTCGGGGCCGGTGGCTGGCTGCTCTGGGATGCGTTGGCTGGAGAAGCTTGGCTATGCAGCCCCAGATAAGGACTGCTCACCCTGGCTAACCGGGCTAACGTGCACCCTCCCGTGTGTTTGGTTTGTCCAGCCCTGCCACTAGGTGAGGTCAAAAGAGCACTCACCCAGTCCACCGAACAGCTGATGGCCAGGGGGGAGGGGCTGGAGGAGTGCGTTCACTCAGCCAACTGAAGAACTGATGGGGGGGTACTACTCCCCCCATCAGCTGTTTGGTGCGCTCACTTGGCTGCCAAACAGCTGATCATGGGCATTGCTCAGTCTCCGCCCCCCCAAACAGCTGTTTTGTGGTCCAGGTAAGCGAGTTACAGGAGGGAGGGCCTAACAGCCCTCCCCACCGACCCAAGGAGTGGCGGCTGCGTGCCTTCACATTTGTTTCAGGCAGTGTGGCAATCCCAAAAATATGAGTGACACGTGCATGTCATAAAAAAAAGCTACTGTGTGGATATTGCTCAGATGTATTTCTTGTAACTGGAAATGTTGTGATCAGTGGCTGTTAAAGAATCCCACAATTTTATTTGTCTAAATGGTGCTCCAAAAGTCCTACAGCATGAAGCCATTACAAGTCCCTTTCTTCAGAACCAACTTGTACAACAGGGATGGAGAACCTTTTCCTTCCCAGGGGCACTCTGAAAATTAGTACGAGCTCCAAGAGCCACAAGGAACTTCATGGCAGGGGTGCTTAAGAGGTGCACTCAGGAAGAAGAGGGTCCAGATCTCTGCTATGGAGATATCCCCTATCCTTATCTGAGTGCCGTCACCGCTCCTCCCTTACACCAAACTCAGTCTTTCAGTGCTTGGGGATAGGAACTGAATCCAAGAACTGGAAAGGGACCATGTAAAAACTAGCTGTGGGCCACATTTGACCCATGGGCCTGAAACCTGTTGTACAGGATGCATTCATATCCTAGGAAGATGTTGGTCATGAACAGCACTCGATTCTTAGCAACTGGCACTGCTTCCTGCAGTACAGTACACAGGGTATTTCCAAGAAGTGCATAATCTGTGTTCCTACTTAGCTAGTAAGATTACAGTCTGGAACAATATAGCTACCCAGCTACTTATGGAAGGCAAATGAGGTTGTTCTTTTTCAAAGAAAGGTTTTTGTTAATGAAACATCATATTGTGAAACCTGGGCATAAAACTACTGGACTGAGTGACTATTTTCTAGTAAGTCTACCCTCTGCAGTGGAACTTCTACAAAGATTTATTGTTTTTAATATCCCAGTCAAAGCTAAATTTCCTGCAAGTGTAGCAGTGGATCAAAGCACCACATCAGCTTTCCTGAATTGTTTTTGCAGACTGAGTCCTTGTTTTACAGAAATCCATTACTTACCTGATAAGATCCAAAAGAATTATTCTTATCAGCCCATTGAGGAATAGCAGGGATGGGTGAAATAAACCAAAACAAATTTGAGGGCACACAGACTGCAGCCAAGAATATAATACCTACTTGGTTTATATTTCTTTGAGGCCACAGAGGTCTGCACTAGGGTTGTGCAATGTGCACAAGTGGCCCAGGTCATTTTTCATTTTTGTTTTTAAAATTGTCATTTTTCATTTTCAATCCCCTCCCCCCATTATTTTTATTTTAGTTTTTGCATTGGAGTCCAAGGCTTCCTTGGCCTCACCTTTCACTTTAGGGCTTCCTAAGACTTAAGAAGTACTTTTATTTTGCCTCCAACGCACTTTCCCAAAGTTGCAGAGAGTACCACAGACTCAGAGCAGTAGAAATATCACTGAAACACTGGCACATGGCATGTGATCAGGGGACACAGCAAGAGCAGACACTGGCAGGCAGTAGGCACTTGGGGGGGGGGGGGCACTGAAGCAGCAAGAGCACTGTAGCTGTTTTCAGGTGAACACTAATGTCAACATTATTTATAAAAGTGGCATCATACTAGGGTGGGGTGGAAATCGAAAGAATAAATAGATAAATGCCGATATAAATCATTAAACCAACCAGTATGGCTGTCTGAACACTTATGCCGGTATAGGGGTCACAAGGAGGACTCCGTCAATCCCAGTTTACTGCAGATGAATTTCAGTTCCCCTCCTGCCGCTCCCACTATGGAGATGGGCTGGACTTTTCTGCTGCTGTTGCAGAGGGAGATCCAAGGGGTCAGAGGCAAGGCACACAGGATTATCATCCTGTTTACCTGGACTCTTTATAAGCAGCTTGTGGGCATCTTTGCCTGAAATGTGGCAGCTGGGAGCTGGTGCCGATCTCCTGATTACCTTTGGAACGGGGAGAGTGCTGGTCCTAGTTTCCAAGCTAGTCAGGAGAGGAGACCCTCAGACACCACAGGCGCTGCTCAATCCACTCCTGAGTTTCAATGAGTGGGGGAGGGAAAGCACGTCTTGCATAACTCCTGCCTTGCCAAGGCTCAGAGGAGGCAGAGCCTGGGCAGTAGACAGCTGCCAAGATGCAGCCCACTCAGTTTAAAAAACAGATTTTAAAACTTTAATAAATCTAAAATAAAAGGAAAAGAAATCAGGGGACAGAGTCCCTGCATCCCTGGTCGTCTTCCTGACTGGGTGCCTCTTCCTGGCTTCTGTGTGGGCAGCTATGAACCCCTCTTCTCACAACGTCCTTGCTGCCTGTCACTTGCTATCATGAGTCCCTGGAGCAGATGTGTAGAGGGGAACATAGAGCAGAGGTATGTCTATCTGCAGAGCTCTGTGGCTTAGGGGCACAATATTGGTATAGGCATTCAGATTAACAGTAGTCTGACAGTATTTGAATCAGAGACAGACAAGGGTTTTAAATCCATGTTGAACTATACATACATTAAACCTGGATTCACCCCAGAATTAGAACTATTTATACCGGCAGTAATGGCTGTTCGGATGAACTGTGACCTAGAATCCACATTAAGAGGGCATAATACTGGCATTATGTTTGTCTGAAAACAGCCAGTGACTCGCAGAGGAAGGAGGAGACAGTTGATGGTGCATGCCCTAGCAAGGTTTCAAATGTTTGGAAGCAGAATACCAGGGAGAGACTGGCAAGGCAGGCAGGCAAAAGATGGAGCATCAGGGGCACAGGCATACTGGCACTGAAATTCAGCAGGGATCGGCAAAGGAGACATGCTGTCCCAGGTCCGTTGGGTTTAAACTAGCAGAAACTGCCCCGGGGGTAGGACTTAGGGAGAGAGAGAGAATACAGACTGGCAGTAGCAGCATCAGTAGCAGGTTTCCAGATGAGCAGAAATCAGGCTTGCTTTGGCACCACAAAGTGTGACAGACAACACCCCAGGGGGACATGCCACATAAGAGAGAGGGGAGGAGCAGCAGCAGCTGGCAGGAGGGCAAGTACTGGTAGCAAACAGTTCTGGGCATTTGGTACTGTCCTTGGCATCCCAAGGTGTATCGGGGCATCAACTTGCAGCAGTTGCCCTGGGGAGCAGGACTTGTGAGAGAGAGACAGGCACTGGCAGGAGCAAGCCATGGTGGTAGGTGGTGGAGGATCACAGGCAGCAGGCATTGGCACTGGAGTTGGCATTGGCACTCCAAAGGCTGGCAGGGAATCAACTCGCAGAGAGTGCCCCGTGGGCAGGGCTTGTGTATGTGAGAGACACACACTAGCAGGGGCGGTGGTAGCAGGCAGGCAGGCAGGCAGGCAGGTGGAGGAGGGGCAGAGGCAGCAGGTAGTGGCACTGACTTCAGAATGCCAACGTCTGGCAGGGTATCGATTTGCAGAGAGCTCCCAGGGAGCCAGGACTTGTGTGTGAGAGAGGCACACTGGTAGGAGAAGCAGCAGTAGTGGGCAGTACCAGACAGGCAGGTGAAGGAGGAGCAGAGGCAGCAAGTAGTGGTACTGGCATTGGCATACCAAAAATTGACAGGGTATCAACTTGCAGAGAGCACCCCAGGGGGGCAGGATGTTTGTGGTGAGAGAGAGGCACACTGGTAGGAGGAACAGCAACAGTGGGCAGTGTCAGGCAGGCAGGCAGAGGAGGAGCAGAGGAAGCAGGTAGTGGCACTGGACTGGCACTGGCACCTCAAAGTCCGGCAGGGTATCAATTTGCAGAGAGACCCCAGGGGGGCAGGACTTGTGTGTGAGAGAGGCACACTGGTAGGAGGAACAGCAGCAGTGGGTCGTGCAAGGCACGCAGGTGAAGGAGGAACAGAAGCAGCAGGTAGTGGCACTGGCATTGGCACTCCAAAGTCTGGCAGGGTATCAGCTTTCAGAGAGTGCCCCAGGGGGGCAGGATTTTGTGTGTGTGTGTGTGTGTGTG